>OZ024742.1:186090823-186175823 GCA_964016885.1 Eledone cirrhosa
GTAATATATAGAGATATTATAGTACTTTGAGTAGCTTCTATATAGAAATAGACTGGTAATATATAGAGATATTATAGTACCTTTAGTAGCTTCTATATAGAAATAGACTGGTAATATATAGAGATATTATAGTACCTTTAGTAGCTTCAATGTAGAAATAGACTGGTAATTATAGAAATATTATAGTACTTTGAGTAGCTTCTATGTAGAAATAGACTTGTAATATATAGAGATATTATAGTACTTTGAGTAGCTTCTATGTAGAAATAGACTGGTAATAATAGAAATATTATAGTACTTTGAGTAGCTTCTATGTAGAAATAGACTGGTAATATATAGAGATATTATAGTACTTTGAGTAGCTTCTATATAGAAATAGACTGGTAATATATAGAGATATTATAGTACCTTTAGTAGCTTCTATATAGAAATAGATTGGTAATATATAGAGATATTATAGTACCTTTAGTAGCTTCTATGTAGAAATAGACTGGTAATAATAGAAATATTATAGTACTTTGAGTAGCTTCTATGTAGAAATAGACTGGTAATATATAGAGATATTATAGTACTTTGAGTAGCTTCTATATAGAAATAGACTGGTAATATATAGAGATATTATAGTACTTTGAGTAGCTTCTATATAGAAATAGACTGGTAATATATAGAGATATTATAGTACTTTGAGTAGCTTCTATATAGAAATAGACTGGTAATATATAGAGATATTATAGTACTTTGAGTAGCTTCTATATAGAAATAGACTGGTAATATATAGAGATATTATAGTACCTTTAGTAGCTTCTATATAGAAATAGACTGGTAATATATAGAGATATTATAGTACTTTGAGTAGCTTCTATATAGAAATAGACTGGTAATATATAGAGATATTATAGTACCTTTAGTAGCTTCTATATAGAAATACAATGGTAATATATAGAGATATTATAGTACTTTGAGTAGCTTCTATATAGAAATAGACTGGTAATATATAGAGATATTATAGTACCTTTAGTAGCTTCTATATAGAAATAGACTGGTAATATATAGAGATATTATAGTACCTTTAGTAGCTTCTATGTAGAAATAGACTGGTAATATATAGAGATATTATAGTACATTTAGTAGCTTCTATATAGAAATAGACTGGTAATATATAGAGATATTATAGTACCTTTAGTAGCTTCTATATAGAAATAGACTGGTAATATATAGAGATATTATAGTACCTTCTATGTAGAAATAGACTGGTAATAATAGAAATATTATAGTACTTTGAGTAGCTTCTATGTAGAAATAGACTGGTAATATATAGAGATATTATAGTACTTTGAGTAGCTTCTATATAGAAATAGACTGGTAATATATAGAGATATTATAGTACCTTTAGTAGCTTCTATATAGAAATAGACTGGTAATATATAGAGATATTATAGTACCTTCTATGTAGAAATAGACTGGTAATAATAGAAATATTATAGTACTTTGAGTAGCTTCTATGTAGAAATAGACTGGTAATATATAGAGATATTATAGTACTTTGAGTAGCTTCTATATAGAAATAGACTGGTAATATATAGAGATATTATAGTACCTTTAGTAGCTTCTATATAGAAATAGACTGGTAATATATAGAGATATTATAGTACCTTTAGTAGCTTCTATGTAGAAATAGACTGGTAATTATAGAAATATTATAGTACTTTGAGTAGATTCTATGTAGAAATAGACTTGTAATATATAGAGATATTATAGTACTTTGAGTAGCTTCTATGTAGAAATAGACTGGTAATAATAGAAATATTATAGTACTTTGAGTAGCTTCTATGTAGAAATAGACTGGTAATATATAGAGATATTATAGTACCTTTAGTAGCTTCTATATAGAAATAGACTGGTAATATATAGAGATATTATAGTACCTTTAGTAGCTTCTATGTAGAAATAGACTGGTAATAATAGAAATATTATAGTACTTTGAGTAGCTTCTATGTAGAAATAGACTGGTAATATATAGAGATATTATAGTACTTTGAGTAGCTTCTATACAGAAATAGACTGGTAATATATAGAGATATTATAGTACTTTGAGTAGCTTCTATATAGAAATAGACTGGTAATATATAGAGATATTATAGTACTTTGAGTAGCTTCTATATAGAAATAGACTGGTAATATATAGAGATATTATAGTACTTTGAGTAGCTTCTATATAGAAATAGACTGGTAATATATAGAGATATTATAGTACCTTTAGTAGCTTCTATATAGAAATAGACTGGTAATATATAGAGATATTATAGTACTTTGAGTAGCTTCTATATAGAAATAGACTGGTAATATATAGAGATATTATAGTACTTTGAGTAGCTTCTATATAGAAATAGACTGGTAATATATAGAGATATTATAGTACTTTGAGTAGCTTCTACTATAGAAATAGACTGGTAATATATAGAGATATTATAGTACCTTTAGTAGCTTCTATATAGAAATACAATGGTAATATATAGAGATATTATAGTACCTTTAGTAGCTTCTATATAGAAATATACTGGTAATATTTAGAGATATTATAGTACCTTTAGTAGCTTCTATATAGAAATAGACTGGTAATATATAGAGATATTATAGTACCTTTAGTAGCTTCTATGTAGAAATAGACTGGTAATTATAGAAATATTATAGTACTTTGAGTAGCTTCTATGTAGAAATAGACTTGTAATATATAGAGATATTATAGTACTTTGAGTAGCTTCTATGTAGAAATAGACTGGTAATAATAGAAATATTATAGTACTTTGAGTAGCTTCTATGTAGAAATAGACTGGTAATATATAGAGATATTATAGTACTTTGAGCAGCTTCTATATAGAAATAGACTGGTAATATATAGAGATATTATAGTACTTTGAGTAGCTTCTATATAGAAATAGACTGGTAATATATAGAGATATTATAGTACTTTGAGTAGCTTCTATATAGAAATAGACTGGTAATATATAGAGATATTATAGTACCTTTAGTAGCTTCTATATAGAAATAGACTGGTAATATATAGAGATATTATAGTACCTTTAGTAGCTTCTATATAGAAATAGACTGGTAATATATAGAGATATTATAGTACCTTTAGTAGCTTCTATGTAGAAATAGACTGGTAATAATAGAAATATTATAGTACTTTGAGTAGCTTCTATGTAGAAATAGACTGGTAATATATAGAGATATTATAGTACTTTGAGCAGCTTCTATATAGAAATAGACTGGTAATATATAGAGATATTATAGTACTTTGAGTAGCTTCTATATAGAAATAGACTGGTAATATATAGAGATATTATAGTACTTTGAGTAGCTTCTATATAGAAATAGACTGGTAATATATAGAGATATTATAGTACTTTGAGTAGCTTCTATATAGAAATAGACTGGTAATATATAGAGATATTATAGTACTTTAGTAGCTTCTATATAGAAATAGACTGGTAATATATAGAGATATTATAGTACCTTTAGTAGCTTCTATATAGAAATAGACTGGTAATATATAGAGATATTATAGTACCTTTAGTAGCTTCTATATAGAAATAGACTAGTAATATATAGAGATATTATAGTACTTTAGTAGCTTCTATGTAGAAATAGACTGGTAATTATAGAAATATTATAGTACTTTGAGTAGATTCTATGAGAAATAGACATGTAATATATAGAGATATTATAGTACTTTGAGTAGCTTCTATGTAGAAATAGACTGGTAATAATAGAAATATAGTACTTTGAGTAGCTTCTATGTAGAAATAGACTGGTAATATATAGAGATATTATAGTACCTTTAGTAGCTTCTATATAGAAATAGACTGGTAATATATAGAGATATTATAGTACCTTTAGTAGCTTCTATGTAGAAATAGACTGGTAATAATAGAAATATTATAGTACTTTGAGTAGCTTCTATGTAGAAATAGACTGGTAATATATAGAGATATTATAGTACTTTGAGCAGCTTCTATATAGAAATAGGACTGGTAATATATAGAGATATTATAGTACTTTGAGTAGCTTCTATATAGAAATAGACTGGTAATATATAGAGATATTATAGTACTTTGAGTAGCTTCTATATAGAAATAGACTGGTAATATATAGAGATATTATAGTACTTTGAGTAGCTTCTATATAGAAATAGACTGGTAATATATAGAGATATTATAGTACCTTTAGTAGCTTCTATATAGAAATAGACTGGTAATATATAGAGATATTATAGTACTTTGCGTTAGCTTCTATATAGAAATAGACTGGTAATATATAGAGATATTATAGTACTTTGAGTAGCTTCTATATAGAAATAGACTGGTAATATATAGAGATATTATAGTACTTTGAGTAGCTTCTACATAGAAATAGACTGGTATATATAGAGATATTATAGTACCTTTAGTAGCTTCTATATAGAAATACAATGGTAATATATAGAGATATTATAGTACTTTGAGTAGCTTCTATATAGAAATAGACTGGTAATATATAGAGATATTATAGTACCTTTAGTAGCTTCTATATAGAAATACAATGGTAATATATAGAGATATTATAGTACTTTGAGTAGCTTCTATATAGAAATAGACTGGTAATATATAGAGATATTATAGTACTTTGAGTAGCTTCTATATAGAAATAGACTGGTAATATATAGAGATATTATAGTACCTTTAGTAGCTTCTATATAGAAATAGACTGGTAATATATAGAGATATTATTAGTACCTTTAGTAGCTTCTATATAGAAATAGACTGGTAATATATAGAGATATTATAGTACCTTTAGTAGCTTCTATATAGAAATAGACTGGTAATATATAGAGATATTATAGTACCTTCTATGTAGAAATAGACTGGTAATATATAGAAGATATTATAGTACTTTGAGTAGCTTCTATGTAGAAATAGACTGGTAATATATAGAGATATTATAGTACTTTGAGTAGCTTCTATATAGAAATAGACTGGTAATATATAGAGATATTATAGTACCTTTAGTAGCTTCTATATAGAAATAGACTGGTAATATATAGAGATATTATAGTACCTTTAGTAGCTTCTATGTAGAAATAGACTGGTAATTATAGAAATATTATAGTACTTTGAGTAGCTTCTATGTAGAAATAGACTGGTAATATATAGAGATATTATAGTACTTTGAGCAGCTTCTATATAGAAATAGACTGGTAATATATAGAGATATTATAGTACTTTGAGTAGCTTCTATATAGAAATAGACTGGTAATATATAGAGATATTATAGTACTTTGAGTAGCTTCTATATAGAAATAGACTGGTAATATATAGAGATATTATAGTACTTTGAGTAGCTTCTATATAGAAATAGACTGGTAATATATACAGATATTATAGTACCTTTAGTAGCTTCTATATAGAAATAGACTGGTAATATATAGAGATATTATAGTACTTTGAGTAGCTTCTATATAGAAATAGACTGGTAATATATAGAGATATTATAGTACTTTGAGTAGCTTCTATATAGAAATAGACTGGTAATATATAGAGATATTATAGTACTTTGAGTAGCTTCTACATAGAAATAGACTGGTAATATATAGAGATATTATAGTACCTTTAGTAGCTTCTATATAGAAATACAATGGTAATATATAGAGATATTATAGTACCTTTAGTAGCTTCTATATAGAAATAGACTGGTAATATTTAGAGATATTATAGTACCTTTAGTAGCTTCTATATAGAAATAGACTGGTAATATATAGAGATATTATAGTACCTTTAGTAGCTTCTATGTAGAGAAATAGACTGGTAATTATAGAAATATTATAGTACTTTGAGTAGCTTCTATGTAGAAATAGACTTGTAATATATAGAGATATTATAGTACTTTGAGTAGCTTCTATGTAGAAATAGACTGGTAATAATAGAAATATTATAGTACTTTGAGTAGCTTCTATGTAGAAATAGACTGGTAATATATAGAGATATTATAGTACTTTGAGTAGCTTCTATATAGAAATAGACTGGTAATATATAGAGATATTATAGTACCTTTAGTAGCTTCTATATAGAAATAGACTGGTAATATATAGAGATATTATAGTACCTTTAGTAGCTTCTATGTAGAAATAGACTGGTAATAATAGAAATATTATAGTACTTTGAGTAGCTTCTATGTAGAAATAGACTGGTAATATATAGAGATATTATAGTACTTTGAGCAGCTTCTATATAGAAATAGACTGGTAATATATAGAGATATTATAGTACTTTGAGTAGCTTCTATATAGAAATAGACTGGTAATATATAGAGATATTATAGTACTTTGAGTAGCTTCTATATAGAAATAGACTGGTAATATATAGAGATATTATAGTACTTTGAGTAGCTTCTATATAGAAATAGACTGGTAACATATAGAGATATTATAGTACCTTTAGTAGCTTCTATATAGAAATAGACTGGTAATATATAGAGATATTATAGTACTTTGCGTAGCTTCTATATAGAAATAGACTGGTAATATATAGAGATATTATAGTACTTTGAGTAGCTTCTATATAGAAATAGACTGGTAATATATAGAGATATTATAGTACTTTGAGTAGCTTCTACATAGAAATAGACTGGTAATATATAGAGATATTATAGTACCTTTAGTAGCTTCTATATAGAAATACAATGGTAATATATAGAGATATTATAGTACTTTGAGTAGCTTCTATATAGAAATAGACTGGTAATATATAGAGATATTATAGTACCTTTAGTAGCTTCTATATAGAAATACAATGGTAATATATAGAGATATTATAGTACTTTGAGTAGCTTCTATATAGAAATAGACTGGTAATATATAGAGATATTATAGTACTTTGAGTAGCTTCTATATAGAAATAGACTGGTAATATATAGAGATATTATAGTACCTTTAGTAGCTTCTATATAGAAATAGACTGGTAATATATAGAGATATTATAGTACTTTAGTAGCTTCTATATAGAAATAGACTGGTAATATATAGAGATATTATAGTACCTTTAGTAGCTTCTATATAGAAATAGACTGGTAATATATAGAGATATTATAGTACCTTCTATGTAGAAATAGACTGGTAATAATAGAAATATTATAGTACTTGAGTAGCTTCTATGTAGAAATAGACTGGTAATATATAGAGATATTATAGTACTTTGAGTAGCTTCTATATAGAAATAGACTGGTAATATATAGAGATATTATAGTACTTTGAGTAGCTTCTATATAGAAATAGACTGGTAATATATAGAGATATTATAGTACCTTTAGTAGCTTCTATATAGAAATAGACTGTAATATATAGAGATATTATAGTACCTTTAGTAGCTTCTATGTAGAAATAGACTGGTAATTATAGAAATATTATAGTACTTTGAGTAGCTTCTATGTAGAAATAGACTTGTAATATATAGAGATATTATAGTACTTTGAGTAGCTTCTATGTAGAAATAGACTGGTAATAATAGAAATATTATAGTACTTTGAGTAGCTTCTATGTAGAAATAGACTGGTAATATATAGAGATATTATAGTACTTTGAGTAGCTTCTATATAGAAATAGACTGGTAATATATAGAGATATTATAGTACCTTTAGTAGCTTCTATATAGAAATAGACTGTAATATATAGAGATATTATAGTACCTTTAGTAGCTTCTATGTAGAAATAGACTGGTAATAATAGAAATATTATAGTACTTTGAGTAGCTTCCTATGTAGAAATAGACTGGTAATATATAGAGATATTATAGTACTTTGAGTAGCTTCTATATAGAAATAGACTGGTAAATATAGAGATATTATAGTACTTTGAGTAGCTTCTATATAGAAATAGACTGGTAATATATAGAGATATTATAGTACTTTGAGTAGCTTCTATATAGAAATAGACTGGTAACATATAGAGATATTATAGTACTTTGAGTAGCTTCTATATAGAAATAGACTGGTAATATATAGAGATATTATAGTACCTTAGTAGCTTCTATATAGAAATAGACTGGTAATATATAGAGATATTATAGTACTTTGAGTAGCTTCTATATAGAAATAGACTGGTAATATATAGAGATATTATAGTACCTTTAGTAGCTTCTATATAGAAATAGACTGGTAATATATAGAGATATTATAGTACTTTGAGTAGCTTCTATATAGAAATAGACTGGTAATATATAGAGATATTATAGTACCTTTAGTAGCTTCTATATAGAAATAGACTGGTAATATATAGAGATATTATAGTACCTTTAGTAGCTTCTATGTAGAAATAGACTGGTAATATATAGAGATATTATAGTACCTTTAGTAGCTTCTATATAGAAATAGACTGGTAATATATACAGATATTATAGTACCTTTAGTAGCTTCTATATAGAAATAGACTGGTAATATATAGAGATATTATAGTACCTTCTATGTAGAAATAGACTGGTAATAATAGAAATAATAAAGTACTTTGAGTAGCTTCTATGTAGAAATAGACTGGTAATATATAGAGATATTATAGTACTTTGAGTAGCTTCTATATAGAAATAGACTGGTAATATATAGAGATATTATAGTACCTTTAGTAGCTTCTATATAGAAATAGACTGGTAATATATAGAGATATTATAGTACCTTTAGTAGCTTCTATGTAGAAATAGACTGGTAATTATAGAAATATTATAGTACTTTGAGTAGATTCTATGTAGAAATAGACTTGTAATATATAGAGATATTATAGTACTTTGAGTAGCTTCTATGTAGAAATAGACTGGTAATAATAGAAATATTATAGTACTTTGAGTAGCTTCTATGTAGAAATAGACTGGTAATATATAGAGATATTATAGTACCTTTAGTAGCTTCTATATAGAAATAGACTGGTAATATATAGAGATATTATAGTACTTTGAGTAGCTTCTATATAGAAATAGACTGGTAATATATAGAGATATTATAGTACCTTCTATGTAGAAATAGACTGGTAATAATAGAAATATTATAGTACTTTGAGTAGCTTCTATGTAGAAATAGACTGGTAATATATAGAGATATTATAGTACTTTGAGTAGCTTCTATATAGAAATAGACTGGTAATATATAGAGATATTATAGTACTTTGAGTAGCTTCTATATAGAAATAGACTGGTAATATATAGAGATATTATAGTACCTTTAGTAGCTTCTATATAGAAATAGACTGGTAATATATAGAGATATTATAGTACTTTAGTAGCTTCTATGTAGAAATAGACTGGTAATTATAGAAATATTATAGTACCTTTGAGTAGCTTCTATGTAGAAATAGACTGTAATATATAGAGATATTATAGTACTTTGAGTAGCTTCTATGTAGAAATAGACTGGTAATATATAGATATATTATAGTACTTTGAGTAGCTTCTATGTAGAAATAGACTGGTAATATATAGAGATATTATAGTACTTTGAGTAGCTTCTATATAGAAATAGACTGGTAATATATAGAGATATTATAGTACCTTTAGTAGCTTCTATATAGAAATAGATTGGTAATATATAGAGATATTATAGTACCTTTAGTAGCTTCTATGTAGAAATAGACTGGTAATAATAGAAATATTATAGTACTTTGAGTAGCTTCTATGTAGAAATAGACTGGTAATATATAGAGATATTATAGTACTTTGAGTAGCTTCTATATAGAAATAGACTGGTAATATATAGAGATATTATAGTACTTTGAGTAGCTTCTATATAGAAATAGACTGGTAATATATAGAGATATTATAGTACTTTGAGTAGCTTCTATATAGAAATAGACTGGTAATATATAGAGATATTATAGTACTTTGAGTAGCTTCTATATAGAAATAGACTGGTAATATATAGAGATATTATAGTACCTTTAGTAGCTTCTATATAGAAATAGACTGGTAATATATAGAGATATTATAGTACTTTGAGTAGCTTCTATATAGAAATAGACTGGTAATATATAGAGATATTATAGTACCTTTAGTAGCTTCTATATAGAAATACAATGGTAATATATAGAGATATTATAGTACTTTGAGTAGCTTCTATATAGAAATAGACTGGTAATATATAGAGATATTATAGTACCTTTAGTAGCTTCTATATAGAAATAGACTGGTAATATATAGAGATATTATAGTACCTTTAGTAGCTTCTATGTAGAAATAGACTGGTAATATATAGAGATATTATAGTACATTTAGTAGCTTCTATATAGAAATAGACTGGTAATATATAGAGATATTATAGTACCTTTAGTAGCTTCTATATAGAAATAGACTGGTAATATATAGAGATATTATAGTACCTTCTATGTAGAAATAGACTGGTAATAATAGAAATATTATAGTACTTTGAGTAGCTTCTATGTAGAAATAGACTGGTAATATATAGAGATATTATAGTACTTTGAGTAGCTTCTATATAGAAATAGACTGGTAATATATAGAGATATTATAGTACCTTTAGTAGCTTCTATATAGAAATAGACTGGTAATATATAGAGATATTATAGTACCTTTAGTAGCTTCTGTGTAGAAATAGACTGCTAATTATAGAAATATTATAGTACTTTGAGTAGCTTCTATATAGAAATAGACTGGTAACATATAGAGATATTATAGTACTTTGAGTAGCTTCTATATAGAAATAGACTGGTAATATATAGAGATATTATAGTACCTTTAGTAGCTTCTATATAGAAATAGACTGGTAATATATAGAGATATTATAGTACTTTGAGTAGCTTCTATATAAAAATAGACTGGTAATATATAGAGATATTATAGTACCTTTAGTAGCTTCTATATAGAAATACAATGGTAATATATAGAGATATTATAGTACTTTGAGTAGCTTCTATATAGAAATAGACTGGTAATATATAGAGATATTATAGTACCTTTAGTAGCTTCTATATAGAAATAGACTGGTAATATATAGAGATATTATAGTACCTTTAGTAGCTTCTATGTAGAAATAGACTGGTAATATATAGAGATATTATAGTACCTTTAGTAGCTTCTATATAGAAATAGACTGGTAATATATACAGATATTATAGTACCTTTAGTAGCTTCTATATAGAAATAGACTGGTAATATATAGAGATATTATAGTACCTTCTATGTAGAAATAGACTGGTAATAATAGAAATATTAAAGTACTTTGAGTAGCTTCTATGTAGAAATAGACTGGTAATATATAGAGATATTATAGTACTTTGAGTAGCTTCTATATAGAAATAGACTGGTAATATATAGAGATATTATAGTACCTTTAGTAGCTTCTATATAGAAATAGACTGGTAATATATAGAGATATTATAGTACCTTTAGTAGCTTCTATGTAGAAATAGACTGGTAATTATAGAAATATTATAGTACTTTGAGTAGATTCTATGTAGAAATAGACTTGTAATATATAGAGATATTATAGTACTTTGAGTAGCTTCTATGTAGAAATAGACTGGTAATAATAGAAATATTATAGTACTTTGAGTAGCTTCTATGTAGAAATAGACTGGTAATATATAGAGATATTATAGTACCTTTAGTAGCTTCTATATAGAAATAGACTGGTAATATATAGAGATATTATAGTACCTTCTATGTAGAAATAGACTGGTAATAATAGAAATATTATAGTACTTTGAGTAGCTTCTATGTAGAAATAGACTGGTAATATATAGAGATATTATAGTACTTTGAGTAGCTTCTATATAGAAATAGACTGGTAATATATAGAGATATTATAGTACTTTGAGTAGCTTCTATATAGAAATAGACTGGTAATATATAGAGATATTATAGTACCTTTAGTAGCTTCTATATAGAAATAGACTGGTAATATATAGAGATATTATAGTACCTTTAGTAGCTTCTATGTAGAAATAGACTGGTAATTATAGAAATATTATAGTACTTTGAGTAGCTTCTATGTAGAAATAGACTTGTAATATATAGAGATATTATAGTACTTTGAGTAGCTTCTATGTAGAAATAGACTGGTAATAATAGAAATATTATAGTACTTTGAGTAGCTTCTATGTAGAAATAGACTGGTAATATATAGAGATATTATAGTACTTTGAGTAGCTTCTATATAGAAATAGACTGGTAATATATAGAGATATTATAGTACCTTTAGTAGCTTCTATATAGAAATAGATTGGTAATATATAGAGATATTATAGTACCTTTAGTAGCTTCTATGTAGAAATAGACTGGTAATAATAGAAATATTATAGTACTTTGAGTAGCACTGGTAATATATAGAGATATTATAGTACTTTAGTAGCTTCTAGTATAGAAATAGGACTGGTAATATATAGAGATATTATAGTACTTTGAGTAGCTTCTAGATATATTTAGAAATAGACTGGTAATATATAGAGAATATTATAGTACTTTGAGTAGCTTCTATATAGAAAATAGACTGGTAATATATAGAGATATTATAGTACTTTGAGTAGCTTCTATATCAGAGAATACTGGTAATATATAGAGATATTATAGTACTTTGAGTAGCTTCTATATAGAAATAGACTGGTAATATATAGAGATATTATAGTACTTTGAGTAGCTTCTATATAGAAATAGACTGGTAATATATAGAGATATTATAGTACTTTGAGTAGCTTCTATATAGAAATAGACTGGTAATATATAGAGATATTATAGTACTTTGAGTAGCTTCTATATAGAAATAGACTGGTAATATATAGAGATATTATAGTACCTTTAGTAGCTTCTATATAGAAATAGACTGGTAATATATAGAGATATTATAGTACCTTTGAGTAGCTTCTATATAGAAATAGACTGGTAATATATAGAGATATTATAGTACCTTAGTAGCTTCTATATAGAAATAGACTGGTAATATATAGAGATATTATAGTACCTTTAGTAGCTTCTATGTAGAAATAGACTGGTAATATATAGAGATATTATAGTACCTTTAGTAGCTTCTATATAGAAATAGACTGGTAATATATAGAGATATTATAGTACCTTTAGTAGCTTCTATATAGAAATAGACTGGTAATATATAGAGATATTATAGTACCTTTAGTAGCTTCTATGTAGAAATAGACTGGTAATTATAGAAATATTATAGTACTTTGAGTAGCTTCTATGTAGAAATAGACTGGTAATATATAGAGATATTATAGTACTTTGAGTAGCTTCTATATAGAAATAGACTGGTAATATATAGAGATATTATAGTACTTTGAGTAGCTTCTATATAGAAATAGACTGGTAATATATAGAGATATTATAGTACTTTGAGTAGCTTCTATGTAGAAATAGACTGGTAATATATAGAGATATTATAGTACTTTGAGTAGCTTCTATGTAGAAATAGACTGGTAATATATAGAGATATTATAGTACTTTGAGAGCTTCTATATAGAAATAGACTGGTAATATATAGAGATATTATAGTACTTTGAGTAGCTTCTATATAGAAATAGACTGGTAATATATAGAGATATTATAGTACTTTGAGTAGCTTCTATATAGAAATAGACTGGTAATATATAGAGATATTATAGTACTTTGAGTAGCTTCTATATAGAAATAGACTGGTAATATATAGAGATATTATAGTACTTTGAGTAGCTTCTATATAGAAATAGACTGGTAATATATAGAGATATTATAGTACCTTTAGTAGCTTCTATATAGAAATAGACTGGTAATATATAGAGATATTATAGTACCTTTGAGTAGCTTCTATATAGAAATAGACTGGTAATATATAGAGATATTATAGTACCTTTAGTAGCTTCTATGTAGAAATAGACTGGTAATTATAGAGATATTATAGTACTTTGAGTAGCTTCTATGTAGAAATAGACTGGTAATATATAGAGATATTATAGTACCTTTAGTAGCTTCTATGTAGAAATAGACTGGTAATTATAGAAATTATAGTACTTGAGTAGCTTCTATGTAGAAATAGACTGGTAATATATAGAGATATTATAGTACTTTGAGCAGCTTCTATATAGAAATAGACTGGTAATATATAGAGATATTATAGTACTTTGAGTAGCTTCTATATAGAAATAGACTGGTAATATATAGAGATATTATAGTACTTTGAGTAGCTTCTATATAGAAATAGACTGGTAATATATAGAGATATTATAGTACTTTGAGTAGCTTCTATATAGAAATAGACTGGTAATATATAGAGATATTATAGTACTTTGAGTAGCTTCTATATAGAAATAGACTGGTAATATATAGAGATATTATAGTACCTTTAGTAGCTTCTATATAGAAATAGACTGGTAATATATAGAGATATTATAGTACCTTTAGTAGCTTCTATATAGAAATAGACTGGTAATATATAGAGATATTATAGTACCTTTAGTAGCTTCTATGTAGAAATAGACTGGTAATAATAGAAATATTATAGTACTTTGAGTAGCTTCTATGTAGAAATAGACTGGTAATATATAGAGATATTATAGTACTTTGAGCAGCTTCTATATAGAAATAGACTGGTAATATATAGAGATATTATAGTACTTTGAGTAGCTTCTATATAGAAATAGACTGGTAATATATAGAGATATTATAGTACTTTGAGTAGCTTCTATATAGAAATAGACTGGTAATATATAGAGATATTATAGTACTTTGAGTAGCTTCTATATAGAAATAGACTGGTAATATATAGAGATATTATAGTACCTTTAGTAGCTTCTATATAGAAATAGACTGGTAATATATAGAGATATTATAGTACCTTTAGTAGCTTCTATATAGAAATAGACTGGTAATATATAGAGATATTATAGTACCTTTAGTAGCTTCTATATAGAAATAGACTGGTAATATATAGAGATATTATAGTACCTTTAGTAGCTTCTATGTAGAAATAGACTGGTAATTATAGAAATATTATAGTACTTTGAGTAGATTCTATGTAGAAATAGACTGGTAATAATAGAAATATTATAGTACTTTGAGTAGCTTCTATGTAGAAATAGACTGGTAATATATAGAGATATTATAGTACCTTTAGTAGCTTCTATATAGAAATAGACTGGTAATACATAGAGATATTATAGTACCTTTAGTAGCTTCTATGTAGAAATAGACTGGTAATAATAGAAATATTATAGTACTTTGAGTAGCTTCTATGTAGAAATAGACTGGTAATATATAGAGATATTATAGTACTTTGAGCAGCTTCTATATAGAAATAGACTGGTAATATATAGAGATATTATAGTACTTTGAGTAGCTTCTATATAGAAATAGACTGGTAATATATAGAGATATTATAGTACTTTGAGTAGCTTCTATATAGAAATAGACTGGTAATATATAGAGATATTATAGTACTTTGAGTAGCTTCTATATAGAAATAGACTGGTAATATATAGAGATATTATAGTACCTTTAGTAGCTTCTATATAGAAATAGACTGGTAATATATAGAGATATTATAGTACTTTGCGTAGCTTCTATATAGAAATAGACTGGTAATATATAGAGATATTATAGTACTTTGAGTAGCTTCTATATAGAAATAGACTGGTAATATATAGAGATATTATAGTACTTTGAGTAGCTTCTACATAGAAATAGACTGGTAATATATAGAGATATTATAGTACCTTTAGTAGCTTCTATATAGAAATACAATGGTAATATATAGAGATATTATAGTACTTTGAGTAGCTTCTATATAGAAATAGACTGGTAATATATAGAGATATTATAGTACCTTTAGTAGCTTCTATATAGAAATACAATGGTAATATATAGAGATATTATAGTACTTTGAGTAGCTTCTATATAGAAATAGACTGGTAATATATAGAGATATTATAGTACTTTGAGTAGCTTCTATATAGAAATAGACTGGTAATATATAGAGATATTATAGTACCTTTAGTAGCTTCTATATAGAAATAGACTGGTAATATATAGAGATATTATAGTACCTTCTATGTAGAAATAGACTGGTAATAATAGAAATATTATAGTACTTTGAGTAGCTTCTATGTAGAAATAGACTGGTAATATATAGAGATATTATAGTACTTTGAGTAGCTTCTATATAGAAATAGACTGGTAATATATAGAGATATTATAGTACTTTGAGTAGCTTCTATATAGAAATAGACTGGTAATATATAGAGATATTATAGTACCTTTAGTAGCTTCTATATAGAAATAGACTGGTAATATATAGAGATATTATAGTACCTTTAGTAGCTTCTATGTAGAAATAGACTGGTAATTATAGAAATATTATAGTACTTTGAGTAGCTTCTATGTAGAAATAGACTTGTAATATATAGAGATATTATAGTACTTTGAGTAGCTTCTATGTAGAAATAGACTGGTAATAATAGAAATATTATAGTACTTTGAGTAGCTTCTATGTAGAAATAGACTGGTAATATATAGAGATATTATAGTACTTTGAGTAGCTTCTATATAGAAATAGACTGGTAATATATAGAGATATTATAGTACCTTTAGTAGCTTCTATATAGAAATAGATTGGTAATATATAGAGATATTATAGTACCTTTAGTAGCTTCTATGTAGAAATAGACTGGTAATAATAGAAATATTATAGTACTTTGAGTAGCTTCTATGTAGAAATAGACTGGTAATATATAGAGATATTATAGTACTTTGAGTAGCTTCTATATAGAAATAGACTGGTAATATATAGAGATATTATAGTACTTTGAGTAGCTTCTATATAGAAATAGACTGGTAATATATAGAGATATTATAGTACTTTGAGTAGCTTCTATATAGAAATAGACTGGTAATATATAGAGATATTATAGTACTTTGAGTAGCTTCTATATAGAAATAGACTGGTAATATATAGAGATATTATAGTACCTTTAGTAGCTTCTATATAGAAATAGACTGGTAATATATAGAGATATTATAGTACTTTGAGTAGCTTCTATATAGAAATAGACTGGTGATATATAGAGATATTATAGTACCTTTAGTAGCTTCTATATAGAAATAGACTGGTAATATATATAGATATTATAGTACCTTTAGTAGCTTCTATGTAGAAATAGACTGGTAATATATAGAGATATTATAGTACCTTTAGTAGCTTCTATATAGAAATAGACTGGTAATATATAGAGATATTATAGTACCTTTAGTAGCTTCTATATAGAAATAGACTGGTAATATATAGAGATATTATAGTACCTTCTATGTAGAAATAGACTGGTAATAATAGAAATATTATAGTACTTTGAGTAGCTTCTATGTAGAAATAGACTGGTAATATATAGAGATATTATAGTACTTTGAGTAGCTTCTATATAGAAATAGACTGGTAATATATAGAGATATTATAGTACCTTTAGTAGCTTCTATATAGAAATAGACTGGTAATATATAGAGATATTATAGTACCTTTAGTAGCTTCTGTGTAGAAATAGACTGCTAATTATAGAAATATTATAGTACTTTGAGTAGCTTCTATGTAGAAATAGACTGGTAATATATAGAGATATTATAGTACTTTGAGCAGCTTCTATACAGAAATAGACTGGTAATATATAGAGATATTATAGTACTTTGAGTAGCTTCTATATAGAAATAGACTGGTAATATATAGAGATATTATAGTACTTTGAGTAGCTTCTATATAGAAATAGACTGGTAATATATAGAGATATTATAGTACTTTGAGTAGCTTCTATATAGAAATAGACTGGTAATATATAGAGATATTATAGTACCTTTAGTAGCTTCTATATAGAAATAGACTGGTAATATATAGAGATATTATAGTACTTTGAGTAGCTTCTATATAGAAATAGACTGGTAATATATAGAGATATTATAGTACTTTGAGTAGCTTCTATATAGAAATAGACTGGTAATATATAGAGATATTATAGTACTTTGAGTAGCTTCTATATAGAAATAGACTGGTAATATATAGAGATATTATAGTACCTTTAGTAGCTTCTATATAGAAATACAATGGTAATATATAGAGATAATATAGTACCTTTAGTAGCTTCTATATAGAAATATACTGGTAATATTTAGAGATATTATAGTACCTTTAGTAGCTTCTATATAGAAATAGACTGGTAATATATAGAGATATTATAGTACCTTTAGTAGCTTCTATGTAGAAATAGACTGGTAATTATAGAAATATTATAGTACTTTGAGTAGCTTCTATGTAGAAATAGACTTGTAATATATAGAGATATTATAGTACTTTGAGTAGCTTCTATGTAGAAATAGACTGGTAATAATAGAAATATTATAGTACTTTGAGTAGCTTCTATGTAGAAATAGACTGGTAATATATAGAGATATTATAGTACTTTGAGCAGCTTCTATATAGAAATAGACTGGTAATATATAGAGATATTATAGTACTTTGAGTAGCTTCTATATAGAAATAGACTGGTAATATATAGAGATATTATAGTACTTTGAGCAGCTTCTATATAGAAATAGACTGGTAATATATAGAGATATTATAGTACTTTGAGTAGCTTCTATATAGAAATAGACTGGTAATATATAGAGATATTATAGTACTTTGAGTAGCTTCTATATAGAAATAGACTGGTAATATATAGAGATATTATAGTACCTTTAGTAGCTTCTATATAGAAATAGACTGGTAATATATAGAGATATTATAGTACCTTTAGTAGCTTCTATATAGAAATAGACTGGTAATATATAGAGATATTATAGTACCTTTAGTAGCTTCTATGTAGAAATAGACTGGTAATAATAGAAATATTATAGTACTTTGAGTAGCTTCTATGTAGAAATAGACTGGTAATATATAGAGATATTATAGTACTTTGAGCAGCTTCTATATAGAAATAGACTGGTAATATATAGAGATATTATAGTACTTTGAGTAGCTTCTATATAGAAATAGACTGGTAATATATAGAGATATTATAGTACTTTGAGTAGCTTCTATATAGAAATAGACTGGTAATATATAGAGATATTATAGTACTTTGAGTAGCTTCTATATAGAAATAGACTGGTAATATATAGAGATATTATAGTACCTTTAGTAGCTTCTATATAGAAATAGACTGGTAATATATAGAGATATTATAGTACCTTTAGTAGCTTCTATATAGAAATAGACTGGTAATATATAGAGATATTATAGTACCTTTAGTAGCTTCTATATAGAAATAGACTGGTAATATATAGAGATATTATAGTACCTTTAGTAGCTTCTATGTAGAAATAGACTGGTAATTATAGAAATATTATAGTACTTTGAGTAGATTCTATGTAGAAATAGACTGGTAATAATAGAAATATTATAGTACTTTGAGTAGCTTCTATGTAGAAATAGACTGGTAATATATAGAGATATTATAGTACCTTTAGTAGCTTCTATATAGAAATAGACTGGTAATACATAGAGATATTATAGTACCTTTAGTAGCTTCTATGTAGAAATAGACTGGTAATAATAGAAATATTATAGTACTTTGAGTAGCTTCTATGTAGAAATAGACTGGTAATATATAGAGATATTATAGTACTTTGAGCAGCTTCTATATAGAAATAGACTGGTAATATATAGAGATATTATAGTACTTTGAGTAGCTTCTATATAGAAATAGACTGGTAATATATAGAGATATTATAGTACTTTGAGTAGCTTCTATATAGAAATAGACTGGTAATATATAGAGATATTATAGTACTTTGAGTAGCTTCTATATAGAAATAGACTGGTAATATATAGAGATATTATAGTACCTTTAGTAGCTTCTATATAGAAATAGACTGGTAATATATAGAGATATTATAGTACTTTGCGTAGCTTCTATATAGAAATAGACTGGTAATATATAGAGATATTATAGTACTTTGAGTAGCTTCTATATAGAAATAGACTGGTAATATATAGAGATATTATAGTACTTTGAGTAGCTTCTACATAGAAATAGACTGGTAATATATAGAGATATTATAGTACCTTTAGTAGCTTCTATATAGAAATACAATGGTAATATATAGAGATATTATAGTACTTTGAGTAGCTTCTATATAGAAATAGACTGGTAATATATAGAGATATTATAGTACCTTTAGTAGCTTCTATATAGAAATACAATGGTAATATATAGAGATATTATAGTACTTTGAGTAGCTTCTATATAGAAATAGACTGGTAATATATAGAGATATTATAGTACTTTGAGTAGCTTCTATATAGAAATAGACTGGTAATATATAGAGATATTATAGTACCTTTAGTAGCTTCTATATAGAAATAGACTGGTAATATATAGAGATATTATAGTACCTTTAGTAGCTTCTATATAGAAATAGACTGGTAATATATAGAGATATTATAGTACCTTTAGTAGCTTCTATGTAGAAATAGACTGGTAATAATAGAAATATTATAGTACTTTGAGTAGCTTCTATGTAGAAATAGACTGGTAATATATAGAGATATTATAGTACTTTGAGCAGCTTCTATATAGAAATAGACTGGTAATATATAGAGATATTATAGTACTTTGAGTAGCTTCTATATAGAAATAGACTGGTAATATATAGAGATATTATAGTACTTTGAGTAGCTTCTATATAGAAATAGACTGGTAATATATAGAGATATTATAGTACTTTGAGTAGCTTCTATATAGAAATAGACTGGTAATATATAGAGATATTATAGTACCTTTAGTAGCTTCTATATAGAAATAGACTGGTAATATATAGAGATATTATAGTACCTTTAGTAGCTTCTATATAGAAATAGACTGGTAATATATAGAGATATTATAGTACCTTTAGTAGCTTCTATATAGAAATAGACTGGTAATATATAGAGATATTATAGTACCTTTAGTAGCTTCTATGTAGAAATAGACTGGTAATTATAGAAATATTATAGTACTTTGAGTAGATTCTATGTAGAAATAGACATGTAATATATAGAGATATTATAGTACTTTGAGTAGCTTCTATGTAGAAATAGACTGGTAATAATAGAAATATTATAGTACTTTGAGTAGCTTCTATGTAGAAATAGACTGGTAATATATAGAGATATTATAGTACCTTTAGTAGCTTCTATATAGAAATAGACTGGTAATATATAGAGATATTATAGTACCTTTAGTAGCTTCTATGTAGAAATAGACTGGTAATTATAGAAATATTATAGTACTTTGAGTAGATTCTATGTAGAAATAGACTGGTAATAATAGAAATATTATAGTACTTTGAGTAGCTTCTATGTAGAAATAGACTGGTAATATATAGAGATATTATAGTACCTTTAGTAGCTTCTATATAGAAATAGACTGGTAATATATAGAGATATTATAGTACCTTTAGTAGCTTCTATGTAGAAATAGACTGGTAATAATAGAAATATTATAGTACTTTGAGTAGCTTCTATGTAGAAATAGACTGGTAATATATAGAGATATTATAGTACTTTGAGCAGCTTCTATATAGAAATAGACTGGTAATATATAGAGATATTATAGTACTTTGAGTAGCTTCTATATAGAAATAGACTGGTAATATATAGAGATATTATAGTACTTTGAGTAGCTTCTATATAGAAATAGACTGGTAATATATAGAGATATTATAGTACTTTGAGTAGCTTCTATATAGAAATAGACTGGTAATATATAGAGATATTATAGTACTTTGAGCAGCTTCTATATAGAAATAGACTGGTAATATATAGAGATATTATAGTACTTTGAGTAGCTTCTATATAGAAATAGACTGGTAATATATAGAGATATTATAGTACTTTGAGTAGCTTCTATATAGAAATAGACTGGTAATATATAGAGATATTATAGTACTTTGAGTAGCTTCTACATAGAAATAGACTGGTAATATATAGAGATATTATAGTACCTTTAGTAGCTTCTATATAGAAATACAATGGTAATATATAGAGATATTATAGTACCTTTAGTAGCTTCTATATAGAAATAGACTGGTAATATTTAGAGATATTATAGTACCTTTAGTAGCTTCTATATAGAAATAGACTGGTAATATATAGAGATATTATAGTACCTTTAGTAGCTTCTATGTAGAAATAGACTGGTAATTATAGAAATATTATAGTACTTTGAGTAGCTTCTATGTAGAAATAGACTTGTAATATATAGAGATATTATAGTACTTTGAGTAGCTTCTATGTAGAAATAGACTGGTAATAATAGAAATATTATAGTACTTTGAGTAGCTTCTATGTAGAAATAGACTGGTAATATATAGAGATATTATAGTACTTTGAGTAGCTTCTATATAGAAATAGACTGGTAATATATAGAGATATTATAGTACCTTTAGTAGCTTCTATATAGAAATAGACTGGTAATATATAGAGATATTATAGTACCTTTAGTAGCTTCTATGTAGAAATAGACTGGTAATAATAGAAATATTATAGTACTTTGAGTAGCTTCTATGTAGAAATAGACTGGTAATATATAGAGATATTATAGTACTTTGAGCAGCTTCTATATAGAAATAGACTGGTAATATATAGAGATATTATAGTACTTTGAGTAGCTTCTATATAGAAATAGACTGGTAATATATAGAGATATTATAGTACTTTGAGTAGCTTCTATATAGAAATAGACTGGTAATATATAGAGATATTATAGTACTTTGAGTAGCTTCTATATAGAAATAGACTGGTAACATATAGAGATATTATAGTACCTTTAGTAGCTTCTATATAGAAATAGACTGGTAATATATAGAGATATTATAGTACTTTGCGTAGCTTCTATATAGAAATAGACTGGTAATATATAGAGATATTATAGTACTTTGAGTAGCTTCTATATAGAAATAGACTGGTAATATATAGAGATATTATAGTACTTTGAGTAGCTTCTACATAGAAATAGACTGGTAATATATAGAGATATTATAGTACCTTTAGTAGCTTCTATATAGAAATACAATGGTAATATATAGAGATATTATAGTACTTTGAGTAGCTTCTATATAGAAATAGACTGGTAATATATAGAGATATTATAGTACCTTTAGTAGCTTCTATATAGAAATACAATGGTAATATATAGAGATATTATAGTACTTTGAGTAGCTTCTATATAGAAATAGACTGGTAATATATAGAGATATTATAGTACTTTGAGTAGCTTCTATATAGAAATAGACTGGTAATATATAGAGGTATTATAGTACCTTTAGTAGCTTCTATATAGAAATAGACTGGTAATATATAGAGATATTATAGTACCTTTAGTAGCTTCTATATAGAAATAGACTGGTAATATATAGAGATATTATAGTACCTTTAGTAGCTTCTATATAGAAATAGACTGGTAATATATAGAGATATTATAGTACCTTCTATGTAGAAATAGACTGGTAATAATATAAATATTATAGTACTTTGAGTAGCTTCTATGTAGAAATAGACTGGTAATATATAGAGATATTATAGTACTTTGAGTAGCTTCTATATAGAAATAGACTGGTAATATATAGAGATATTATAGTACTTTGAGTAGCTTCTATATAGAAATAGACTGGTAATATATAGAGATATTATAGTACCTTTAGTAGCTTCTATATAGAAATAGACTGGTAATATATAGAGATATTATAGTACCTTTAGTAGCTTCTATGTAGAAATAGACTGGTAATTATAGAAATATTATAGTACTTTGAGTAGCTTCTATGTAGAAATAGACTTGTAATATATAGAGATATTATAGTACTTTGAGTAGCTTCTATGTAGAAATAGACTGGTAATAATAGAAATATTATAGTACTTTGAGTAGCTTCTATGTAGAAATAGACTGGTAATATATAGAGATATTATAGTACTTTGAGTAGCTTCTATATAGAAATAGACTGGTAATATATAGAGATATTATAGTACCTTTAGTAGCTTCTATATAGAAATAGACTGTTAATATATAGAGATATTATAGTACCTTTAGTAGCTTCTATGTAGAAATAGACTGGTAATAATAGAAATATTATAGTACTTTGAGTAGCTTCTATGTAGAAATAGACTGGTAATATATAGAGATATTATAGTACTTTGAGTAGCTTCTATATAGAAATAGACTGGTAATATATAGAGATATTATAGTACTTTGAGTAGCTTCTATATAGAAATAGACTGGTAATATATAGAGATATTATAGTACTTTGAGTAGCTTCTATATAGAAATAGACTGGTAACATATAGAGATATTATAGTACTTTGAGTAGCTTCTATATAGAAATAGACTGGTAATATATAGAGATATTATAGTACCTTTAGTAGCTTCTATATAGAAATAGACTGGTAATATATAGAGATATTATAGTACTTTGAGTAGCTTCTATATAGAAATAGACTGGTAATATATAGAGATATTATAGTACCTTTAGTAGCTTCTATATAGAAATACAATGGTAATATATAGAGATATTATAGTACTTTGAGTAGCTTCTATATAGAAATAGACTGGTAATATATAGAGATATTATAGTACCTTTAGTAGCTTCTATATAGAAATAGACTGGTAATATATAGAGATATTATAGTACCTTTAGTAGCTTCTATGTAGAAATAGACTGGTAATATATAGAGATATTATAGTACCTTTAGTAGCTTCTATATAGAAATAGACTGGTAATATATACAGATATTATAGTACCTTTAGTAGCTTCTATATAGAAATAGACTGGTAATATATAGAGATATTATAGTACCTTCTATGTAGAAATAGACTGGTAATAATAGAAATATTAAAGTACTTTGAGTAGCTTCTATGTAGAAATAGACTGGTAATATATAGAGATATTATAGTACTTTGAGTAGCTTCTATATAGAAATAGACTGGTAATATATAGAGATATTATAGTACCTTTAGTAGCTTCTATATAGAAATAGACTGGTAATATATAGAGATATTATAGTACCTTTAGTAGCTTCTATGTAGAAATAGACTGGTAATTATAGAAATATTATAGTACTTTGAGTAGATTCTATGTAGAAATAGACTTGTAATATATAGAGATATTATAGTACTTTGAGTAGCTTCTATGTAGAAATAGACTGGTAATAATAGAAATATTATAGTACTTTGAGTAGCTTCTATGTAGAAATAGACTGGTAATATATAGAGATATTATAGTACCTTTAGTAGCTTCTATATAGAAATAGACTGGTAATATATAGAGATATTATAGTACCTTCTATGTAGAAATAGACTGGTAATAATAGAAATATTATAGTACTTTGAGTAGCTTCTATGTAGAAATAGACTGGTAATATATAGAGATATTATAGTACTTTGAGTAGCTTCTATATAGAAATAGACTGGTAATATATAGAGATATTATAGTACTTTGAGTAGCTTCTATATAGAAATAGACTGGTAATATATAGAGATATTATAGTACCTTTAGTAGCTTCTATATAGAAATAGACTGGTAATATATAGAGATATTATAGTACCTTTAGTAGCTTCTATGTAGAAATAGACTGGTAATTATAGAAATATTATAGTACTTTGAGTAGCTTCTATGTAGAAATAGACTTGTAATATATAGAGATATTATAGTACTTTGAGTAGCTTCTATGTAGAAATAGACTGGTAATAATAGAAATATTATAGTACTTTGAGTAGCTTCTATGTAGAAATAGACTGGTAATATATAGAGATATTATAGTACTTTGAGTAGCTTCTATATAGAAATAGACTGGTAATATATAGAGATATTATAGTACCTTTAGTAGCTTCTATATAGAAATAGATTGGTAATATATAGAGATATTATAGTACCTTTAGTAGCTTCTATGTAGAAATAGACTGGTAATAATAGAAATATTATAGTACTTTGAGTAGCTTCTATGTAGAAATAGACTGGTAATATATAGAGATATTATAGTACTTTGAGTAGCTTCTATATAGAAATAGACTGGTAATATATAGAGATATTATAGTACTTTGAGTAGCTTCTATATAGAAATAGACTGGTAATATATAGAGATATTATAGTACTTTGAGTAGCTTCTATATAGAAATAGACTGGTAATATATAGAGATATTATAGTACTTTGAGTAGCTTCTATATAGAAATAGACTGGTAATATATAGAGATATTATAGTACCTTTAGTAGCTTCTATATAGAAATAGACTGGTAATATATAGAGATATTATAGTACTTTGAGTAGCTTCTATATAGAAATAGACTGGTAATATATAGAGATATTATAGTACCTTTAGTAGCTTCTATATAGAAATACAATGGTAATATATAGAGATATTATAGTACTTTGAGTAGCTTCTATATAGAAATAGACTGGTAATATATAGAGATATTATAGTACCTTTAGTAGCTTCTATATAGAAATAGACTGGTAATATATAGAGATATTATAGTACCTTTAGTAGCTTCTATGTAGAAATAGACTGGTAATATATAGAGATATTATAGTACATTTAGTAGCTTCTATATAGAAATAGACTGGTAATATATAGAGATATTATAGTACCTTTAGTAGCTTCTATATAGAAATAGACTGGTAATATATAGAGATATTATAGTACCTTCTATGTAGAAATAGACTGGTAATAATAGAAATATTATAGTACTTTGAGTAGCTTCTATGTAGAAATAGACTGGTAATATATAGAGATATTATAGTACTTTGAGTAGCTTCTATATAGAAATAGACTGGTAATATATAGAGATATTATAGTACCTTTAGTAGCTTCTATATAGAAATAGACTGGTAATATATAGAGATATTATAGTACCTTTAGTAGCTTCTGTGTAGAAATAGACTGCTAATTATAGAAATATTATAGTACTTTGAGTAGCTTCTATATAGAAATAGACTGGTAACATATAGAGATATTATAGTACTTTGAGTAGCTTCTATATAGAAATAGACTGGTAATATATAGAGATATTATAGTACCTTTAGTAGCTTCTATATAGAAATAGACTGGTAATATATAGAGATATTATAGTACTTTGAGTAGCTTCTATATAAAAATAGACTGGTAATATATAGAGATATTATAGTACCTTTAGTAGCTTCTATATAGAAATACAATGGTAATATATAGAGATATTATAGTACTTTGAGTAGCTTCTATATAGAAATAGACTGGTAATATATAGAGATATTATAGTACCTTTAGTAGCTTCTATATAGAAATAGACTGGTAATATATAGAGATATTATAGTACCTTTAGTAGCTTCTATGTAGAAATAGACTGGTAATATATAGAGATATTATAGTACCTTTAGTAGCTTCTATATAGAAATAGACTGGTAATATATACAGATATTATAGTACCTTTAGTAGCTTCTATATAGAAATAGACTGGTAATATATAGAGATATTATAGTACCTTCTATGTAGAAATAGACTGGTAATAATAGAAATATTAAAGTACTTTGAGTAGCTTCTATGTAGAAATAGACTGGTAATATATAGAGATATTATAGTACTTTGAGTAGCTTCTATATAGAAATAGACTGGTAATATATAGAGATATTATAGTACCTTTAGTAGCTTCTATATAGAAATAGACTGGTAATATATAGAGATATTATAGTACCTTTAGTAGCTTCTATGTAGAAATAGACTGGTAATTATAGAAATATTATAGTACTTTGAGTAGATTCTATGTAGAAATAGACTTGTAATATATAGAGATATTATAGTACTTTGAGTAGCTTCTATGTAGAAATAGACTGGTAATAATAGAAATATTATAGTACTTTGAGTAGCTTCTATGTAGAAATAGACTGGTAATATATAGAGATATTATAGTACCTTTAGTAGCTTCTATATAGAAATAGACTGGTAATATATAGAGATATTATAGTACCTTCTATGTAGAAATAGACTGGTAATAATAGAAATATTATAGTACTTTGAGTAGCTTCTATGTAGAAATAGACTGGTAATATATAGAGATATTATAGTACTTTGAGTAGCTTCTATATAGAAATAGACTGGTAATATATAGAGATATTATAGTACTTTGAGTAGCTTCTATATAGAAATAGACTGGTAATATATAGAGATATTATAGTACCTTTAGTAGCTTCTATATAGAAATAGACTGGTAATATATAGAGATATTATAGTACCTTTAGTAGCTTCTATGTAGAAATAGACTGGTAATTATAGAAATATTATAGTACTTTGAGTAGCTTCTATGTAGAAATAGACTTGTAATATATAGAGATATTATAGTACTTTGAGTAGCTTCTATGTAGAAATAGACTGGTAATAATAGAAATATTATAGTACTTTGAGTAGCTTCTATGTAGAAATAGACTGGTAATATATAGAGATATTATAGTACTTTGAGTAGCTTCTATATAGAAATAGACTGGTAATATATAGAGATATTATAGTACCTTTAGTAGCTTCTATATAGAAATAGATTGGTAATATATAGAGATATTATAGTACCTTTAGTAGCTTCTATGTAGAAATAGACTGGTAATAATAGAAATATTATAGTACTTTGAGTAGCTTCTATGTAGAAATAGACTGGTAATATATAGAGATATTATAGTACTTTGAGTAGCTTCTATATAGAAATAGACTGGTAATATATAGAGATATTATAGTACTTTGAGTAGCTTCTATATAGAAATAGACTGGTAATATATAGAGATATTATAGTACTTTGAGTAGCTTCTATATAGAAATAGACTGGTAATATATAGAGATATTATAGTACTTTGAGTAGCTTCTATATAGAAATAGACTGGTAATATATAGAGATATTATAGTACCTTTAGTAGCTTCTATATAGAAATAGACTGGTAATATATAGAGATATTATAGTACTTTGAGTAGCTTCTATATAGAAATAGACTGGTAATATATAGAGATATTATAGTACCTTTAGTAGCTTCTATATAGAAATAGACTGGTAATATATAGAGATATTATAGTACCTTTAGTAGCTTCTATATAGAAATAGACTGGTAATATATAGAGATATTATGGTACCTTCTATGTAGAAATAGACTGGTAATAATAGAAATATTATAGTACTTTGAGTAGCTTCTATGTAGAAATAGACTGGTAATATATAGAGATATTATAGTACTTTGAGTAGCTTCTATATAGAAATAGACTGGTAATATATAGAGATATTATAGTACCTTTAGTAGCTTCTATATAGAAATAGACTGGTAATATATAGAGATATTATAGTACCTTTAGTAGCTTCTGTGTAGAAATAGACTGCTAATTATAGAAATATTATAGTACTTTGAGTAGCTTCTATGTAGAAATAGACTGGTAATATATAGAGATATTATAGTACTTTGAGCAGCTTCTATACAGAAATAGACTGGTAATATATAGAGATATTATAGTACTTTGAGTAGCTTCTATATAGAAATAGACTGGTAATATATAGAGATATTATAGTACTTTGAGTAGCTTCTATATAGAAATAGACTGGTAATATATAGAGATATTATAGTACTTTGAGTAGCTTCTATATAGAAATAGACTGGTAATATATAGAGATATTATAGTACCTTTAGTAGCTTCTATATAGAAATAGACTGGTAATATATAGAGATATTATAGTACTTTGAGTAGCTTCTATATAGAAATAGACTGGTAATATATAGAGATATTATAGTACTTTGAGTAGCTTCTATATAGAAATAGACTGGTAATATATAGAGATATTATAGTACTTTGAGTAGCTTCTATATAGAAATAGACTGGTAATATATAGAGATATTATAGTACCTTTAGTAGCTTCTATATAGAAATACAATGGTAATATATAGAGATAATATAGTACCTTTAGTAGCTTCTATATAGAAATATACTGGTAATATTTAGAGATATTATAGTACCTTTAGTAGCTTCTATATAGAAATAGACTGGTAATATATAGAGATATTATAGTACCTTTAGTAGCTTCTATGTAGAAATAGACTGGTAATTATAGAAATATTATAGTACTTTGAGTAGCTTCTATGTAGAAATAGACTTGTAATATATAGAGATATTATAGTACTTTGAGTAGCTTCTATGTAGAAATAGACTGGTAATATATAGAGATATTATAGTACTTTGAGCAGCTTCTATATAGAAATAGACTGGTAATATATAGAGATATTATAGTACTTTGAGTAGCTTCTATATAGAAATAGACTGGTAATATATAGAGATATTATAGTACTTTGAGCAGCTTCTATATAGAAATAGACTGGTAATATATAGAGATATTATAGTACTTTGAGTAGCTTCTATATAGAAATAGACTGGTAATATATAGAGATATTATAGTACTTTGAGTAGCTTCTATATAGAAATAGACTGGTAATATATAGAGATATTATAGTACCTTTAGTAGCTTCTATATAGAAATAGACTGGTAATATATAGAGATATTATAGTACCTTTAGTAGCTTCTATATAGAAATAGACTGGTAATATATAGAGATATTATAGTACCTTTAGTAGCTTCTATGTAGAAATAGACTGGTAATAATAGAAATATTATAGTACTTTGAGTAGCTTCTATGTAGAAATAGACTGGTAATATATAGAGATATTATAGTACTTTGAGCAGCTTCTATATAGAAATAGACTGGTAATATATAGAGATATTATAGTACTTTGAGTAGCTTCTATATAGAAATAGACTGGTAATATATAGAGATATTATAGTACTTTGAGTAGCTTCTATATAGAAATAGACTGGTAATATATAGAGATATTATAGTACTTTGAGTAGCTTCTATATAGAAATAGACTGGTAATATATAGAGATATTATAGTACCTTTAGTAGCTTCTATATAGAAATAGACTGGTAATATATAGAGATATTATAGTACCTTTAGTAGCTTCTATATAGAAATAGACTGGTAATATATAGAGATATTATAGTACCTTTAGTAGCTTCTATATAGAAATAGACTGGTAATATATAGAGATATTATAGTACCTTTAGTAGCTTCTATGTAGAAATAGACTGGTAATTATAGAAATATTATAGTACTTTGAGTAGATTCTATGTAGAAATAGACTGGTAATAATAGAAATATTATAGTACTTTGAGTAGCTTCTATGTAGAAATAGACTGGTAATATATAGAGATATTATAGTACCTTTAGTAGCTTCTATATAGAAATAGACTGGTAATACATAGAGATATTATAGTACCTTTAGTAGCTTCTATGTAGAAATAGACTGGTAATAATAGAAATATTATAGTACTTTGAGTAGCTTCTATGTAGAAATAGACTGGTAATATATAGAGATATTATAGTACTTTGAGCAGCTTCTATATAGAAATAGACTGGTAATATATAGAGATATTATAGTACTTTGAGTAGCTTCTATATAGAAATAGACTGGTAATATATAGAGATATTATAGTACTTTGAGTAGCTTCTATATAGAAATAGACTGGTAATATATAGAGATATTATAGTACTTTGAGTAGCTTCTATATAGAAATAGACTGGTAATATATAGAGATATTATAGTACCTTTAGTAGCTTCTATATAGAAATAGACTGGTAATATATAGAGATATTATAGTACTTTGCGTAGCTTCTATATAGAAATAGACTGGTAATATATAGAGATATTATAGTACTTTGAGTAGCTTCTATATAGAAATAGACTGGTAATATATAGAGATATTATAGTACTTTGAGTAGCTTCTACATAGAAATAGACTGGTAATATATAGAGATATTATAGTACCTTTAGTAGCTTCTATATAGAAATACAATGGTAATATATAGAGATATTATAGTACTTTGAGTAGCTTCTATATAGAAATAGACTGGTAATATATAGAGATATTATAGTACTTTGAGTAGCTTCTATATAGAAATAGACTGGTAATATATAGAGATATTATAGTACCTTTAGTAGCTTCTATATAGAAATAGACTGGTAATATATAGAGATATTATAGTACCTTTAGTAGCTTCTATATAGAAATAGACTGGTAATATATAGAGATATTATAGTACCTTTAGTAGCTTCTATGTAGAAATAGACTGGTAATAATAGAAATATTATAGTACTTTGAGTAGCTTCTATGTAGAAATAGACTGGTAATATATAGAGATATTATAGTACTTTGAGCAGCTTCTATATAGAAATAGACTGGTAATATATAGAGATATTATAGTACTTTGAGTAGCTTCTATATAGAAATAGACTGGTAATATATAGAGATATTATAGTACTTTGAGTAGCTTCTATATAGAAATAGACTGGTAATATATAGAGATATTATAGTACTTTGAGTAGCTTCTATATAGAAATAGACTGGTAATATATAGAGATATTATAGTACCTTTAGTAGCTTCTATATAGAAATAGACTGGTAATATATAGAGATATTATAGTACCTTTAGTAGCTTCTATATAGAAATAGACTGGTAATATATAGAGATATTATAGTACCTTTAGTAGCTTCTATATAGAAATAGACTGGTAATATATAGAGATATTATAGTACCTTTAGTAGCTTCTATGTAGAAATAGACTGGTAATTATAGAAATATTATAGTACTTTGAGTAGATTCTATGTAGAAATAGACATGTAATATATAGAGATATTATAGTACTTTGAGTAGCTTCTATGTAGAAATAGACTGGTAATAATAGAAATATTATAGTACTTTGAGTAGCTTCTATGTAGAAATAGACTGGTAATATATAGAGATATTATAGTACCTTTAGTAGCTTCTATATAGAAATAGACTGGTAATATATAGAGATATTATAGTACCTTTAGTAGCTTCTATGTAGAAATAGACTGGTAATTATAGAAATATTATAGTACTTTGAGTAGATTCTATGTAGAAATAGACTGGTAATAATAGAAATATTATAGTACTTTGAGTAGCTTCTATGTAGAAATAGACTGGTAATATATAGAGATATTATAGTACCTTTAGTAGCTTCTATATAGAAATAGACTGGTAATATATAGAGATATTATAGTACCTTTAGTAGCTTCTATGTAGAAATAGACTGGTAATAATAGAAATATTATAGTACTTTGAGTAGCTTCTATGTAGAAATAGACTGGTAATATATAGAGATATTATAGTACTTTGAGCAGCTTCTATATAGAAATAGACTGGTAATATATAGAGATATTATAGTACTTTGAGTAGCTTCTATATAGAAATAGACTGGTAATATATAGAGATATTATAGTACTTTGAGTAGCTTCTATATAGAAATAGACTGGTAATATATAGAGATATTATAGTACTTTGAGTAGCTTCTATATAGAAATAGACTGGTAATATATAGAGATATTATAGTACCTTTAGTAGCTTCTATATAGAAATAGACTGGTAATATATAGAGATATTATAGTACTTTGCGTAGCTTCTATATAGAAATATACTGGTAATATATAGAGATATTATAGTACTTTGAGTAGCTTCTATATAGAAATAGACTGGTAATATATAGAGATATTATAGTACTTTGAGTAGCTTCTACATAGAAATAGACTGGTAATATATAGAGATATTATAGTACCTTTAGTAGCTTCTATATAGAAATACAATGGTAATATATAGAGATATTATAGTACTTTGAGTAGCTTCTATATAGAAATAGACTGGTAATATATAGAGATATTATAGTACCTTTAGTAGCTTCTATATAGAAATACAATGGTAATATATAGAGATATTATAGTACTTTGAGTAGCTTCTATATAGAAATAGACTGGTAATATATAGAGATATTATAGTACTTTGAGTAGCTTCTATATAGAAATAGACTGGTAATATATAGAGATATTATAGTACCTTTAGTAGCTTCTATATAGAAATAGACTGGTAATATATAGAGATATTATAGTACCTTTAGTAGCTTCTATATAGAAATAGACTGGTAATATATAGAGATATTATAGTACCTTTAGTAGCTTCTATGTAGAAATAGACTGGTAATAATAGAAATATTATAGTACTTTGAGTAGCTTCTATGTAGAAATAGACTGGTAATATATAGAGATATTATAGTACTTTGAGCAGCTTCTATATAGAAATAGACTGGTAATATATAGAGATATTATAGTACCTTTAGTAGCTTCTATATAGAAATAGACTGGTAATATATAGAGATATTATAGTACCTTTAGTAGCTTCTATATAGAAATAGACTGGTAATATATAGAGATATTATAGTACCTTTAGTAGCTTCTATGTAGAAATAGACTGGTAATAATAGAAATATTATAGTACTTTGAGTAGCTTCTATGTAGAAATAGACTGGTAATATATAAAGATATTATAGTACTTTGAGCAGCTTCTATATAGAAATAGACTGATAATATATAGAGATATTATAGTACTTTGAGTAGCTTCTATATAGAAATAGACTGGTAATATATAGAGATATTATAGTACTTTGAGTAGCTTCTATATAGAAATAGACTGGTAATATATAGAGATATTATAGTACTTTGAGTAGCTTCTATATAGAAATAGACTGGTAATATATAGAGATATTATAGTACCTTTAGTAGCTTCTATATAGAAATAGACTGGTAATATATAGAGATATTATAGTACTTTGCGTAGCTTCTATATAGAAATAGACTGGTAATATATAGAGATATTATAGTACTTTGAGTAGCTTCTACATAGAAATAGACTGGTAATATATAGAGATATTATAGTACCTTTAGTAGCTTCTATATAGAAATACAATGGTAATATATAGAGATATTATAGTACTTTGAGTAGCTTCTATATAGAAATAGACTGGTAATATATAGAGATATTATAGTACCTTTAGTAGCTTCTATATAGAAATACAATGGTAATATATAGAGATATTATAGTACTTTGAGTAGCTTCTATATAGAAATAGACTGGTAATATATAGAGATATTATAGTACTTTGAGTAGCTTCTATATAGAAATAGACTGGTAATATATAGAGATATTATAGTACCTTTAGTAGCTTCTATATAGAAATAGACTGGTAATATATAGAGATATTATAGTACCTTTAGTAGCTTCTATATAGAAATAGACTGGTAATATATAGAGATATTATAGTACCTTTAGTAGCTTCTATATAGAAATAGACTGGTAATATATAGAGATATTATAGTACCTTCTATGTAGAAATAGACTGGTAATAATAGAAATATTATAGTACTTTGAGTAGCTTCTATGTAGAAATAGACTGGTAATATATAGAGATATTATAGTACTTTGAGTAGCTTCTATATAGAAATAGACTGGTAATATATAGAGATATTATAGTACCTTTAGTAGCTTCTATATAGAAATAGACTGGTAATATATAGAGATATTATAGTACCTTTAGTAGCTTCTATGTAGAAATAGACTGGTAATTATAGAAATATTATAGTACTTTGAGTAGATTCTATGTAGAAATAGACTTGTAATATATAGAGATATTATAGTACTTTGAGTAGCTTCTATGTAGAAATAGACTGGTAATAATAGAAATATTATAGTACTTTGAGTAGCTTCTATGTAGAAATAGACTGGTAATATATAGAGATATTATAGTACCTTTAGTAGCTTCTATATAGAAATAGACTGGTAATATATAGAGATATTATAGTACCTTTAGTAGCTTCTATGTAGAAATAGACTGGTAATAATAGAAATATTATAGTACTTTGAGTAGCTTCTATGTAGAAATAGACTGGTAATATATAGAGATATTATAGTACTTTGAGCAGCTTCTATATAGAAATAGACTGGTAATATATAGAGATATTATAGTACTTTGAGTAGCTTCTATATAGAAATAGACTGGTAATATATAGAGATATTATAGTACTTTGAGTAGCTTCTATATAGAAATAGACTGGTAATATATAGAGATATTATAGTACTTTGAGTAGCTTCTATATAGAAATAGACTGGTAATATATACAGATATTATAGTACCTTTAGTAGCTTCTATATAGAAATAGACTGGTAATATATAGAGATATTATAGTACTTTGAGTAGCTTCTATATAGAAATAGACTGGTAATATATAGAGATATTATAGTACTTTGAGTAGCTTCTATATAGAAATAGACTGGTAATATATAGAGATATTATAGTACTTTGAGTAGCTTCTACATAGAAATAGACTGGTAATATATAGAGATATTATAGTACCTTTAGTAGCTTCTATATAGAAATACAATGGTAATATATAGAGATATTATAGTACCTTTAGTAGCTTCTATATAGAAATAGACTGGTAATATTTAGAGATATTATAGTACCTTTAGTAGCTTCTATATAGAAATAGACTGGTAATATATAGAGATATTATAGTACCTTTAGTAGCTTCTATGTAGAAATAGACTGGTAATTATAGAAATATTATAGTACTTTGAGTAGCTTCTATGTAGAAATAGACTTGTAATATATAGAGATATTATAGTACTTTGAGTAGCTTCTATGTAGAAATAGACTGGTAATAATAGAAATATTATAGTACTTTGAGTAGCTTCTATGTAGAAATAGACTGGTAATATATAGAGATATTATAGTACTTTGAGTAGCTTCTATATAGAAATAGACTGGTAATATATAGAGATATTATAGTACCTTTAGTAGCTTCTATATAGAAATAGACTGGTAATATATAGAGATATTATAGTACCTTTAGTAGCTTCTATGTAGAAATAGACTGGTAATAATAGAAATATTATAGTACTTTGAGTAGCTTCTATGTAGAAATAGACTGGTAATATATAGAGATATTATAGTACTTTGAGCAGCTTCTATATAGAAATAGACTGGTAATATATAGAGATATTATAGTACTTTGAGTAGCTTCTATATAGAAATAGACTGGTAATATATAGAGATATTATAGTACTTTGAGTAGCTTCTATATAGAAATAGACTGGTAATATATAGAGATATTATAGTACTTTGAGTAGCTTCTATATAGAAATAGACTGGTAACATATAGAGATATTATAGTACCTTTAGTAGCTTCTATATAGAAATAGACTGGTAATATATAGAGATATTATAGTACTTTGCGTAGCTTCTATATAGAAATAGACTGGTAATATATAGAGATATTATAGTACTTTGAGTAGCTTCTATATAGAAATAGACTGGTAATATATAGAGATATTATAGTACTTTGAGTAGCTTCTACATAGAAATAGACTGGTAATATATAGAGATATTATAGTACCTTTAGTAGCTTCTATATAGAAATACAATGGTAATATATAGAGATATTATAGTACTTTGAGTAGCTTCTATATAGAAATAGACTGGTAATATATAGAGATATTATAGTACCTTTAGTAGCTTCTATATAGAAATACAATGGTAATATATAGAGATATTATAGTACTTTGAGTAGCTTCTATATAGAAATAGACTGGTAATATATAGAGATATTATAGTACTTTGAGTAGCTTCTATATAGAAATAGACTGGTAATATATAGAGGTATTATAGTACCTTTAGTAGCTTCTATATAGAAATAGACTGGTAATATATAGAGATATTATAGTACCTTTAGTAGCTTCTATATAGAAATAGACTGGTAATATATAGAGATATTATAGTACCTTTAGTAGCTTCTATATAGAAATAGACTGGTAATATATAGAGATATTATAGTACCTTCTATGTAGAAATAGACTGGTAATAATAGAAATATTATAGTACTTTGAGTAGCTTCTATGTAGAAATAGACTGGTAATATATAGAGATATTATAGTACTTTGAGTAGCTTCTATATAGAAATAGACTGGTAATATATAGAGATATTATAGTACTTTGAGTAGCTTCTATATAGAAATAGAGTGGTAATATATAGAGATATTATAGTACCTTTAGTAGCTTCTATATAGAAATAGACTGGTAATATATAGAGATATTATAGTACCTTTAGTAGCTTCTATGTAGAAATAGACTGGTAATTATAGAAATATTATAGTACTTTGAGTAGCTTCTATGTAGAAATAGACTTGTAATATATAGAGATATTATAGTACTTTGAGTAGCTTCTATGTAGAAATAGACTGGTAATAATAGAAATATTATAGTACTTTGAGTAGCTTCTATGTAGAAATAGACTGGTAATATATAGAGATATTATATTACTTTGAGTAGCTTCTATATAGAAATAGACTGGTAATATATAGAGATATTATAGTACCATTAGTAGCTTCTATATAGAAATAGACTGGTAATATATAGAGATATTATAGTACCTTTAGTAGCTTCTATGTAGAAATAGACTGGTAATAATAGAAATATTATAGTACTTTGAGTAGCTTCTATGTAGAAATAGACTGGTAATATATAGAGATATTATAGTACTTTGAGTAGCTTCTATATAGAAATAGACTGGTAATATATAGAGATATTATAGTACTTTGAGTAGCTTCTATATAGAAATAGACTGGTAATATATAGAGATATTATAGTACTTTGAGTAGCTTCTATATAGAAATAGACTGGTAACATATAGAGATATTATAGTACTTTGAGTAGCTTCTATATAGAAATAGACTGGTAATATATAGAGATATTATAGTACCTTTAGTAGCTTCTATATAGAAATAGACTGGTAATATATAGAGATATTATAGTACTTTGAGTAGCTTCTATATAGAAATAGACTGGTAATATATAGAGATATTATAGTACCTTTAGTAGCTTCTATATAGAAATACAATGGTAATATATAGAGATATTATAGTACTTTGAGTAGCTTCTATATAGAAATAGACTGGTAATATATAGAGATATTATAGTACCTTTAGTAGCTTCTATATAGAAATAGACTGGTAATATATAGAGATATTATAGTACCTTTAGTAGCTTCTATGTAGAAATAGACTGGTAATATATAGAGATATTATAGTACCTTTAGTAGCTTCTATATAGAAATAGACTGGTAATATATAGAGATATTATAGTACCTTTAGTAGCTTCTATATAGAAATAGACTGGTAATATATAGAGATATTATAGTACCTTCTATGTAGAAATAGACTGGTAATAATAGAAATATTAAAGTACTTTGAGTAGCTTCTATGTAGAAATAGACTGGTAATATATAGAGATATTATAGTACTTTGAGTAGCTTCTATATAGAAATAGACTGGTAATATATAGAGATATTATAGTACCTTTAGTAGCTTCTATATAGAAATAGACTGGTAATATATAGAGATATTATAGTACCTTTAGTAGCTTCTATGTAGAAATAGACTGGTAATTATAGAAATATTATAGTACTTTGAGTAGATTCTATGTAGAAATAGACTTGTAATATATAGAGATATTATAGTACTTTGAGTAGCTTCTATATAGAAATAGACTGGTAATATATAGAGATATTATAGTACTTTGAGTAGCTTCTATATAGAAATAGACTGGTAATATATAGAGGTATTATAGTACCTTTAGTAGCTTCTATATAGAAATAGACTGGTAATATATAGAGATATTATAGTACCTTTAGTAGCTTCTATATAGAAATAGACTGGTAATATATAGAGATATTATAGTACCTTTAGTAGCTTCTATATAGAAATAGACTGGTAATATATAGAGATATTATAGTACCTTCTATGTAGAAATAGACTGGTAATAATAGAAATATTATAGTACTTTGAGTAGCTTCTATGTAGAAATAGACTGGTAATATATAGAGATATTATAGTACTTTGAGTAGCTTCTATATAGAAATAGACTGGTAATATATAGAGATATTATAGTACTTTGAGTAGCTTCTATATAGAAATAGAGTGGTAATATATAGAGATATTATAGTACCTTTAGTAGCTTCTATATAGAAATAGACTGGTAATATATAGAGATATTATAGTACCTTTAGTAGCTTCTATGTAGAAATAGACTGGTAATTATAGAAATATTATAGTACTTTGAGTAGCTTCTATGTAGAAATAGACTTGTAATATATAGAGATATTATAGTACTTTGAGTAGCTTCTATGTAGAAATAGACTGGTAATAATAGAAATATTATAGTACTTTGAGTAGCTTCTATGTAGAAATAGACTGGTAATATATAGAGATATTATATTACTTTGAGTAGCTTCTATATAGAAATAGACTGGTAATATATAGAGATATTATAGTACCTTTAGTAGCTTCTATATAGAAATAGACTGGTAATATATAGAGATATTATAGTACCTTTAGTAGCTTCTATGTAGAAATAGACTGGTAATAATAGAAATATTATAGTACTTTGAGTAGCTTCTATGTAGAAATAGACTGGTAATATATAGAGATATTATAGTACTTTGAGTAGCTTCTATATAGAAATAGACTGGTAATATATAGAGATATTATAGTACTTTGAGTAGCTTCTATATAGAAATAGACTGGTAATATATAGAGATATTATAGTACTTTGAGTAGCTTCTATATAGAAATAGACTGGTAACATATAGAGATATTATAGTACTTTGAGTAGCTTCTATATAGAAATAGACTGGTAATATATAGAGATATTATAGTACCTTTAGTAGCTTCTATATAGAAATAGACTGGTAATATATAGAGATATTATAGTACTTTGAGTAGCTTCTATATAGAAATAGACTGGTAATATATAGAGATATTATAGTACCTTTAGTAGCTTCTATATAGAAATACAATGGTAATATATAGAGATATTATAGTACTTTGAGTAGCTTCTATATAGAAATAGACTGGTAATATATAGAGATATTATAGTACCTTTAGTAGCTTCTATATAGAAATAGACTGGTAATATATAGAGATATTATAGTACCTTTAGTAGCTTCTATGTAGAAATAGACTGGTAATATATAGAGATATTATAGTACCTTTAGTAGCTTCTATATAGAAATAGACTGGTAATATATAGAGATATTATAGTACCTTTAGTAGCTTCTATATAGAAATAGACTGGTAATATATAGAGATATTATAGTACCTTCTATGTAGAAATAGACTGGTAATAATAGAAATATTAAAGTACTTTGAGTAGCTTCTATGTAGAAATAGACTGGTAATATATAGAGATATTATAGTACTTTGAGTAGCTTCTATATAGAAATAGACTGGTAATATATAGAGATATTATAGTACCTTTAGTAGCTTCTATATAGAAATAGACTGGTAATATATAGAGATATTATAGTACCTTTAGTAGCTTCTATGTAGAAATAGACTGGTAATTATAGAAATATTATAGTACTTTGAGTAGATTCTATGTAGAAATAGACTTGTAATATATAGAGATATTATAGTACTTTGAGTAGCTTCTATGTAGAAATAGACTGGTAATAATAGAAATATTATAGTACTTTGAGTAGCTTCTATGTAGAAATAGACTGGTAATATATAGAGATATTATAGTACCTTTAGTAGCTTCTATATAGAAATAGACTGGTAATATATAGAGATATTATAGTACCTTCTATGTAGAAATAGACTGGTAATAATAGAAATATTATAGTACTTTGAGTAGCTTCTATGTAGAAATAGACTGGTAATATATAGAGATATTATAGTACTTTGAGTAGCTTCTATATAGAAATAGACTGGTAATATATAGAGATATTATAGTACTTTGAGTAGCTTCTATATAGAAATAGACTGGTAATATATAGAGATATTATAGTACCTTTAGTAGCTTCTATATAGAAATAGACTGGTAATATATAGAGATATTATAGTACCTTTAGTAGCTTCTATGTAGAAATAGACTGGTAATTATAGAAATATTATAGTACTTTGAGTAGCTTCTATGTAGAAATAGACTTGTAATATATAGAGATATTATAGTACTTTGAGTAGCTTCTATGTAGAAATAGACTGGTAATAATAGAAATATTATAGTACTTTGAGTAGCTTCTATGTAGAAATAGACTGGTAATATATAGAGATATTATAGTACTTTGAGTAGCTTCTATATAGAAATAGACTGGTAATATATAGAGATATTATAGTACCTTTAGTAGCTTCTATATAGAAATAGACTGGTAATATATAGAGATATTATAGTACCTTTAGTAGCTTCTATGTAGAAATAGACTGGTAATAATAGAAATATTATAGTACTTTGAGTAGCTTCTATGTAGAAATAGACTGGTAATATATAGAGATATTATAGTACTTTGAGTAGCTTCTATATAGAAATAGACTGGTAATATATAGAGATATTATAGTACTTTGAGTAGCTTCTATATAGAAATAGACTGGTAATATATAGAGATATTATAGTACTTTGAGTAGCTTCTATATAGAAATAGACTGGTAATATATAGAGATATTATAGTACTTTGAGTAGCTTCTATATAGAAATAGACTGGTAATATATAGAGATATTATAGTACCTTTAGTAGCTTCTATATAGAAATAGACTGGTAATATATAGAGATATTATAGTACTTTGAGTAGCTTCTATATAGAAATAGACTGGTAATATATAGAGATATTATAGTACCTTTAGTAGCTTCTATATAGAAATACAATGGTAATATATAGAGATATTATAGTACTTTGAGTAGCTTCTATATAGAAATAGACTGGTAATATATAGAGATATTATAGTACCTTTAGTAGCTTCTATATAGAAATAGACTGGTAATATATAGAGATATTATAGTACCTTTAGTAGCTTCTATGTAGAAATAGACTGGTAATATATAGAGATATTATAGTACCTTTAGTAGCTTCTATATAGAAATAGACTGGTAATATATAGAGATATTATAGTACCTTTAGTAGCTTCTATATAGAAATAGACTGGTAATATATAGAGATATTATAGTACCTTCTATGTAGAAATAGACTGGTAATAATAGAAATATTATAGTACTTTGAGTAGCTTCTATGTAGAAATAGACTGGTAATATATAGAGATATTATAGTACTTTGAGTAGCTTCTATATAGAAATAGACTGGTAATATATAGAGATATTATAGTACCTTTAGTAGCTTCTATATAGAAATAGACTGGTAATATATAGAGATATTATAGTACTTTTAGTAGCTTCTATGTAGAAATAGACTGCTAATTATAGAAATATTATAGTACTTTGAGTAGATTCTATGTAGAAATAGACTTGTAATATATAGAGATATTATAGTACTTTGAGTAGCTTCTATGTAGAAATAGACTGGTAATAATAGAAATATTATAGTACTTTGAGTAGCTTCTATGTAGAAATAGACTGGTAATATATAGAGATATTATAGTACCTTTAGTAGCTTCTATATAGAAATAGACTGGTAATATATAGAGATATTATAGTACCTTTAGTAGCTTCTATGTAGAAATAGACTGGTAATAATAGAAATATTATAGTACTTTGAGTAGCTTCTATGTAGAAATAGACTGGTAATATATAGAGATATTATAGTACTTTGAGCAGCTTCTATATAGAAATAGACTGGTAATATATAGAGATATTATAGTACTTTGAGTAGCTTCTATATAGAAATAGACTGGTAATATATAGAGATATTATAGTACTTTGAGTAGCTTCTATATAGAAATAGACTGGTAATATATAGAGATATTATAGTACTTTGAGTAGCTTCTATATAGAAATAGACTGGTAATATATAGAGATATTATAGTACTTTGAGTAGCTTCTATATAGAAATAGACTGGTAATATATAGAGATATTATAGTACCTTTAGTAGCTTCTATATAGAAATAGACTGGTAATATATAGAGATATTATAGTACTTTGCGTAGCTTCTATATAGAAATAGACTGGTAATATATAGAGATATTATAGTACTTTGAGTAGCTTCTATATAGAAATAGACTGGTAATATATAGAGATATTATAGTACTTTGAGTAGCTTCTACATAGAAATAGACTGGTAATATATAGAGATATTATAGTACCTTTAGTAGCTTCTATATAGAAATACAATGGTAATATATAGAGATATTATAGTACTTTGAGTAGCTTCTATATAGAAATAGACTGGTAATATATAGAGATATTATAGTACCTTTAGTAGCTTCTATATAGAAATACAATGGTAATATATAGAGATATTATAGTACTTTGAGTAGCTTCTATATAGAAATAGACTGGTAATATATAGAGATATTATAGTACTTTGAGTAGCTTCTATATAGAAATAGACTGGTAATATATAGAGATGTTATAGTACCTTTAGTAGCTTCTATATAGAAATAGACTGGTAATATATAGAGATATTATAGTACCTTTAGTAGCTTCTATATAGAAATAGACTGGTAATATATAGAGATATTATAGTACCTTTAGTAGCTTCTATATAGAAATAGACTGGTAATATATAGAGATATTATAGTACCTTCTATGTAGAAATAGACTGGTAATAATAGAAATATTATAGTACTTTGAGTAGCTTCTATGTAGAAATAGACTGGTAATATATAGAGATATTATAGTACTTTGAGTAGCTTCTATATAGAAATAGACTGGTAATATATAGAGATATTATAGTACCTTTAGTAGCTTCTATATAGAAATAGACTGGTAATATATAGAGATATTATAGTACCTTTAGTAGCTTCTATGTAGAAATAGACTGGTAATTATAGAAATATTATAGTACTTTGAGTAGATTCTATGTAGAAATAGACTTGTAATATATAGAGATATTATAGTACTTTGAGTAGCTTCTATGTAGAAATAGACTGGTAATAATAGAAATATTATAGTACTTTGAGTAGCTTCTATGTAGAAATAGACTGGTAATATATAGAGATATTATAGTACCTTTAGTAGCTTCTATATAGAAATAGACTGGTAATATATAGAGATATTATAGTACCTTTAGTAGCTTCTATGTAGAAATAGACTGGTAATAATAGAAATATTATAGTACTTTGAGTAGCTTCTATGTAGAAATAGACTGGTAATATATAGAGATATTATAGTACTTTGAGCAGCTTCTATATAGAAATAGACTGGTAATATATAGAGATATTATAGTACTTTGAGTAGCTTCTATATAGAAATAGACTGGTAATATATAGAGATATTATAGTACTTTGAGTAGCTTCTATATAGAAATAGACTGGTAATATATAGAGATATTATAGTACTTTGAGTAGCTTCTATATAGAAATAGACTGGTAATATATAGAGATATTATAGTACCTTTAGTAGCTTCTATATTGAAATAGACTGGTAATATATAGAGATATTATAGTACCTTTAGTAGCTTCTATGTAGAAATAGACTGGTAATTATAGAAATATTATAGTACATTGAGTAGCTTCTATGTAGAAATAGACTTGTAATATATAGAGATATTATAGTACTTTGAGTAGCTTCTATGTAGAAATAGACTGGTAATAATAGAAATATTATAGTACTTTGAGTAGCTTCTATGTAGAAATAGACTGGTAATATATAGAGATATTATAGTACTTTGAGTAGCTTCTATATAGAAATAGACTGGTAATATATAGAGATATTATAGTACCTTTAGTAGCTTCTATATAGAAATAGACTGGTAATATATAGAGATATTATAGTACCTTTAGTAGCTTCTATGTAGAAATAGACTGGTAATTATAGAAATATTATAGTACTTTGAGTAGCTTCTATATAGAAATAGACTGGTAATATATAGAGATATTATAGTACCTTTAGTAGCTTCTATATAGAAATACAATGGTAATATATAGAGATATTATAGTACTTTGAGTAGCTTCTATATAGAAATAGACTGGTAATATATAGAGATATTATAGTACTTTGAGTAGCTTCTATATAGAAATAGACTGGTAATATATAGAGATGTTATAGTACCTTTAGTAGCTTCTATATAGAAATAGACTGGTAATATATAGAGATATTATAGTACCTTTAGTAGCTTCTATATAGAAATAGACTGGTAATATATAGAGATATTATAGTACCTTTAGTAGCTTCTATATAGAAATAGACTGGTAATATATAGAGATATTATAGTACCTTCTATGTAGAAATAGACTGGTAATAATAGAAATATTATAGTACTTTGAGTAGCTTCTATGTAGAAATAGACTGGTAATATATAGAGATATTATAGTACTTTGAGTAGCTTCTATATAGAAATAGACTGGTAATATATAGAGATATTATAGTACCTTTAGTAGCTTCTATATAGAAATAGACTGGTAATATATAGAGATATTATAGTACCTTTAGTAGCTTCTATGTAGAAATAGACTGGTAATTATAGAAATATTATAGTACTTTGAGTAGATTCTATGTAGAAATAGACTTGTAATATATAGAGATATTATAGTACTTTGAGTAGCTTCTATGTAGAAATAGACTGGTAATAATAGAAATATTATAGTACTTTGAGTAGCTTCTATGTAGAAATAGACTGGTAATATATAGAGATATTATAGTACCTTTAGTAGCTTCTATATAGAAATAGACTGGTAATATATAGAGATATTATAGTACCTTTAGTAGCTTCTATGTAGAAATAGACTGGTAATAATAGAAATATTATAGTACTTTGAGTAGCTTCTATGTAGAAATAGACTGGTAATATATAGAGATATTATAGTACTTTGAGCAGCTTCTATATAGAAATAGACTGGTAATATATAGAGATATTATAGTACTTTGAGTAGCTTCTATATAGAAATAGACTGGTAATATATAGAGATATTATAGTACTTTGAGTAGCTTCTATATAGAAATAGACTGGTAATATATAGAGATATTATAGTACTTTGAGTAGCTTCTATATAGAAATAGACTGGTAATATATAGAGATATTATAGTACCTTTAGTAGCTTCTATATTGAAATAGACTGGTAATATATAGAGATATTATAGTACCTTTAGTAGCTTCTATGTAGAAATAGACTGGTAATTATAGAAATATTATAGTACATTGAGTAGCTTCTATGTAGAAATAGACTTGTAATATATAGAGATATTATAGTACTTTGAGTAGCTTCTATGTAGAAATAGACTGGTAATAATAGAAATATTATAGTACTTTGAGTAGCTTCTATGTAGAAATAGACTGGTAATATATAGAGATATTATAGTACTTTGAGTAGCTTCTATATAGAAATAGACTGGTAATATATAGAGATATTATAGTACCTTTAGTAGCTTCTATATAGAAATAGACTGGTAATATATAGAGATATTATAGTACCTTTAGTAGCTTCTATGTAGAAATAGACTGGTAATAATAGAAATATTATAGTACTTTGAGTAGCTTCTATGTAGAAATAGACTGGTAATATATAGAGATATTATAGTACTTTGAGCAGCTTCTATATAGAAATAGACTGGTAATATATAGAGATATTATAGTACTTTGAGTAGCTTCTATATAGAAATAGACTGGTAATATATAGAGATATTATAGTACTTTGAGTAGCTTCTATATAGAAATAGACTGGTAATATATAGAGATATTATAGTACTTTGAGTAGCTTCTATATAGAAATAGACTGGTAATATATAGAGATATTATAGTACCTTTAGTAGCTTCTATATAGAAATACACTGGTAATATATAGAGATATTATAGTACTTTGCGTAGCTTCTATATAGAAATAGACTGGTAATATATAGAGATATTATAGTACTTTGAGCAGCTTCTATATAGAAATAGACTGGTAATATATAGAGATATTATAGTACTTTGAGTAGCTTCTACATAGAAATAGACTGGTAATATATAGAGATATTATAGTACCTTTAGTAGCTTCTATATAGAAATACAATGGTAATATATAGAGATATTATAGTACTTTGAGTAGCTTCTATATAGAAATAGACTGGTAATAATAGAAATATTATAGTACTTTGAGTAGCTTCTATGTAGAAATAGACTGGTAATATATAGAGATATTATAGTACTTTGAGTAGCTTCTATATAGAAATAGACTGGTAATATATAGAGATATTATAGTACTTTGAGTAGCTTCTATATAGAAATAGACTGGTAATATATAGAGATATTATAGTACCTTTAGTAGCTTCTATATAGAAATAGACTGGTAATATATAGAGATATTATAGTACCTTTAGTAGCTTCTATGTAGAAATAGACTGGTAATTATAGAAATATTATAGTACTTTGAGTAGCTTCTATGTAGAAATAGACTTGTAATATATAGAGATATTATAGTACTTTGAGTAGCTTCTATGTAGAAATAGACTGGTAATAATAGAAATATTATAGTACTTTGAGTAGCTTCTATATAGAAATAGACTGGTAATATATAGAGATATTGTAGTACTTTGAGTAGCTTCTATATAGAAATAGACTGGTAATATATAGAGATATTATAGTACTTTGAGTAGCTTCTATATAGAAATAGACTGGTAATATATAGAGATATTATAGTACTTTGAGTAGCTTCTATATAGAAATAGACTGGTAATATATAGAGATATTATAGTACCTTTAGTAGCTTCTATATAGAAATAGACTGGTAATATATAGAGATATTATAGTACTTTGAGTAGCTTCTATATAGAAATAGACTGGTAATATATAGAGGTATTATAGTACTTTGAGTAGCTTCTATATAGAAATAGACTGGTAATATATAGAGATATTATAGTACCTTTACTAGCTTCTATATAGAAATAGACTGGTAATATATAGAGATATTATAGTACCTTCTATGTAGAAATAGACTGGTAATAGTAGAAATATTATAGTAATTTGAGTAGCTTCTATGTAGAAATAGACTGGTAATATATAGAGATATTATAGTACTTTGAGTAGCTTCTATATAGAAATAGACTGGTAATATATAGAGATATTATAGTACTTTGAGTAGCTTCTATATAGAAATAGACTGGTAATATATAGAGATATTATAGTACCTTTAGTAGCTTCTACATAGAAATAGACTGGTAATATATAGAGATATTATAGTACCTTTAGTAGCTTCTATGTAGAAATAGACTGGTAATTATACAAATATTATAGTACTTTGAGTAGCTTCTATGTAGAAATAGACTGGTAATATATAGAGATATTTATAATACCTTTAGTAGCTTCTATGTAGAAATACACTGGTAATATATAGAGATATTATAGTACTTTGAGTAGCTTCTATATAGAGATAGACTGGTAATATATAGAGATATTATAGTACTTTGAGTAGCTTCTATATAGAAATAGACTGGTAATATATAGAGATATTATAGTACTTTGAGTAGCTTCTATAAAGAAATAGACTGCTAATATATAGAGATATTATAGTACTTTGAGTAGCTTCTATATAGAAATAAACTGGTAATATATAGAGATATTATAGTACTTTGAGTAGCTTCTATATAGAAATAGACTGGTAATATATAGAGATATTATAGTACCTTTAGTAGCTTCTATATAGAAATAGACTGGTAATATATAGAGATATTATAGTACCTTTAGTAGCTTCTATATAGAAATAGACTGGTAATATATAGAGATATTATAGTACCTTTAGTAGATTCTATATAGAAATAGACTGGTAATATATAGAGATATTATAGTACTTTGAGTAGCTTCTATATAGAAATAGACTGGTAATATATATAGATATTATAGTACCTTTAGTAGCTTCTATATAGAAATAGACAGGTAATATATAGAGATATTATAATACTTTGAGTAGCTTCTATGTAGAAATAGACTGGTTAATATATAGAGATATTATAGTACCTTTAGTAGCTTCTATATAGAAATAGACTGGTAATATATAGAGATATTATAGTACCTTTAGTAGCTTCTATGTAGAAATAGACTGGTAATAATAGAAATATTATAGTACTTTGAGTAGCTTCTATGTAGAAATAGACTGGTAATATATAGAGATATTATAGTACTTTGAGTAGCTTCTATATAGAAATAGACTGGTAATATATAGAGATATTATAGTACCTTTAGTAGCTTCTATATAGAAATAGACTGGTAATATATAGAGATATTATAGTACCTTTAGTAGCTTCTATGTAGAAATAGACTGGTAATAATAGAAATATTATAGTACTTTGAGTAGCTTCTATGTAGAAATAGACTGGTAATATATAGAGATATTATAGTACCTTTAGTAGCTTCTATATAGAAATAGAATGGTAATATATAGAGATATTATAGTACCTTTAGTAGCTTCTATGTAGAAATAGACTGGTAATATATAGAGATATTATAGTACCTTTAGTAGCTTCTATATAGAAATAGACTGGTAATATATAGAGATATTATAGTACCTTTAGTAGCTTCTATGTAGAAATAGACTGGTAATAATAGAAATATTATAGTACTTTGAGTAGCTTCTATGTAGAAATAGACTGGTAATATATAGAGATATTATAGTACTTTGAGCAGCTTCTATATAGAAATAGACTGGTAATATATAGAGATATTATAGTACTTTGAGTAGCTTCTATATAGAAATAGACTGGTAATATATAGAGATATTATAGTACTTTGAGTAGCTTCTATATAGAAATAGACTGGTAATATATAGAGATATTATAGTACTTTGAGTAGCTTCTATATAGAAATAGACTGGTAATATATAGAGATATTATAGTACCTTTAGTAGCTTCTATATAGAAATACAATGGTAATATATACAGATATTATAGTACTTTGAGTAGCTTCTATATAGAAATAGACTGGTAATATATAGAGATATTATAGTACTTTGAGTAGCTTCTATATAGAAATAGACTGGTAATATATAGAGGTATTATAGTACCTTTAGTAGCTTCTATATAGAAATAGACTGGTAATATATAGAGATATTATAGTACCTTTAGTAGCTTCTATATAGAAATAGACTGGTAATATATAGAGATATTATAGTACCTTTAGTAGCTTCTATATAGAAATAGACTGGTAATATATAGAGATATTATAGTACCTTCTATGTAGAAATAGACTGGTAATAATAGAAATATTATAGTACTTTGAGTAGCTTCTATGTAGAAATAGACTGGTAATATATAGAGATATTATAGTACTTTGAGTAGCTTCTATATAGAAATAGACTGGTAATATATAGAGATATTATAGTACTTTGAGTAGCTTCTATATAGAAATAGACTGGTAATATATAGAGATATTATAGTACCTTTAGTAGCTTCTATATAGAAATAGACTGGTAATATATAGAGATATTATAGTACCTTTAGTAGCTTCTATGTAGAAATAGACTGGTAATTATAGAAATATTATAGTACTTTGAGTAGCTTCTATGTAGAAATAGACTTGTAATATATAGAGATATTATAGTACTTTGAGTAGCTTCTATGTAGAAATAGACTGGTAATAATAGAAATATTATAGTACTTTGAGTAGCTTCTATGTAGAAATAGACTGGTAATATATAGAGATATTATAGTACTTTGAGTAGCTTCTATATAGAAATAGACTGGTAATATATAGAGATATTATAGTACCTTTAGTAGCTTCTATATAGAAATAGACTGGTAATATATAGAGATATTATAGTACCTTTAGTAGCTTCTATGTAGAAATAGACTGGTAATAATAGAAATATTATAGTACTTTGAGTAGCTTCTATGTAGAAATAGACTGGTAATATATAGAGATATTATAGTACTTTGAGTAGCTTCTATATAGAAATAGACTGGTAATATATAGAGATATTATAGTACTTTGAGTAGCTTCTATATAGAAATAGACTGGTAATATATAGAGATATTATAGTACTTTGAGTAGCTTCTATATAGAAATAGACTGGTAATATATAGAGATATTATAGTACTTTGAGTAGCTTCTATATAGAAATAGACTGGTAATATATAGAGATATTATAGTACCTTTAGTAGCTTCTATATAGAAATAGACTGGTAATATATAGAGATATTATAGTACTTTGAGTAGCTTCTATATAGAAATAGACTGGTAATATATAGAGATATTATAGTACCTTTAGTAGCTTCTATATAGAAATACAATGGTAATATATAGAGATATTATAGTACTTTGAGTAGCTTCTATATAGAAATAGACTGGTAATATATAGAGATATTATAGTACCTTTAGTAGCTTCTATATAGAAATAGACTGGTAATATATAGAGATATTATAGTACCTTTAGTAGATTCTATATAGAAATAGACTGGTAATATATAGAGATATTATAGTACTTTGAGTAGCTTCTATATAGAAATAGACTGGTAATATATATAGATATTATAGTACCTTTAGTAGCTTCTATATAGAAATAGACAGGTAATATATAGAGATATTATAATACTTTGAGTAGCTTCTATGTAGAAATAGACTGGTTAATATATAGAGATATTATAGTACCTTTAGTAGCTTCTATATAGAAATAGACTGGTAATATATAGAGATATTATAGTACCTTTAGTAGCTTCTATGTAGAAATAGACTGGTAATAATAGAAATATTATAGTACTTTGAGTAGCTTCTATGTAGAAATAGACTGGTAATATATAGAGATATTATAGTACTTTGAATAGCTTCTATATAGAAATAGACTGGTAATATATAGAGATATTATAGTACCTTTAGTAGCTTCTATATAGAAATAGACTGGTAATATATAGAGATATTATAGTACCTTTAGTAGCTTCTATGTAGAAATAGACTGGTAATAATAGAAATATTATAGTACTTTGAGTAGCTTCTATGTAGAAATAGACTGGTAATATATAGAGATATTATAGTACCTTTAGTAGCTTCTATATAGAAATAGAATGGTAATATATAGAGATATTATAGTACCTTTAGTAGCTTCTATGTAGAAATAGACTGGTAATATATAGAGATATTATAGTACCTTTAGTAGCTTCTATATAGAAATAGACTGGTAATATATAGAGATATTATAGTACCTTTAGTAGCTTCTATGTAGAAATAGACTGGTAATAATAGAAATATTATAGTACTTTGAGTAGCTTCTATGTAGAAATAGACTGGTAATATATAGAGATATTATAGTACTTTGAGCAGCTTCTATATAGAAATAGACTGGTAATATATAGAGATATTATAGTACTTTGAGTAGCTTCTATATAGAAATAGACTGGTAATATATAGAGATATTATAGTACTTTGAGTAGCTTCTATATAGAAATAGACTGGTAATATATAGAGATATTATAGTACTTTGAGTAGCTTCTATATAGAAATAGACTGGTAATATATAGAGATATTATAGTACCTTTAGTAGCTTCTATATAGAAATACAATGGTAATATATAGAGATATTATAGTACTTTGAGTAGCTTCTATATAGAAATAGACTGGTAATATATAGAGATATTATAGTACTTTGAGTAGCTTCTATATAGAAATAGACTGGTAATATATAGAGGTATTATAGTACCTTTAGTAGCTTCTATATAGAAATAGACTGGTAATATATAGAGATATTATAGTACCTTTAGTAGCTTCTATATAGAAATAGACTGGTAATATATAGAGATATTATAGTACCTTTAGTAGCTTCTATATAGAAATAGACTGGTAATATATAGAGATATTATAGTACCTTCTATGTAGAAATAGACTGGTAATAATAGAAATATTATAGTACTTTGATTAGCTTCTATGTAGAAATAGACTGGTAATATATAGAGATATTATAGTACTTTGAGTAGCTTCTATATAGAAATAGACTGGTAATATATAGAGATATTATAGTACTTTGAGTAGCTTCTATATAGAAATAGACTGGTAATATATAGAGATATTATAGTACCTTTAGTAGCTTCTATATAGAAATAGACTGGTAATATATAGAGATATTATAGTACCTTTAGTAGCTTCTATGTAGAAATAGACTGGTAATTATAGAAATATTATAGTACTTTGAGTAGCTTCTATGTAGAAATAGACTTGTAATATATAGAGATATTATAGTACTTTGAGTAGCTTCTATGTAGAAATAGACTGGCAATAATAGAAATATTATAGTACTTTGAGTAGCTTCTATGTAGAAATAGACTGGTAATATATAGAGATATTATAGTACTTTGAGTAGCTTCTATATAGAAATAGACTGGTAATATATAGAGATATTATAGTACCTTTAGTAGCTTCTATATAGAAATAGACTGGTAATATATAGAGATATTATAGTACCTTTAGTAGCTTCTATGTAGAAATAGACTGGTAATAATAGAAATATTATAGTACTTTGAGTAGCTTCTATGTAGAAATAGACTGGTAATATATAGAGATATTATAGTACTTTGAGTAGCTTCTATATAGAAATAGACTGGTAATATATAGAGATATTATAGTACTTTGAGTAGCTTCTATATAGAAATAGACTGGTAATATATAGAGATATTATAGTACTTTGAGTAGCTTCTATATAGAAATAGACTGGTAATATATAGAGATATTATAGTACTTTGAGTAGCTTCTATATAGAAATAGACTGGTAATATATAGAGATATTATAGTACCTTTAGTAGCTTCTATATAGAAATAGACTGGTAATATATAGAGATATTATAGTACTTTGAGTAGCTTCTATATAGAAATAGACTGGTAATATATAGAGATATTATAGTACCTTTAGTAGCTTCTATATAGAAATACAATGGTAATATATAGAGATATTATAGTACTTTGAGTAGCTTCTATATAGAAATAGACTGGTAATATATAGAGATATTATAGTACCTTTAGTAGCTTCTATATAGAAATAGACTGGTAATATATAGAGATATTATAGTACCTTTAGTAGCTTCTATGTAGAAATAGACTGGTAATATATAGAGATATTATAGTACTTTGAGTAGCTTCTATATAGAAATAGACTGGTAATATATAGAGATATTATAGTACTTTGAGTAGCTTCTATATAGAAATAGACTGGTAATATATAGAGGTATTATAGTACTTTGAGTAGCTTCTATATAGAAATAGACTGGTAATATATAGAGATATTATAGTACCTTTACTAGCTTCTATATAGAAATAGACTGGTAATATATAGAGATATTATAGTACCTTCTATGTAGAAATAGACTGGTAATAGTAGAAATATTATAGTAATTTGAGTAGCTTCTATGTAGAAATAGACTGGTAATATATAGAGATATTATAGTACTTTGAGTAGCTTCTATATAGAAATAGACTGGTAATATATAGAGATATTATAGTACTTTGAGTAGCTTCTATATAGAAATAGACTGGTAATATATAGAGATATTATAGTACCTTTAGTAGCTTCTACATAGAAATAGACTGGTAATATATAGAGATATTATAGTACCTTTAGTAGCTTCTATGTAGAAATAGACTGGTAATTATACAAATATTATAGTACTTTGAGTAGCTTCTATGTAGAAATAGACTGGTAATATATAGAGATATTTATAATACCTTTAGTAGCTTCTATGTAGAAATACACTGGTAATATATAGAGATATTATAGTACTTTGAGTAGCTTCTATATAGAAATAAACTGGTAATATATAGAGATATTATAGTACTTTGAGTAGCTTCTATATAGAAATAGACTGGTAATATATAGAGATATTATAGTACCTTTAGTAGCTTCTATATAGAAATAGACAGGTAATATATAGAGATATTATAATACTTTGAGTAGCTTCTATGTAGAAATAGACTGGTTAATATATAGAGATATTATAGTACCTTTAGTAGCTTCTATATAGAAATAGACTGGTAATATATAGAGATATTATAGTACCTTTAGTAGCTTCTATGTAGAAATAGACTGGTAATAATAGAAATATTATAGTACTTTGAGTAGCTTCTATGTAGAAATAGACTGGTAATATATAGAGATATTATAGTACTTTGAGTAGCTTCTATATAGAAATAGACTGGTAATATATAGAGATATTATAGTACCTTTAGTAGCTTCTATATAGAAATAGACTGGTAATATATAGAGATATTATAGTACCTTTAGTAGCTTCTATGTAGAAATAGACTGGTAATAATAGAAATATTATAGTACTTTGAGTAGCTTCTATGTAGAAATAGACTGGTAATATATAGAGATATTATAGTACCTTTAGTAGCTTCTATATAGAAATAGAATGGTAATATATAGAGATATTATAGTACCTTTAGTAGCTTCTATGTAGAAATAGACTGGTAATATATAGAGATATTATAGTACCTTTAGTAGCTTCTATATAGAAATAGACTGGTAATATATAGAGATATTATAGTACCTTTAGTAGCTTCTATGTAGAAATAGACTGGTAATAATAGAAATATTATAGTACTTTGAGTAGCTTCTATGTAGAAATAGACTGGTAATATATAGAGATATTATAGTACTTTGAGCAGCTTCTATATAGAAATAGACTGGTAATATATAGAGATATTATAGTACTTTGAGTAGCTTCTATATAGAAATAGACTGGTAATATATAGAGATATTATAGTACTTTGAGTAGCTTCTATATAGAAATAGACTGGTAATATATAGAGATATTATAGTACTTTGAGTAGCTTCTATATAGAAATAGACTGGTAATATATAGAGATATTATAGTACCTTTAGTAGCTTCTATATAGAAATAGACTGGTAATATATAGAGATATTATAGTACTTTGCGTAGCTTCTATATAGAAATAGACTGGTAATATATAGAGATATTATAGTACTTTGAGCAGCTTCTATATAGAAATAGACTGGTAATATATAGAGATATTATAGTACTTTGAGTAGCTTCTACATAGAAATAGACTGGTAATATATAGAGATATTATAGTACCTTTAGTAGCTTCTATATAGAAATACAATGGTAATATATAGAGATATTATAGTACTTTGAGTAGCTTCTATATAGAAATAGACTGGTAATATATAGAGATATTATACTACCTTTAGTAGCTTCTATATAGAAATACAATGGTAATATATAGAGATATTATAGTACTTTGAGTAGCTTCTATATAGAAATAGACTGGTAATATATAGAGATATTATAGTACTTTGAGTAGCTTCTATATAGAAATAGACTGGTAATATATAGAGGTATTATAGTACCTTTAGTAGCTTCTATATAGAAATAGACTGGTAATATATAGAGATATTATAGTACCTTTAGTAGCTTCTATATAGAAATAGACTGGTAATATATAGAGATATTATAGTACCTTTAGTAGCTTCTATATAGAAATAGACTGGTAATATATAGAGATGTTATAGTACCTTCTATGTAGAAATAGACTGGTAATAATAGAAATATTATAGTACTTTGAGTAGCTTCTATGTAGAAATAGACTGGTAATATATAGAGATATTATAGTACTTTGAGTAGCTTCTATATAGAAATAGACTGGTAATATATAGAGATATTATAGTACTTTGAGTAGCTTCTATATAGAAATAGACTGGTAATATATAGAGATATTATAGTACCTTTAGTAGCTTCTATATAGAAATAGACTGGTAATATATAGAGATATTATAGTACCTTTAGTAGCTTCTATGTAGAAATAGACTGGTAATTATAGAAATATTATAGTACTTTGAGTAGCTTCTATGTAGAAATAGACTTGTAATATATAGAGATATTATAGTACTTTGAGTAGCTTCTATGTAGAAATAGACTGGTAATAATAGAAATATTATAGTACTTTGAGTAGCTTCTATGTAGAAATAGACTGGTAATATATAGAGATATTATAGTACTTTGAGTAGCTTCTATATAGAAATAGACTGGTAATATATAGAGATATTATAGTACCTTTAGTAGCTTCTATATAGAAATAGACTGGTAATATATAGAGATATTATAGTACCTTTAGTAGCTTCTATGTAGAAATAGACTGGTAATAATAGAAATATTATAGTACTTTGAGTAGCTTCTATGTAGAAATAGACTGGTAATATATAAAGATATTATAGTACTTTGAGTAGCTTCTATATAGAAATAGACTGGTAATATATAGAGATATTATAGTACTTTGAGTAGCTTCTATATAGAAATAGACTGGTAATATATAGAGATATTATAGTACTTTGAGTAGCTTCTATATAGAAATAGACTGGTAATATATAGAGATATTATAGTACTTTGAGTAGCTTCTATATAGAAATAGACTGGTAATATATAGAGATATTATAGTACCTTTAGTAGCTTCTATATAGAAATAGACTGGTAATATATAGAGATATTATAGTACTTTGAGTAGCTTCTATATAGAAATAGACTGGTAATATATAGAGATATTATAGTACCTTTAGTAGCTTCTATATAGAAATACAATGGTAATATATAGAGATATTATAGTACTTTGAGTAGCTTCTATATAGAAATAGACTGGTAATATATAGAGATATTATAGTACCTTTAGTAGCTTCTATATAGAAATACAATGGTAATATATAGAGATATTATAGTACTTTGAGTAGCTTCTATATAGAAATAGACTGGTAATATATAGAGATATTATAGTACCTTTAGTAGCTTCTATATAGAAATAGACTGGTAATATATAGAGATATTATAGTACCTTTAGTAGCTTCTATGTAGAAATAGACTGGTAATATATAGAGATATTATAGTACTTTGAGTAGCTTCTATATAGAAATAGACTGGTAATATATAGAGATATTATAGTACTTTGAGTAGCTTCTATATAGAAATAGACTGGTAATATATAGAGGTATTATAGTACTTTGAGTAGCTTCTATATAGAAATAGACTGGTAATATATAGAGATATTATAGTACCTTTACTAGCTTCTATATAGAAATAGACTGGTAATATATAGAGATATTATAGTACCTTCTATGTAGAAATAGACTGGTAATAGTAGAAATATTATAGTAATTTGAGTAGCTTCTATGTAGAAATAGACTGGTAATATATAGAGATATTATAGTACTTTGAGTAGCTTCTATATAGAAATAGACTGGTAATATATAGAGATATTATAGTACTTTGAGTAGCTTCTATATAGAAATAGACTGGTAATATATAGAGATATTATAGTACCTTTAGTAGCTTCTACATAGAAATAGACTGGTAATATATAGAGATATTATAGTACCTTTAGTAGCTTCTATGTAGAAATAGACTGGTAATTATACAAATATTATAGTACTTTGAGTAGCTTCTATGTAGAAATAGACTGGTAATATATAGAGATATTTATAATACCTTTAGTAGCTTCTATGTAGAAATACACTGGTAATATATAGAGATATTATAGTACTTTGAGTAGCTTCTATATAGAGATAGACTGGTAATATATAGAGATATTATAGTACTTTGAGTAGCTTCTATATAGAAATAGACTGGTAATATATAGAGATATTATAGTACTTTGAGTAGCTTCTATAAAGAAATAGACTGGTAATATATAGAGATATTATAGTACTTTGAGTAGCTTCTATATAGAAATAAACTGGTAATATATAGAGATATTATAGTACTTTGAGTAGCTTCTATATAGAAATAGACTGGTAATATATAGAGATATTATAGTACCTTTAGTAGCTTCTATATAGAAATAGACAGGTAATATATAGAGATATTATAATACTTTGAGTAGCTTCTATGTAGAAATAGACTGGTTAATATATAGAGATATTATAGTACCTTTAGTAGCTTCTATATAGAAATAGACTGGTAATATATAGAGATATTATAGTACCTTTAGTAGCTTCTATGTAGAAATAGACTGGTAATAATAGAAATATTATAGTACTTTGAGTAGCTTCTATGTAGAAATAGACTGGTAATATATAGAGATATTATAGTACTTTGAGTAGCTTCTATATAGAAATAGACTGGTAATATATAGAGATATTATAGTACCTTTAGTAGCTTCTATATAGAAATAGACTGGTAATATATAGAGATATTATAGTACCTTTAGTAGCTTCTATGTAGAAATAGACTGGTAATAATAGAAATATTATAGTACTTTGAGTAGCTTCTATGTAGAAATAGACTGGTAATATATAGAGATATTATAGTACCTTTAGTAGCTTCTATATAGAAATAGAATGGTAATATATAGAGATATTATAGTACCTTTAGTAGCTTCTATGTAGAAATAGACTGGTAATATATAGAGATATTATAGTACCTTTAGTAGCTTCTATATAGAAATAGACTGGTAATATATAGAGATATTATAGTACCTTTAGTAGCTTCTATGTAGAAATAGACTGGTAATAATAGAAATATTATAGTACTTTGAGTAGCTTCTATGTAGAAATAGACTGGTAATATATAGAGATATTATAGTACTTTGAGCAGCTTCTATATAGAAATAGACTGGTAATATATAGAGATATTATAGTACTTTGAGTAGCTTCTATATAGAAATAGACTGGTAATATATAGAGATATTATAGTACTTTGAGTAGCTTCTATATAGAAATAGACTGGTAATATATAGAGATATTATAGTACTTTGAGTAGCTTCTATATAGAAATAGACTGGTAATATATAGAGATATTATAGTACCTTTAGTAGCTTCTATATAGAAATAGACTGGTAATATATAGAGATATTATAGTACTTTGCGTAGCTTCTATATAGAAATAGACTGGTAATATATAGAGATATTATAGTACTTTGAGCAGCTTCTATATAGAAATAGACTGGTAATATATAGAGATATTATAGTACTTTGAGTAGCTTCTACATAGAAATAGACTGGTAATATATAGAGATATTATAGTACCTTTAGTAGCTTCTATATAGAAATACAATGGTAATATATAGAGATATTATAGTACTTTGAGTAGCTTCTATATAGAAATAGACTGGTAATATATAGAGATATTATACTACCTTTAGTAGCTTCTATATAGAAATACAATGGTAATATATAGAGATATTATAGTACTTTGAGTAGCTTCTATATAGAAATAGACTGGTAATATATAGAGATATTATAGTACTTTGAGTAGCTTCTATATAGAAATAGACTGGTAATATATAGAGGTATTATAGTACCTTTAGTAGCTTTTATATAGAAATAGACTGGTAATATATAGAGATATTATAGTACCTTTAGTAGCTTCTATATAGAAATAGACTGGTAATATATAGAGATATTATAGTACCTTTAGTAGCTTCTATATAGAAATAGACTGGTAATATATAGAGATATTATAGTACCTTCTATGTAGAAATAGACTGGTAATAATAGAAATATTATAGTACTTTGAGTAGCTTCTATGTAGAAATAGACTGGTAATATATAGAGATATTATAGTACTTTGAGTAGCTTCTATATAGAAATAGACTGGTAATATATAGAGATATTATAGTACTTTGAGTAGCTTCTATATAGAAATAGACTGGTAATATATAGAGATATTATAGTACCTTTAGTAGCTTCTATATAGAAATAGACTGGTAATATATAGAGATATTATAGTACCTTTAGTAGCTTCTATGTAGAAATAGACTGGTAATTATAGAAATATTATAGTACTTTGAGTAGCTTCTATGTAGAAATAGACTTGTAATATATAGAGATATTATAGTACTTTGAGTAGCTTCTATGTAGAAATAGACTGGTAATAATAGAAATATTATAGTACTTTGAGTAGCTTCTATGTAGAAATAGACTGGTAATATATAGAGATATTATAGTACTTTGAGTAGCTTCTATATAGAAATAGACTGGTAATATATAGAGATATTATAGTACCTTTAGTAGCTTCTATATAGAAATAGACTGGTAATATATAGAGATATTATAGTACCTTTAGTAGCTTCTATGTAGAAATAGACTGGTAATAATAGAAATATTATAGTACTTTGAGTAGCTTCTATGTAGAAATAGACTGGTAATATATAGAGATATTATAGTACTTTGAGTAGCTTCTATATAGAAATAGACTGGTAATATATAGAGATATTATAGTACTTTGAGTAGCTTCTATATAGAAATAGACTGGTAATATATAGAGATATTATAGTACTTTGAGTAGCTTCTATATAGAAATAGACTGGTAATATATAGAGATATTATAGTACTTTGAGTAGCTTCTATATAGAAATAGACTGGTAATATATAGAGATATTATAGTACCTTTAGTAGCTTCTATATAGAAATAGACTGGTAATATATAGAGATATTATAGTACTTTGAGTAGCTTCTATATAGAAATAGACTGGTAATATATAGAGATATTATAGTACCTTTAGTAGCTTCTATATAGAAATACAATGGTAATATATAGAGATATTATAGTACTTTGAGTAGCTTCTATATAGAAATAGACTGGTAATATATAGAGATATTATAGTACCTTTAGTAGCTTCTATATAGAAATAGACTGGTAATATATAGAGATATTATAGTACCTTTAGTAGCTTCTATGTAGAAATAGACTGGTAATATATAGAGATATTATAGTACTTTGAGTAGCTTCTATATAGAAATAGACTGGTAATATATAGAGATATTATAGTACTTTGAGTAGCTTCTATATAGAAATAGACTGGTAATATATAGAGGTATTATAGTACTTTGAGTAGCTTCTATATAGAAATAGACTGGTAATATATAGAGATATTATAGTACCTTTACTAGCTTCTATATAGAAATAGACTGGTAATATATAGAGATATTATAGTACCTTCTATGTAGAAATAGACTGGTAATAGTAGAAATATTATAGTAATTTGAGTAGCTTCTATGTAGAAATAGACTGGTAATATATAGAGATATTATAGTACTTTGAGTAGCTTCTATATAGAAATAGACTGGTAATATATAGAGATATTATAGTACTTTGAGTAGCTTCTATATAGAAATAGACTGGTAATATATAGAGATATTATAGTACCTTTAGTAGCTTCTACATAGAAATAGACTGGTAATATATAGAGATATTATAGTACCTTTAGTAGCTTCTATGTAGAAATAGACTGGTAATTATACAAATATTATAGTACTTTGAGTAGCTTCTATGTAGAAATAGACTGGTAATATATAGAGATATTTATAATACCTTTAGTAGCTTCTATGTAGAAATACACTGGTAATATATAGAGATATTATAGTACTTTGAGTAGCTTCTATATAGAGATAGACTGGTAATATATAGAGATATTATAGTACTTTGAGTAGCTTCTATATAGAAATAGACTGGTAATATATAGAGATATTATAGTACTTTGAGTAGCTTCTATAAAGAAATAGACTGGTAATATATAGAGATATTATAGTACTTTGAGTAGCTTCTATATAGAAATAAACTGGTAATATATAGAGATATTATAGTACTTTGAGTAGCTTCTATATAGAAATAGACTGGTAATATATAGAGATATTATAGTACCTTTAGTAGCTTCTATATAGAAATAGACTGGTAATATATAGAGATATTATAGTACCTTTAGTAGCTTCTATGTAGAAATAGACTGGTAATAATAGAAATATTATAGTACTTTGAGTAGCTTCTATGTAGAAATAGACAGGTAATATATAGAGATATTATAGTACTTTGAGTAGCTTCTATATAGAAATAGACTGGTAATATATAGAGATATTATAGTACCTTTAGTAGCTTCTATATAGAAATAGACTGGTAATATATAGAGATATTATAGTACCTTTAGTAGATTCTATATAGAAATAGACTGGTAATATATAGAGATATTATAGTACTTTGAGTAGCTTCTATATAGAAATAGACTGGTAATATATATAGATATTATAGTACCTTTAGTAGCTTCTATATAGAAATAGACAGGTAATATATAGAGATATTATAATACTTTGAGTAGCTTCTATGTAGAAATAGACTGGTTAATATATAGAGATATTATAGTACCTTTAGTAGCTTCTATATAGAAATAGACTGGTAATATATAGAGATATTATAGTACCTTTAGTAGCTTCTATGTAGAAATAGACTGGTAATAATAGAAATATTATAGTACTTTGAGTAGCTTCTATGTAGAAATAGACTGGTAATATATAGAGATATTATAGTACTTTGAGTAGCTTCTATATAGAAATAGACTGGTAATATATAGAGATATTATAGTACCTTTAGTAGCTTCTATATAGAAATAGACTGGTAATATATAGAGATATTATAGTACCTTTAGTAGCTTCTATGTAGAAATAGACTGGTAATAATAGAAATATTATAGTACTTTGAGTAGCTTCTATGTAGAAATAGACTGGTAATATATAGAGATATTATAGTACCTTTAGTAGCTTCTATATAGAAATAGAATGGTAATATATAGAGATATTATAGTACCTTTAGTAGCTTCTATGTAGAAATAGACTGGTAATATATAGAGATATTATAGTACCTTTAGTAGCTTCTATATAGAAATAGACTGGTAATATATAGAGATATTATAGTACCTTTAGTAGCTTCTATGTAGAAATAGACTGGTAATAATAGAAATATTATAGTACTTTGAGTAGCTTCTATGTAGAAATAGACTGGTAATATATAGAGATATTATAGTACTTTGAGTAGCTTCTATATAGAAATAGACAGGTAATATATAGAGATATTATAGTACTTTGAGTAGCTTCCATGTAGAAATAGACTGGTAATATATAGAGATATTATAGTACTTTGAGTAGCTTCTATGTAGAAATAGACTGGTAATATATAGAGATATTATAGTGCTTTGAGTAGCTTCTATGTAGAAATAGACAGGTAATATATAGAGATATTATAGTACCTTTAGTAGCTTCTATATAGAAATAGACTGGTAATATATAGAGATATTATAGTACTTTGAGTAGCTTCTATGTAGAAATAGACAGGTAATATATAGAGATATTATAATACTTTGAGTAGCTTCTATGTAGAAATAGACTGGTATATATATAGAGATATTACAGTACCTTTAGTAGCTTCTATATAGACATAGACTGGTAATATATAGAGATATTATAGTACTTTGAGTAGCTTCTATATAGAAATAGACAGGTAATATATAGAGATATTATAGTACTTTGAGTAGCTTCCATGTAGAAATAGACTGGTAATATATAGAGATATTATAGTACTTTGAGTAGCTTCTATATAGAAATAGACTGGTAATATATAGAGATATTATAGTACTTTGAGTAGCTTCTATATAGAAATAGACTGGTAATATATAGAGATATTATAGTACCTTTAGTAGCTTCTATATAGAAATAGACTGGTAATATATAAAGATATTATAGTACCTTTAGTAGCTTCTATGTAGAAATAGACTGGTAATAATAGAAATATTATAGTACTTTGAGTAGCTTCTATGTAGAAATAGACTGGTAATATATAGAGATATTATAGTACTTTGAGTAGCTTCTATATAGAAATAGACTGGTAATATATAGAGATATTATAGTACCTTTAGTAGCTTCTATATAGAAATAGACTGGTAATATATAAAGATATTATAGTACCTTTAGTAGCTTCTATGTAGAAATAGACTGGTAATAATAGAAATATTATAGTACTTTGAGTAGCTTCTATGTAGAAATAGACTGGTAATATATAGAGATATTATAGTACTTTGAGTAGCTTCTATATAGAAATAGACTGGTAATATATAGAGATATTATAGTACCTTTAGTAGCTTCTATATAGAAATAGACTGGTAATATATATAGATATTATAGTACCTTTAGTAGCTTCTATATAGAAATAGACAGGTAATATATAGAGATATTATAATACTTTGAGTAGCTTCTATGTAGAAATATACTGGTATATATATAGAGATATTATAGTACCTTTAGTAGCTTCTATATAGAAATAGACTGGTAATATATAGAGATATTATAGTACCTTTAGTAGCTTCTATGTAGAAATAGACTGGTAATAATAGAAATATTATAGTACTTTGAGTAGCTTCTATATAGAAATAGACTGGTAATATATAGAGATATTATAGTACTTTGAGTAGCTTCTATATAGAAATAGACAGGTAATATATAGAGATATTATAGTACTTTGAGTAGCTTCCATGTAGAAATAGACTGGTAATATATAGAGATATTATAGTACTTTGAGTAGCTTCTATATAGAAATAGACTGGTAATATATATAGATATTATAGTACCTTTAGTAGCTTCTATATAGAAATAGACAGGTAATATATAGAGATATTATAATACTTTGACTAGCTTCTATGTAGAAATAGACTGGTATATATATAGAGATATTACAGTACCTTTAGTAGCTTCTATGTAGAAATAGACAGGTAATATATAGAGATATTATAGTACTTTGAGTAGCTTCTATGTAGAAATAGACAGGTAATATATAGAGATATTATAGTACTTTGAGTAGCTTCTATGTAGAAATAGACAGGTAATATATAGAGATATTATAATACTTTGAGTAGCTTCTATGTAGAAATAGACAGGTAATATATAGAGATATTATAATACTTTGAGTAGCTTCTATGTAGAAATAGACAGGTAATATATAGAGATATTATAGTACCTTTAGTAGCTTCTATATAGAAATAGACTGGTAGTATATAGAAATATTATAGTACCTTTAGTAGCTTCTATCTAGAAATAGACTGGTATATATAGAAACATTCTAACATTCATTATATCATCTCTCTCCTCTAGAGGCGGTGGATTGGCAATATCAGTAGAGGGTCAGACGACATGCTTTGACGCATAGAGTTACAGCCCTTGCCATTCTGAGCTCAAATCCAGCCGAGGTTAACTTTGCCTTTCATCCTTACGGGGTCGATAAAATAAAGTACCAGTAATGCACTGGGTAATTGTGGCCTTGTGCCAAAAGTAGAAACAATTATATCATCTCTTTCTCTTTCTCTTTCTCTCTGTAGACACACATAATGACAGTGTCGAAGATGCTATTTTTTTCATAAAATAAATTTTGCAAATTTACCATGCTTCCCTGAGGATGCATTTTACAGTTTTCATTAAGCCGCTTTTGACACAAGAGAAGGATTATCTCTGCTAGTCAGTAACTTGAACTCCTATATATGACCACTCTGAACATTACCTTTCATCTTTTCAAGGTTGATAAAAAGTACAAGTTGATTATTGTAGTTGATTCTACCTTTATATCTCTTTCTCACTTTCTTGCTATCACTCTCTCTCCCGTTCTCTGCAAGAAAACAACTGTGTTCAGACATGGAGAGGAGATGGGGTCCACCAGGTTAAAATATCCCAGATGGCACCCCTATGATTACATCAGGATTTACGGGTACATACACACACACACATACATGCATTTACATAACCATACATACACATGCACACATTCATATATACACACATACATACATATGACCTCTTAATGAAGTGTATAAATTATACTTAGTTAAGATTGTAGATAAACTAAAAATTATCTTTAAAAACAAAAATTTAAAGATAATATATGTAATAGCAAAATAAATTTTGGTAGATAAAAAAAGAATATATATAAAATATACACAATATATATTTGAAGGTACATACAGGTGGGTAATGCAGCAGTGTGTAAGAGCAACCAACGAAGTGTGACGTTCCCTTCTCTCATAACGTTCATTAACTTCTGAATATTGTCTAGAATGAAGTCCTCCTGTAACACACCTTCTTGTAGGTTCTTCTCCAGTTGACTGTTAAGTCTTTTCATTTTCTGGTTATATTTCATAGCCTAAAGAAGAGCACTGTAGGTATTGGCATTGACTTTAACCATTTAGCATTTAAACTGGCTGTATCTGGCCAGAATTCTCTCACCTCTTTCTTTTCAAACCGACCATAACAGATTGCTCATACTTATGTTAAAGTATTGTTCTCAAAATAAATAATATCAACATTTTGTAAATTCGATGTTATCTGAGATGATTATGTGAGATAAAGAGTTTACTGTGAAAATACAACAGTATATATAGAGTAATGTAAATGCTAAATTATTAAAAAAAGATCGTAGTAGAATAATATTGGACACAGCCTAGCTGAATGGGTTAGAAGTTTGGTTTGTAACCATAAAGTCGTGGGTTTAATCCACTGCATGGCATCTTGGATAAGTGTCAATTACTATAGCTCCAAGTTGACTTTAACTTTGTGAGTGAAATTGTGCAGATGGAAGAAACTGTTTGGAGGTTCATTGGATCAGTCAGTATAGGAAATCTTTCTGAGAATAAACACTAAAAGTACTAAAAGTACTAAAAGGGGCGAAGAACCAAGTCTGAATTTACATTTTCTGTAACTTAGTGGTTTTCCAAAAAGAGATCAATAAAATAATGACCAGACTTGAAAAAATAAGTACTAGGATCAATATGATTGACTAAATCCCTTCAAGTAGGGGCCCCAGCATGGCCACAGTTGGAAACAAGCAAAAGAATAAAAGAACATACCAAAACACAACATTAACTCTTAACATGTTGTTAGGATTTTGTAGAAAATATCTAAAAGCAGGTTTGTTAATTCAAATGTTGATAGTATCTTTACTAGCGGACATCATCATTTCATTTTACGTCCGCTTTTCCCTGCTTGCAAGGGTGGGACGGGAACTGATTCTGGCTTGATTTCTACAGCTGGATGCCCTTCCTAACACCAACCTCATTTACAGTGAGTGCTGGGTGCTTTTTTTCCGTGGCGCCTACACGTCCACTTTACAGTGTGGGCTGGGTGCTTTTTTGCCGTGGTACCTCCACGACCACTCTACAGTGGAATGATAGGGACCCCAGTCCCTATCATCTCATTTCTACAGCTGAGTAAACTGGAGCAATGTGAAATAAAGTGTCTTGCTCAAAGAAACAACACATCACCCGGTCTGAGAATTGAACTCACAACCTTTCGATTGCAAGGCCAATGCTCTAACCACTAAGCCATGTGCCTCCACATATTGTTGTAAAAATTTGCCGTATTAAAGTAAAAACTTTGATTTTAAATGTGATACAGATATACTGCTGTTTTGGAATTTTCAAGGATGTCTTGCTAATGGAGTTTCATTTGATATGAAATGTTAAGAGTTAAAATAAAGAAAACCAGGAAGATTTACCTGTTCCTTAATGTTGCTCTGCTCCAGTGTGTTGTTGAGAGCAATCATGGCAGCTTTATAAGAGGACCAGACATCAATAAGGTTGACAGTTATACCCATATAGACACTTATTATCTGGAAAACATAAACATACAGAAGAGGTAGAGAAAATAGGGGAGTGTTAAAAACTATGGGTTTGATGAGAATAAAGCTAAAGTCATGACCACCATCACTATTATTATAACCACCACCAATTAGACAGTCACCATCACCACCTACTTAATTATCACTTTACTAATTATTAAATAAATATATTTTAATGGGATTTGAACTGCACAAGGCCAAAACAAACACTATGAGTCTATTTCACCCATGCTTAAAAAAAACAACAAAAAAACTGTTGAAGACAACTGGAATAGTAACTTACCCAATTATCAGGGAAATATTTATCAACAATTTCTCTCATTTTGGCTTGTTGGTTGTGGAGTATCTCTGGTTCAAAGTAAAGAATGACGTACAACATACTGGCTTGGGTAGCAAGAGCTGTAGACCTGTGTTCTGGAAGTGGGTAGGCAGCCACTTGGTTGTAGATGTCATCTGAACGTAGTCGGCCAATTACCATACTAATGAATACACGGTTAATGGGAACTCGGCTGCAAAAAATAAGACAGGCAGATTATTTAGGAAGGTATCCTTAACCTTTAGCATGCTCTAGGCGACATAAGGCGCTGATAGAGTAATCTCCCCTTAATACATAATTCCGTGTCAAGAGAAAGAATTCATAAAAATTTCTAGTGTGCTAAAGGTTAAAAAAGATCAATAACCCTTTTCAAACTTTGTGTAAAGGAACGGTGGAAGGCGACTTCCAGCCTGAGACCTGCTCTAAATGCTTGCAATAGAGTAAGCTCTGTTAAAGGCCCCCAAGGGCCATGTGGTGCTGTTAAACCCAGCAATAGGTTAAAATCTTTGCTACCAAACTTTATGAAATCGTTCCTGGTTATATTATACCAAATTGATTGTTTTAAAGTGTTCGTATTTATCTAAAAACTTTTGATTGTAATTTTGTGTAAGAACCTTTATTAAGTTATGCTCCAAACATCTGCTTAATAATGAGAAAGTTAGTTATATTATTAACTCTCTCTAAATTTTTGATTATTTTTAATATTATTTGTAAACGATAGATAGTGTATTTCTTTAGATCTATGGTAATGAAATAGGATGCAGTGGGATTTGAACTTAAAATGCAAAGTCCTGGAATAAATACTTCAAGACATATCGTCTGATTCTCTACCAATTCAACCAATCTACTGCTCTGCATATGTACTTTATCATCTTCAAAATATAAAAGACAAAGGTATTCTCAGTTAGATTTGAACTCAGAGCCAATGTAATTTATAACTGCAGCAGTACTCTGGATGTACACTAAGTTTAGAACTGATATTAGTCCAACGCATGCAAGTGTGGAAAAATAGATGTAAAAACGATGATGGTAATGATTATTTAGCAAATTGACGTGAAAATATCAAGAATCAGTACCAGTCCAATTGATTCTCTTTCTCCCTCAATGTCTCTTTATCTCTGTCTGGTCTCTCAATGTCTCTTTATCAGACTCTCAATACCTTTTTATATCTCTGGAAGAAATTGACTGTGGTCATGTCTGGAGAGAGACATGAGCTTTACACAATTTTTAAATACCCATGATACACTGTGCATCATGATAGCACTCCTAGTACATCATTAGGAGTTGAAGGCTGGCTCAAGGAAAGATGGAAATACACACACACACACACACATCATCATCATCATCCTTTTTATGTCTGTTCTTTCATGCTTGTGTTCCTTTGTCATCTCAGCTTTGATGAAATAAGCTCTCACCACAGCTACTCAAGTTTTTCTTGGTTTTCCTCTCTACTGCAGCTTCCTTCTAGTGGCATCTCTTGGCACTTCATCATCCATACACATCACATAGTCTTCTTCTCTCTTGCATGCTACATCTGATTCATTTCATACTCAGTTTTTCCACACCCTGTCAATCATGCGCATTAACATCACACAACAGAGCATGCTTGCTTTATTTCTATCCAGCTTCCATATATCCTCAGCATTTGCTGCCCGTGTCTCACTGCCATGAAATATCCCACTTTTCATGCAGGCATCATACAATCTACCCTTAGCCAGTAGATAAAATCCCTTTGTTGTCTACAGGGGTAGTAGCTCCTTGAACTTTTTCCAGATTGTTCTTATTCCAGCTTCTATGGTTTTAGAGCATCTTCCTCCACCATTAATTAGGTCACCTGAGTAACAGAAACTATCAACTATATTCATACATATGCCATGCACACACACACACTCATGCCATACAAAAGTGCATGCCACATACATTCATATACACAATCATACATACACACACACACTAACAATAACCTTTCTTGCTGCCAACTTAGTTATGAAATCAATATTTGAACAGTGTTATTGTACCTGTATGTAATGTGTATATAGAATAAGCCCTATAAAGGCAGTGTGTGTGTGTATATATGTGTATATATATACATATATATATATAATCATCCTACTTACACACACAACTGTTGTAGTTCTGCATGCATACAAACACTAAGTATTATTGGCGACATACATATTTATACATACACATATCTATTCTTTCTTGCTAATTAAAACTTTGGTCATTGCTAGATTTACTTTTGGACATCTAAAATCTAGGTTTTGCTTTCACATTAGGAATTGATAGATTCATATCGGAGAACCAAGCATCTTTATTGACAGACACTTTTAACCCTTTCATTAACCCTACTTCATACTAAATTCTTAGTTGAACTCATTGCTAGCCCTCACTATGGAGATAGCGTCTCTGCATTTGACACGTCCTGCTCTCACAAACCATTTATCTAGATCTAGTTTTCTTAGTGTCAACCAGACTACAAAGTGTGGTAAGTTGTCAACGGGCTTCAGTTGGATAATAAATCCCAGCTATAGTGGCTTGCTTTTAGCTAAGAACTTCTGAGGTTTTTTCTCATTAGGAAGAGGTCATTAGTGGCATAAACACTGAATTGCACCTCATTTTAGTCAATTTTTTCTCCCTAATTGGTTGATTTATGAATTGGCAGAAGTGTTAGAATGTCAGCTTAAATGTCTCAGTATTTCTTCCAGCTTTCTGCACTCTGAGTTCAAATCTTGCCAAGATCAATTTGTCTTTCGTCCTTTTGCTATTGATAAATAAACGACCAGATAAGGATGAAGGATTGATGGAATTGTTAGAGTATTGGCTGGGAGGACTTCCAGTTTTGAGCATTCTGAATTCAAATCCTGCCTGTTGTCACCAGAAGAGCTGTGATGGTAATACCAGGAGTTGTGACTAACAGAATAGTATCAGCAATAGAAACATAATTCCCATAGTTCTTCTATTACTAGATTTGAACTCAGGAGTGCAGAGAACCAAAGCAAACACTGTGACAATCTGTAACAGGATGGAGAATGCATTGCCCCAGAGGATGGTGAGGGAGACACAGTGAAACAGCTACTCTACCTCATGGGGCTTGCACCTGCGAGTGGCCAACTCCACCCCAATAGCAGTGAGTAGGATGTGGCCAAGAATGCTGGAGGTTTCCAATGCTACAGGCTCTACCATAAACCTATCTGTAACAACTCAAGCAATTGGTAGACCAACAAATTAGGGAGAGAAAATTGAGTTAGATGAGGTGCAATACAGTATTTATGCTATTAATGTTCTCTTCCTTGCCCCTTTAATAATTGATGTTAATGCAGCAGTCACTGGGATTGACCCCCTCCTGTACTACCTGACTAACTAGAGCATGTTCCATTTTGCCAACGTCCGCTCTTGGATAAGTTTATGGTAGAGCCTGTAGGAGTGGAGACTTCTGGCATTCTTGGCCCCTGGACCATACCTCTACTTACTGCTATTGGGGTGGAGTTGGCTGCCTGCAGGTGTGAGCATCTACCTCGCCATCATTCAGAGCAATGTATTCTCCATCCTGTCGGTTGGGATCCAGAGGTGGAGGGCAAGTTAGTTGGTGGTGGAGGATACTCGTTCGGATGTCACTTCAACAACTAAAGTATATTTACAAATGCATACATATATTCATCTATCTTTATCTTTTGTTTTTACTATCTCAGTCACTATCATAGGTGGTCAGGCTACTTTTCTTCCCTTTCATATCCTCCTTAACCCCCAACATTCTGTAATCATTCAGCAGAAAATATCTAAGAAAGGGTTTGTTTATTCAAATATTTGTAGTATCTTAACTAGTGGATAGATCACTGTGGAAATTTACAGTAAACTGAAGTGGAGGTTTTAATATTTAACGTGATAGTGTCATAGTACTGTTTTGTAATATGTAACAGGACGTTAAGAGTTAAAGGTCATTTCAGCTGTATAACTGTTCACACACACACACACACACACAGAGCAAAAACCAGGGCTTCTAAGAAAAGATCTTCTAATATGAATGTATATTAGTATATTAGCCTTTTATATAAAATTTCTACAATTTGACAAACATACACAATTATATATATACACATATGTACACACACACACACACACACACAAACATATATATATATATATATATATATATATATATATATATATATATATATATATATATATATATATATATATGTTTGTGTATGTGTGTGTGTGTACATATGTGTATATATATAATTGTGTACATTTGTCAAATTGTATATATATATATTTACACACACACACAGGTATATATATATATATATATACACACACACATATACACCTGTCAGTTATAAAATACACTGCACCAGTTCAAATTTCTAACCTGGAATATTTCCAAAGATACACAGCAGAAATGGTTTTGGCCCCTCCCTCCACACCACCACTGCCATTACTACCACCACACTGCACCTCATCTCACCTCACTGGGATAATTTTCATATTAAACAAAGAACAACAACAAAATGACCATTACCACCAACACCACCACTACCCTACCAACCACCACTGCCACCATACCCAAACCCCACCACTGCCACAAGCAGCAGCAGCAGCAGCAGCAGTGCCAACGCTGCCATCACCACCACCACCACCTTCAATAACCTTCTTAACACCTCTAACAGTGATACAATAACAAGAATATTGATTACTTGAACATAACCACCTCTAGCACACACAGGCTATCACCACCACCATCACCACCACCACCACTATCACTACCACCACTACTACACAAGCTATCACAACTCCTGTTGCCACCACCGCCAACCCACCATCATATAACCACCACCACATGCACTCATTCCACCACCAACCCACCTACATATAACCACCACCACATGCACTCATTCCACCACCAACCCACCTACATATAACCACCACCACATGCACTCATTCCACCACCAACCCACCATCATATAACCACCACCAACCCACCTACATATAACCACCACCACCACCACCACCGCATGCACTCTATTACCACTTCTCTACTAAAAGTCCAATCACCATTAACATCAATCATTTCTCAATCAGCACCCCACCCCCATCAACACTGTTACTCTCAACAACCGCACAACATTTGAGCCAACATGGGAACCACTATGTGGTTTCTTAATTGGCTAGAAACAGCAGCCAAATCTTTCTTGAATGTCACTCTACCATTTTAAAATTGGAGTGGTATGCTGGATTATCTGGTCCTATATACTGCACTGTATGGTCCACAGCATTTCTTGGACATTTTAAGCCTGGTGGCGCCCATCCCTCTCAGGGCCTGAGTGCAGCAGATTTCTTCCAGAGAGAGGAAGAATCGACCCCAGTACTAGACTGGTACCTCATTTTATTGACCTCGAAAGGATGAAAGGCAAAGTTGACCTCGGTGGGATTTGAACTCAGAGAGCAGAGAGCCAGAACAAATACCATAAAACATTCTATCCAACGTTCTAATAACTCTGCCAATTTACTGCCAACTCTGGTCCTATATACAAAAGTAACGAAAAGGTCATGGCTGAAATTTTGTTTGGTCGGCAGAGAAAAAGAGCAGTGCCTATGACCCTTTTCAGAGCTTCCAAGACTTGAGAGCAGAAAAACATTCCAAATGCTTGCCACGGTACTGAAGATGCCAGAGTTTAGATTAAAATAGCTGATCTATGACTGGTTGGAGTTGGGATATAACGAGTCAGAGCTTGATAAAACCCAACTAGGTCACCTGAGTATGGTTGCATGATGTTGAAAGACCAGAAACACCTAGTGACCACAGGTAACATTACTGATGATGTACCCCAACTATAACTTATATGAGGATGTATCTTGGTAGAAAATGTTAAAGAATATTGGAAAAGATTTTATTTAAAAAAATAAAATAATAATTGTTATATATCCCCTGGGGAAAATATGGTTCATATAATGAATCTCACCTGAAAAAGGACTCTGGATATTTAAGTGGTCGCTTGGCCCCAGCAGCATTTGAAAATCCTGTGCTTCTTAACAGCTTACAGACCTCATCAATGTTGGAGTCATCAGCACCAGTCTTTTGTGCACTAAAATAACAGAAATAATAATAATAATAATAATAATAATAATAATAATAATAATAATAATAATGATTTCTTTATTAACCACAAGGGTTTACATAAAGTAGACATTAAGGACAGTGCAGGACAATGCAGGACGGTACAAATGGGCATTTCTGCGTGTAAAAAACAAAAACAGAGGATGTAACAAAAATAACAATGAAAATAACAATGAAAAATTCCCCAATAGGGGGGAGACTTCGGAGGGACATTTGTGGAGAAAGCCCAGTAAAAAGCCACAATGACCCTGACCACCAAGGCAAGTGCCCTCTCCCAGTTTTCCACCTTTAATTTACAGATATATACTCAGAGTAGGCCCATTCACTCGGGCCATTCTTGCTTCTCTCACCCATCTTTCAACAAAATGCTGGGAAGAGAGCACTTCCCTCTCTACTCTGATTTTCCTTTTCAAATGAAATTTGAAAAAGTCAATCAGAGCATCACCGAAGAGGTAAGTGCTCGTCTTCAGCCCTTTCAAACGTGTCCACCATACTATCTCTTTCGCCATGACCACCAGACAGATAAAAACTGCCTGCCCTTCCCGGCTAAAGGAGGAGGGCGGGGCAATCCTCACGATGGACTCAGATGATAGCCGGATCCGTCCTAAACGCGACAGCAGGTGTTCGACATAAACCCACAAGTCAGCAATTTTCGGACACTGGACGAGTGCGTGCAGGACGGTTTCGTCGCCCTGCGCGCATCTCGGACATGCCCGGCTGACGGCACCTCCATGCCTGTAGAGTTTATCCCGAACTGGCAAGGCTCCTCGGTAGCACTGCCAGGCCAGAGATTTCTGGAAGTTGTCCATAGGCCCCGGCCCGAAAGTTCTTCCGAAGAGATTGGCTAGTTGGTTTTCGTCGACGCCTAGAGTTTCCCCAAGTACATCGTCGCTCTTACCCTCCACTAATCCTCTATAGAACGCCGAGGTGGAGTTTCCACCGATCACATTGCCCGATTGGTCGAGGGCTGTGAGCGCCTGAAGACATTCCAGTCTCCAGGCGCTCCCTCTCGGTCTTCGCTTGACCCAGGACTGCAGCTCCGTCAAGGAAACGAGCTGGGGAAATACGCGCCTAGCAAACGGCGACCACACCTGATCACCGTCGAGGAAGAGGTGGAGATGTCGTAGCCTGAGCGCGTGCCTGCGCATTATCAGCCACGGCATGCCCAGCCCTCCACGTAGCGGGTGTTGACAACAGATGGACCGCCTGACCATCGGAGCACGTCCCTTCCACAAAAAGCGAAAGAGCAAACGCTCCAGCGCAGTCAGGCGAGGCTTAGGACAAGGTACGACGGTCAGGCGGTAGCAGATGACAGACGCGATGTACGCGTTAGCCACCTCCGCTCGACCTTTCAGGGATAGCTTCCTCTCCGCCCATTTCTGGGTGAGAGAAGCCACCCTGCTCGTCACCTCGTCCCAGTTTTTGTCCGTCTGGAGGTCCGGACCGAACCAGACCCCTAGCAATTTAACCGGTCCGTCCGTCCAGCGTCCGACGACACTGTTGGACGGCATGGACCTGCCTCTCCAGGTGCCGAGCTGCAGGCCCACTGACTTTTCCTGGTTGATCATTGCTCCTGTCACCGCTTCGTATTCTCTTAGTGTAGTGCCGATCGCCTCGATGTGTTTGGCGTTCGACACCACTACGGTGACATCGTCCGCATATGCTGACACGGATCTTCCGCATCCTAGTTCGCGCGGGACTCCCCTCAACATCTCCAGTTTGTGCAGTAATGGCTCGAGAGTCAATACGTACAAGAGGGACGAGAGGGGACATCCTTGGCGGACCGAGCGCATGATGTTGAACGGTTCCGACAGGTGACCGTTCACTCTCACCACAGAGCAGATGTCGCTGTGCATGGCAGCGATCCAGCCTCTGAAGACGGGCCCAAAGCCAGCCGCCCTCAGGACTGCCACTAGGTAATGATGGTCGACCCTATCGAAAGCTTTCGACTGATCTAAATTGATCAAGGACCCACCCGTGCCAGGTTCCCTAGCTACCCTCTCTACGATGTATCGCATGAGGTGGAGGTTGTCGTGGATGGATCTGTCGGGAATGGCGCATGTCTGCGCCTCTCCCACCAGACCACCAACGACAAGCGCCAACCTCTTTGCTAGCACCTTGGCCAAAATCTTAAACTCTGTGTTTAGCAGAGTTATGGGCCGGAAATTGTCTATGTTATCCCCCTTGTTCGGATCCTTTCTCAGCAGTGCCACCGCTCCTCGGCTCACAGAACTGGGAATTCTCCCGTTCTGTTGCCAGTTGCAGTAGACGTCCGCCAAGAGGCCTCCGAACAAGTCTGGCATCTGTACGTAAAGTTCATAGGGCAGACCATCCAAACCAGGCGATTTACCCCTTGTGCAGCCAGTCATTGCCTCCCTTACTTCAGCGGCTGTTATCGGCTTTTCGCAACACCTCGCCTCAGTGGCCGAGAGCCGCGGCAGTCCGTCGGGGTAGACACTAAAGTCCATCCCTCTACCCGGCCCACCGCTGCCCCCAAACAGCTGAGCGAAGTGTCGCTGAAAAGCTTCACACATTTGCCCGGGATCGAGTAGCATGCGCCCGTCGTGGTCCACCAAAGACCGGATCGTGGCTTTGTTGCCACGACGCGCCTCCGCCACTTGGGCCCATTGAACGGCTTTCGTCCCCTCGTGTCTGAGAGCACGCACCCTTGCTCTGACAACGCAGCCTTCGTGCTTTGCATTGAAGAATTGGTCAAGGGCCAATTTCACCGCAAGCACGTCGGTCGCAATGCCTTTGCTAAGCGCCTCGTCTAATTTTCTAACTAGTTCTCCCTCTGCTCTATTTTTCTCTATTGCTAAAGCCTTACTAAACCTAATCGATTCTATTCTAATCGCTCTTTTCAGAGCAAACCACCACTTGTTGTTGACGATGGCCCCCGTCAACGCCCGCTTAACTAGTTCGCTAATCCGGTCTCTGTAGGCCTTGCGCGCTGGTAAGGACGCGTTTAGCTTCCAGTAGCCGGGTCCTCGTCTATGAAGCCTATCTAAGTCAAGCACACAGGTCACGAATTTGTGGTCCGTGTAGCTGACTATCTTGAATTGTGGACAGCCTATGCTAGACCTATCTATTTCCCTACAAAATACTCTATCTAGATATGATCTGGATGACCCTATGCGGTTTGTCCAAGTCCACATTGGCACATTCGGGAAATCCAATCGGTACCTGACAGTTCAAAATGCCTGAGCAGGTTGGTGAGGCTCTTGCACCCTCCACCCCATCCGCTAATCCCACACAGTCCCAGCGTGCATCTAAGATCCCGTTCCAGTCGCCCACTAACACTAAAGAGCGGGACGTTCCAAGAAAGGTCTCCAGACGCCGGAAGAAATCAGGCCGCCCTGCTCCTGTCGGGGCATAGACGGCCACTAGCCTGAAAGCTTGCCCGTCTCCGCTGGTCACGTCCAGCACCACCAGCTTACCCTCTGGGTCCAGGAAGATGGCCCGTATGGCGAGATCCAAACCTCTCCGAAAAAGCACAGCAACTCCTCCACCCGATCCAGGACGGCTGGGAGATACGTACACATCGTAGCCGCCGAAGATCGGTGCGAAGGCCCGTGCTTCGGAGATTCTGGTCTCGCTGATGGCCACTACATCTATGTTTAGTGACCTGAGGTCGTTGAGCAGGTGACCCTGCTTCCATGACGACCCCAAGCCACGCGCATTTATGCTGCCTATTCTGAGTGAGGTCATGTTTAAAATAGAGTGGAAAAGATGGGAAAGACCACTTACCGTACTTTTGGTAGAGGAGGGATGGTTTTTACATCCCTTTTCACTTGATCGTCTGGTGAAGGGACCGTTGAATCGTCCCTTCGGCTGGTCGTCGGCTCTTCTAAGAGAATGTCTGAATATACTCTTCGATTGATGGTTCCTCCTAGGTCCCTGAAATCACCAACTGCGTTGGGGAATTTCGTTTTAATGTTTGTGTATTGTTTCTGTGCTATTTTTAGCAGTCTTATGTTAGTTGGTGTTTTGATTGGTGCTGGTATTATGTAGTCCTGTTGTGAAATGTCTGTGTGTTCAATTATGTAAGTCATTAGTTTCTTGTTGTGTGTGTTTATTGCCGTGCATTTGTTTTTCTGGGGGTGGGGTGTGGTTCTGCTATTTTCTTGTCGTTGTTGCTGGGTGTGTGTGTTTTGTTGTTGTGTTTGCGATGTTGGTGCTTGTGGTGGTGGTGTTGAAGGTGTTGTTGGCAGTGGGGTTGTCGCCGGTGGTGATGGTGGTGCTGGTGTGGGTGGTGATGGTGTTGGTGGTGTTGCTGCTGTGGGTCTCTTTGCAGTAGACTTTACCCTTTTCTCATTTCTTTCCTCCCTTTTCAAAGGCGACGATGCGCTGCTTCTGCGTTTGTGCCTTCTTGCGACCTTTTGCCATCCCTCTCCCACCTCACACTCCATGTCTGATTCTGTGAGGTCGGGGAGGGGTACCAGCTCCACTCTTTCACTTGTTGTTGTTGGTGATGTTTGCACTGGAGTCTCTGTTGCAGCTGCATTTGGTATTGCTGTTGTTGTTGTTAATATTTCCACTGCTGCTGCTGTTTTTGATTTCCGTGGAGTGGGTATGGGTGCCACGGACCTATCGTTCCTGGTTGCCGCTTGTCCTGTTGCTGGTAGCCGTGGAGCCGGATTCGGAAGGAGGGGGGTTTTCTCCTTTCTCAGGGTCTTCTCGTTGCAGAAGGCCCTGAGGTGAGTCTTCGATCCACAGCGAAAGCATTTCGGGCGTTTGCCCTCAACACTTATGGGCAGTTGAGTGCCGTTATCGAAGTCTATCACATCCGGGATAGCTTCGATGCACTCCTGGTTGGTTTGGATTAGCATCTCAATGGAGGAGCCGACCCAATCTTCTCTTACTTTTTTCTGTACTTGCAGTACAGTTGTTTTGTCCTCGATTCCGACGAGGACAGACGCGGCCAGCCAAGAAGGGGTCATTCCGGGGGGGACGTGGGTCAGTTTGACCCTCACAATTTTTTGCCCACAGTAGGAGGGCACCAACACCATTTCCTCGCTCCTTAGGGTCACTACTGATTGGGCCTTTGCCTCCTGGGGTGTGGCAAAAAGTACGTCTACGGTGGCATATTTTTTGCCTCGGGTGATGTGCGTTTTCCGCTGCCACACAGACCCCAAGGCTTTTTTTATTTGGGCCTCTGTGGCTCTTTCCACCCTACGGGATTTTGTACTTACTGTACGGTACGTGACCGTACAGTGCTCTTGGGTTTCGAAAAATTTTTCCGCTGCCTTGCAGATTGCTCGGTGTCCGTTCTTTGTCACCATCTTCTTCGCTTCCTCTAATTCCTCATTTGTTATGAGGATTGTTTCCAAGTTTTTCGCAATACCTGCAAATGAGATTGGTTTTTCTCTGCTGCTGTTGTTGTCGTCAGAGCTGCTGGTACTTTTGTTGTTGCTGCAGGTACTACGACTACTGCCTCCGCCGCTGTTGTTGGTGTTGCTGCTGCTAATGCTGTTGTTGTTTATGCTGCTGGTGATGCTGTTGCGGCTGCTACTGTTGTTTTCATTGTCACTGTTGCTGTTGTTATTACGGCTGCTACTGCTATTATTCCTGACGTCAGACGAATGAACTGGGTTTTCGTATTTCCCGCACACCTGTTTCGTCGCTGTCGTCGTCGTCGTGGAGACGCTTTGCACGAGACTTTTCTTTTCTTTCGTCACTTGCGAAAGAGAAGGGAGGGAGAGAGACACATTTAAAGAAGGGAGGGAGAGAGACAATCTTCTCTCTGCTGTAGTGATGATTGAGGAAGTAGAAGACGGAATGAGTGGGAGTGATGTATGAAATTTCTTTTTCGTAGCCATGTTGGTTTTTTGTTTAAAATGAAATTTTGGGTACAAAACCCCAATAACTGGTTATTTAACCCCGAAGGGCCAAATAACGGACAGAAAGACCCCTCTCACGAGGAGGAGGGTGTCTTTATCAACAATTTGGTTCAAGTTTTAAACAATTTACAATTGTTTTAACGGTTAAAAATTACTATACCTTACAGAGCCGAGCCTCCGTCAACCATGGCATTCAATAATAATAATAATAATAATAATGTGAGTCACAACCTATAATCATCACCTGATACTATAACAATGGTTCCCAAACCATGCACTGTGGTGCACTGATGCACCGTGAGATGTAACTAACTAGATGCACTGCAGAAGACTAAGATTAAGTTTTAAGATGTGAAAAATACTGAAATATTGAAAAAAAACTGAAATTTGTATGATAGTTCATATATAGCTATCAAAGTAACAAGATTTGTGAAAAATGGGCCTAGAACCATTTAATTCTATGTTATCAAAATTATCGTTTTTACATCCATTTTTCCAAGCTTGCATGGGTCAGATGGGTTCTTCTCAGCACAGCATCTCTCCATTTGCCGCATTTCTTCGTCATTTCCTCACTGAGTCTCAGCAATTAGAGGTCAGCTCTCAACACTTCTACCCAGGTCATTCTTAGTCAACCACTACTGGAGCTTCCTTCTATAGGCATTTCCTGGCACTTTTTTCAACCGTCGATCATCATCCATGCACATCTACATATTTCTATAGTTCAGACACAATAGTTCTATATTCAATTTAGCAATATAGATATATACACCTCAGACACAATAATTCTACATACACCTCAGGAATATAGATATATACACCTCAGACACAATAATTCTATATACACCTCAGGAATATAGATATATACACCTCAGACACAATAATTCTATATACACCTCAGGAATATAGATATATACACCTCAGACACAATAATTCTATATACACCTCAGGAATATAGATATATACACCTCAGACACAATAATTCTACATACACTTCAGGAATATAGATATATACACCTCAGACACAATAATTGTATATACACCTCAGACACAATAATTCTATATACACCTCAGGAATATAGATATATACACCTCAGACAATAATTCTATATACACCTCAGGCAACAATAATTCTATATACACCTCAGGAATATAGATATATACACCTCAGACACAATAATTCTATATACACCTCAGGAATATAGATATATACACCTCAGACACAATAATTCTATATACACCTCAGGAATATAGATATATACACCTCAGACACAATAATTCTACATACACCTCAGGAATATAGATATATACACCTCAGACACAATAATTCTATATACACCTCAGGAATATAGATATATACACCTCAGACACAATAATTCTATATACACCTCAGGAATATAGATATATACACCTCAGACACAATAATTCTATATACACCTCAGGAATATAGATATATACACCTCAGACACAATAATTCTATATACACCTCAGGAATATAGATATATACACCTCAGACACAATAATTCTACATACACTTCAGGAATATAGATATATACACCTCAGACACAATAATTGTATATACACCTCAGACACAATAATTCTATATACACCTCAGGAATATAGATATATACACCTCAGACAATAATTCTATATACACCTCAGACAACAATAATTCTATATACACCTCAGGAATATAGATATATACACCTCAGACACAATAATTCTATATACACCTCAGGAATATAGATATATACACCTCAGACACAATAATTCTATATACACCTCAGGAATATAGATATATACACCTCAGACACTATAATTCTACATACACCTCAGGAATATAGATATATACACCTCAGACACAATAATTCTATATACACCTCAGGAATATAGATATATACACCTCAGACACAATAATTCTACACACACCTCAGGAATATAGATATATACACCTCAGACACAATAATTCTATATACACCTCAGGAATATAGATATATACACCTCAGACACAATAATTCTATATACACCGCAGGCATATAGATATATATACCTCAGGAATATAGATATATACATCTCAGACACAATAATTCTATATACACCTCAGGAATATAGATATATACACCTCAGACACAATAATTCTATATACACTTCAGGAATATAGATATATACACCTAAGGTACAATAATTCTATATACACCTCAGGAATATAGATATATACACCTCAGACACAATAATTCTATATACACCTCAGGAATATAGATATATACACCTCAGACACAATAATTCTATATACACCTCAGGAATATAGATATATACACCTCAGACACAATAATTCTATATACACTTCAGGAATATAGATATATACACCTCAGACACAATAATTATATATACACCGCAGGCATATAGATATATATACCTCAGGAATATAGATATATACATCTCAGACACAATAATTCTATATACACCTCAGGAATATAGATATATACACCTCAGGAATATAGATATATACACCTCAGACACAATAATTCTATATACACCTCAGGAATATAGATATATACACCTCAGACACAATAATTCTACACACACCTCAGGAATATAGATATATACACCTCAGACACAATAATTCTATATACACCTCAGGAATATAGATATATACACCTCAGACACAATAATTCTATATACACCGCAGGCATATAGATATATATACCTCAGGAATATAGATATATACATCTCAGACACAATAATTCTATATACACCTCAGGAATATAGATATATACACCTCAGGAATATAGATATATACACCTCAGACACAATAATTCTATATACACCTCAGGAATATAGATATATACACCTAAGGTACAATAATTCTATATACACCTCAGGAATATAGATATATACACCTCAGACACAATAATTCTATATACACTTCAGGAATATAGATATATACACCTCAGACACAATAATTATATATACACCGCAGGCATATAGATATATATACCTCAGGAATATAGATATATACATCTCAGACACAATAATTCTATATACACCTCAGGTACAATAATTCTATATACACCTCAGGAATATAGATATATACACCTCAGACACAATAATTCTATATACACCTCAGGAATATAGATATATACACCTCAGACACAATAATTCTACACACACCTCAGGAATATAGATATATACACCTCAGACACAATAATTCTATATACACCTCAGGAATATAGATATATACACCTCAGACACAATAATTCTATATACACTTCAGGAATATAGATATATACACCTCAGATACAATAATTCTATATACACCTCAGGTACAATAATTCTATATACACCGCAGGCATATAGATATATATACCTCAGACACAATAATTCTATATACACTTCAGGAATATAGATATATACACCTCAGTCACAATAATTCTATATACACCTCAGGAATATAGATATATACACCTCAGACACAATAATTCTATATACACCGCAGGAATATAGATATATACACCTCAGG
>OZ024742.1:186180823-186183323 GCA_964016885.1 Eledone cirrhosa
TTTCCATGCTAGCATGGGTCTGGATGGGAATTGTCCCACTTGAGGCAAGATTGGTTGTCTTGCTCAGGACTGTCTGGCGGGTTTTCTACGGCTGGATGCCCTTCCTAACACCAACCACGTTTACAGTGTGGACTGGGAGGTTTTTACCGTGTTACCTACATGGCCACATTACAGCGTGGACTGTGTGTTTTTTGTTGTGACACCTACACGTCTGGCGGGTTTTCTACGGCTGGGTGCCCTTCCCAACACCAACCACGTTTACAGTGTGTACTGGGAGGTTTTTACCGTGTTACCTACACGGCCATATTACAGCGTGGACTGTTTTTTTGTCGTGACACCTACATGACCTCATTTGTTTCGGACTGGATGTTGTGGTACCAACATAACTTCACATTTAAGGGGGTGGTGTGGATGGGGTGGGGGTAGTGAGACGGGGGTGTATTTTGTTAGAGGTGCCTACTGACTGTAGGTTTCGCTTTGTACTTAGGCAAGGCGGGTCTTCTGTATAACTGTGTAGCGCCAAAGATCTCGGTCCAGTGACATTGTCTTGGAGAGGTGTAAGTGTGTGAAGTTGGAATTTATCAAGTCGTCCCAGGTTTTTCTGGGTCTGCCTACTCCATGGCTACCGTCTATTTATATATATATATATATATATATATATATATATATAATACACGTAGGTCATGCCCAAAGAAGCAGTTTTAACAAATATTAGCTTTTAATATTAAAACCCATACTTTTCTCTAATTCTTTAATATAGTATTTATCCCGATTACAGAGTTTGATCATCACTTAACTGTGTATACTGAGGTGGCTTGGCAACAACCCAGAACAGATTAGTTAAAGTTCTTCTACTCCTCCTGTCATCCCAGCTCTGTTGTAGACATAAACTTCATCGGATGTAACATCTCCAATATTTTCAGCTAAATACAAGACACAGCAGTTTTCCAAGATTAATTTTCAGACATTATGTGTTCTATCTTGGTTAATTTTAGTTATTTTAGTCTACTTCTGGCATGGAGAGAAATAATTCTTTGGCACAATTTAGAGTAAAAATTTGAAGATTATATGTATATATGTGTGTATGTATATATATGTGTGTGTGTGTGTGTATGTATGTGTGTGTGTATATATGGGTGTGTGTGTGTGTGTATATATATATATATATATATATGTGTGTGTGTATATATATATGTATATGTATGTACATATATATGAAAGGAGAGCAGATGTTAAATATAAATATATATATATATATTGGCAAACATGAGAATGAGAACTCAATACTTATGGTAGAGATTTATAATTTATTAAGGCCAATCTATGTTTTTCAGCCTTTAAGTGTTTGAAAAATGTGTAGCCCACAGGGGAATCACCAATAGGCCATTAGATCATTATCAATAAATAGTTAAATAGAATATTTTCTTTGAGTTAGTTAGTATGTAAGCTCTCTCTCTATAGATGGGTTATTTACCTAAACTTTTCCATCTCTTTCTTTCATTATCATCCTACTTTCTGAAGAAGGACTTGGTCTGAAATGTCAACAATAAATCTTCCCACTTCTCCAGAGCATTAAACTAATACCATAACATTTTTTTTTTTATTAAGTCTTTGTTTTTATCATGTTTACATCTGTTTTTCCATGCTTGCATGGCATTTCTCCACTTGTTGCAATCCTTTGTCATCGCCTCTGTGAGTCTCAGTGATTTGAGTTCAGCTCTCATAGTCATTCTTAACAGAATCAACATGCATTCAAGAGTGTTTCTTAAGGACACATTATACCTGATCTGAGAATTGAACTTACATTGCTATAATAGTGGTTTCTTATATAGGCACAAGGCCATAATTGTAAGAATATAATAGTAAGAATAAAACTCAAACCATTAAGCTACACAACTTCATTGTGATTAAAAAAAATCCCAAAAGGCTCAAAGTTAAGCAACATTTTAGTGTCTTCACTTACCTGTATCGGTAATAGCTGACCAGTATTCTTTCTCTTATTATTCCTTCTATTTTCATATCTGTCACTAGCAGCATCACACCATACAGGAATAAAGATTCACACTGCAACAACAACCAATTGAATAAAGAAATTATAGATACATATATATATATATATATATCATAACTCACGTCTATAGAATTAATCAGATATTAAAATATATACTATTTCTTCTTCTAATCAGCATAATTAACCATATACATAATCAAATCTAGCAAGCTTTAAGAATAAATTTTCTAACGGGGAAATCTCCGACAAATAACTGACCGCAGCTAGTTCGCATTAACTCCGTTCACCATTTATCAAACACTTCAGCAGCATGCAGAATCCGATCAAATACACCGTCAACCGCACGTAATTAGTAGTAAAATTAAACTTAGAAGAAATGCGCACATACCGTAATTATATCTCTACCATGGTTTCTTCCTAGTTTAGGACATCCAAATAATATGGATATGCTTTGAGTCAGGAATCTTCAGGAGACAAACTCAGAAATAG
>OZ024742.1:186190823-186393323 GCA_964016885.1 Eledone cirrhosa
GAGACACCGTTCATGAACTGAGATGTTTTATGTTTGGAAAAATTGTTTGTAAACCAATTTGTTCGTAATGAGAAGTATTTGTGAACTGAGGTTCCACTGTGTATGTGTGTGTATATATATATATATATATATATATATATATATATAGAAATGAGGAGGGCTTCAGAATCCTGGAATTCTGTGACGTAAATAGCCTAACTATCTGTAACACAAACTTCAAAAAACGTGAAAACCACTTGATCACCTATAGATCAGGGAAACACGCCAGCCAGATAGATTATATCCTAACTAGGAGTTGGGACAAAGTGTCTGTTGTAAACACTAAATCCCTCCCCCGTAAAGAATGCACCTCCCAACATAGCCTCATAGTTAGTGACCTCATAGTCAGAAATAGACGTACTCGACGACAGAGGAGGCCTACCTTGAGGAGAAGAATATGGAAGTTGAAGGACCCCATAGCCAGTGACAAATTTAAAAGCTTATTACTTGATGCCTTTGACAAAAAGGAAGAGCAATTAGAGACGTGCGATATAGAGGAACAGTGGCAATTCTTGAAAGTGAACCTGCTGAAAGCAACAAATGAAATCTGTGGCTGGAGCAGACCTATTGGCAGGAGGAGAGTAACTTGGTGGTGGAACAGTAAGATGGAAGAGACAATCAAGGCCAAAAAGCAGGCTTGGAAAGTATGGTAGGATGGGGGAAGTAGAGAGCACTATCAAGTGGCCAGGAGAGAAGCTTGGAGACAAGTGTACCTTGCAAAAAGGGAAGCAGAGGATAGAAAGTTCAAGCATGTTCTACAACGTGAGGACCAAAAACGTGAGGTGTTCAGGATTGCTAGACAATGTGTCAAGCTAAACCGTGATATTGTCCGGCAGAAGTGTGTCCGCAATGATAACGGTGTACTTGCCCTCACTGATACTGATAAGAAGATAGCCTGGAAGTGTCACTACGAGAGACTATTAAATGAGGAGAATAAATGGTAGTCTGTCCCAAATCGATCCAATAGAAGGACCAGCAGTGCAAGTTAAAGGTAGTATAATAAGTAAGGCAATCAAAGATATGAAGACAGGCAAGGCAGCTGGGCCTTCGGAGATAGTTGCTGAGATGTTGAAGGCATCTGGTATGGTGGGACACACTATGGTCACCCGTATAGTTAACCAAGTAATATAGAATGGGGTCATACTGAAAGACTGGTGTAGCAGCATCATCATTAACTGCTACAAGGGTAAAGGGGATGCTCTAGATAGGGGAAACTATAGAGGCATTAAGTTAGTTGACCAGGTCATGAAGGTCACAGAAAGAGTTATAGCACAATTAATCAGAGAGCAAATTGATACCTAGCTAAAAGTAAACCCCTCTACTTAGCTTTTGTAGACCTGGAGAAAGCCTTTGACAGAGGCTCCCGCTCCATTATCTGGTGTGCTCTTAGAAAACTAAGTGTAGATGAATGGCTTGTGAGAGCTATACAAGCTATGTATAATGAAACAGTCAGTAAGGTTAGAATTAACAATGAATATTGTGAAGAATTTAGTGTAAAAGTTAGCATTCATCAAGGCACAGTCCTTAGCCCCCTCCTATTTATTATTGCTCTTCTTCAGGTTATAACAGAGGAGTTCAAGACTGGCTGCCCATGGGAACTCCTATACGCAGATGATCTAATGCTCATAGCTGAATCAATGACTGAACTAGAGAAGAAATTCTAAACATGGAAAAATGGCCTAGAATCAAAAGGCCTTAAAGTTAACTTGTCTAAGACTAAAGTTCTAGTTTGTAGAAAGGAAAATAGGGCACAGGTGCCCTCAAGGAAATGGCCATGCTCAGTGTGAAGGAAAGGAGTTGGCAGAAATTCCATTTTATGTCCCAAATGCAAAGTATAGGTGCATAAAAGATGTGGGATCACAGGTAAACTATCTAAGAACGTAGACTTTATGTGGCCAATGCTCAGGTGCAATAAGTAGCAAGTGTCCACAGGATACTAGCTCCTTCTATTGCCCAGATGGTTCTATAGAAATAGTAGACACTTTCCGTTACCTGGGTGATGAAATCAGCAGTGGTGGAGGGTGTTCTGAAAGTACAGTAGCCAGAGTCAGTACGGGATGGAAAAAGTTCAGAGATTATACTGCTGTTGGCCACAAAAGGTTTCTCTCTAAAAATGAAAGGTAGATTGTATGATGCCTGTATACGAACAGCAATGCTAAATGGCAGTGAGACATGGGCATTGTGTGCAGAGGACCTGTGCAGACTGGAAAGGAATGAAGCATGCATGCTCCGTTGGATGTGTAATAGTAATATACGTGAACGGCAAAGCATAAATGAACTAAGTGGGAAATTAGGAATAAGAGGGATCAGATGCTGTTTACTTGAGAGAAGACTACGTTGGTATGGTCATGTGATGCGCTTGAAAGATGACAGCTGCATAAAAAAAGTGCAGGGCGATCAAAATTGATGGTAGTTACGGAGTAGGTAGACCCCAAAAAACCTGGGACGATCTGATAAATTCCGACCTTACACACTTGCACTTCTCTAAGACAATGTCACTGGACCTAGATCTTTGGCGCTACACAGTAATTCAGAAGACCCGCCTTGCCTATGTACAAAGCGAAACCTACAGTCAGTAGGCACCTCCTAACCAAATATACACCCCAATCCACTACCCTACCCTATCCTCCCACTCCCACCAACACCACCCTTTCTCTGTAAAGTTGGTACCACAACATCCAGTCCAAATAAATGAAATAATGAGATCGAGATTGTGTAGGTGTCACGACAAAAAAAAAAAAGAAAAAACAAAAAAAACATTAAGCCCACGCTGTAAAGTGGTAACACGGTAAAAATTTCACAGTTCCACACTGTAAATGTGGTTGATGTTAGGAAGGGAATCCAGCCGTAGAAAGCCTGCCAGATAGTCCTATATGAGCGAGACACGGTCACCCGACCAACCTTGCCTCAAGTGGCACAACTCCCATCTAACCCATGCTAGCGTGGAAGATGGACGTTAAACGATGATGATGATGATGATGATGATCATCATCATCATCATCATCAACGTTTAACGTCCGTGTTCCACGCTTGCATGGGTTTGGACGGGGGTAGTCCCACTTGAGGCAAGAGTGATTGTCTTGCTCGCATAGGACTGTCTGGCAGGTTTTCTACAGTTGGATGCCCTTCCTAACACCAACCACATTTACAGTGTGGGTCTGGGAGGTTTTTACCGTGTTGCCTACACGGCCACATTACAGCGTGGACTGTGTGTTTTTTTGTCGTGACACCTACACGATCTCATTTGTTTCGGCCTCGATGGCGCGGCACCAACATAACTTTACATAGAACGGGGTGGTGTGGATCGGGTGGGGGTGGTGGGACGGGGTGTATTTGTTAGAGATGCCTACTGGCTGGAGTAGGTTTTTACTATATATTTAGGTAAGGCGGGTCTTCTCTGTTACTGAGTACCGCCAAAGGTCTCGGTCCAGTGACATTGTCTTGGAGAGGTGTAAGTGTGTGATGTCGGAGTTTATCAGCTCGTCCCAGGTTTTTCTAGGTCTGCCTATTCCGTGACTACCGTCTATCTTTATTGCCCTGCACTTTGTTATACAGCTATCGACTTTCATGCGCATCACGTGTCCATACCAACGTAGCCTTCTCTCGAGTAAACAACATCTGATCCCTCTTATCTCTAATTTATTCCTTAGTTCGTTTATGCTTTGCCGTTCACGTATATTACTGTTACACATCCAGCGGAGCATGCAAGCTTCGTTCCTCTCTAGTCTGCGTATATCCTCTGCACACAATGCCCAGGTCTCACTGCCATGCAGCATTGCTGTTCGTATGCAGGCATCGTACAACCTGCCTTTCATTTTTAGTGAGAACCCTTTAGCAGCTAATAGTGGTATAAGCTCTCTGAACTTTTTCCAACCAGTTCTGACTCTAGCTACAGTACTTTCAGAGCACCCTCCCCCACTGCTGATTTTATCGCCCAGGTAACGGAAGCTGTCCACTATTTCTATAGAACCCTCTGCGCAATTGAAAGAGCTAGTAGTTTGTGGGCACTTGCTGCTACTTATTGCACCAGAGCACCGGCCACATGTAAAATCTATGTTCTTAGTTAGCCTACCTGTGATCCCACTACATCTTTTATGCACCCATACTTTGCATTTAGGACATAAAATGGAGTTTCTACCTACGCCTTTCCTACACACCGAGCACGACCATTTCCCAGAAGGGACCGCCGCCTTGTTTTCTTTCCTACAAACTAGTACTTTGGTCTTAGCCAGGTTAATTTTAAGTCCTTTTGACTCTAGGCCGATGTAAAGTGATATTAAATAAATGGAAACTATATTTATAAAACCATATTTATTCTATTATATATATTTCAAGGGTACCAAAAACTTTGGTACGCTTTCATCAGATAAAATACAAAGAGTGTTTTATAAATTTTGACATAGCCAAGGAAAACATTCCTTCCAAGGAATATTCAACTGATAAGGTATGTTTTCCTATATATATATATATATATATCAAGATTAGCACAATAAGGACAAAAATATAAAACATGGAGACAACACGGAAAACAATGCACCCCTCTTCAGCTATAGGTTATGTAACAATCTGGTTTTGATGTATGGTGGTACCGGCGGCCCTTTAACTGTATCAATAGCTTACAACGCTCTAGCTATTAGTGAATAGAAAACATAGGAAACAAATATAGAAAATATCTGTGCCTTTTGATGAAATGGGAGCAGCAAAACGAACCTTAAACAATAATGATTTCTACTAAAGCCACAAGGCCAGCAATTTGGGGAGATGGGAAAGTAGATTCAACCCCAGTGCATTATTTTATCAATCTCGTAAGGATGAAAGGCAAAGCTAACATTGGTGGGATTTGAACTCAGACCGTAAAGGGCCGTAACTCTATGCTGAAAAGCATGGTGCCGACGCTCTACTGATACTGCCAATCTACTTCAGTTATGAATGACCTTGAGATTTGCACCTAGAAAGTTTCCCTCCAAGGCACAAATCTGTGCAAGGTTGTTTATGGAAGATCAGTAGTCGCCCATGCATACCAGTCTCCCTTCTCCACACCATCGATATTGTCGAAGGGAAAAGCAATGATTGATAGAACTTGGCACCAGAGACATTGCAACTCATTTCTACAGCTGAGTAAACTGGAGTAATGTGAAAGGACACAACATATCACTCAATCCGAGAATCAAACTCATAACCTCATGACTGCAAGCCCCAAATTCTAACAACTAAGCCATGTACCTTCACATGATAATGGTATATATGTGTGTTAATTTCCTTACATGGCAATCAAGATTTTAACCCAATCATCATCTGAGAGTATAACTTTACAGAAAACCCCTAGGATGTTTCTTATTAGCTACTGGTCTTCTAACCCCTAGAATCACAACAGGTAAAGCAAGCTAATAGTATTTTCAATAGCAGCAACTCTTTTATGCTTTTCTCCCAGTTCCACACTGTAAATGTGGTTGGTGTTAGGAAGGGCATCCAGCTGTAGAAAACCTGCCAGATAGTCCTATACGAGTGAGACACGGTCACCCGACCAATCTTGCATCAAGTGGGACAACTCCCGTCTAACCCATGCTAGCGTGGAAGATGGATGTTAAACGATGATGATGATGATGATGATGATGATGATATTGACTTTTAACTTGTAAAGAATTCTACTCTAATTTCTTGTATTCCTGGTTCCCAAAATATGAACACATATTGTCATCATCATCATTTCCTATATTGGCATGGGTTGGATAGGTTGTCACACAAACCTAGCTTGCACTTAATTCAAGCCAGTGATATATGTATGTGTGTGTGTGTGTGAACACACATGCACACAGCTCTATTTCTCTGTCTCAGATATTTATACAAATTTCTGCACAAGGAAATTAAGATTTTTAACTTGTAACTCGAAAGTAAACCAAAAAGATCTTTCTCACTGACTTACAGTCTTCTAACCTTCAAAACAAGAGAGAGAGAGAGCGAGAGAGGGAGAGAGAGAGAGGGAGAGAGAGAGAGAGTGTTAATATTTTCAACAGCAGCACTTTCTTGTTGCATTAAAGCGCATAGTGCCTGTGAAAGAAACAAGAAGAAGCTAACAAGTTGATAGTTACTATTGTAATGGTTAATATTGCCAGAAGAGAGCAATAATTGATTTATTTCTCTGGGTCATACCATAGCAATCAATGAAAATTAACAAACTATATATATATATATATATATATATATATATATACACACACACATATACATACACACATACATACACAAATATATATTTAGATATATATACGTGTGAGGATATATATATAATATTAGTGTACATATTTTCAAGTGTAAATATATCTGTGTGTGTGTGTGTGTGTGTATATATATATATGTATATCTAAATATATATTTGTGTATGCACGTGTGTGTGTGTGTGTATATATATATATATATATATATATCATCATCATCATCATTTTACGTCCGCTTTTCCCTACTTGCAAGAGGTGGGACGGGTCCTATTCAGCACAGCATCTCTCCACTTATCATGGTCCTTCGTCATCTCCACCGTGAGCTTCAGCTCTCACCACCTCCACCCATTGTGTTTCGTGGTCTTCCTCTACTACGTCTTCCTTCAACTGGCATTTCTTGGCACTTCTTCACCCATCAGTCATCCTCCATGCGCATCACATGTCCATGCCATTGCAGTCTCCTCTCCTGCACACAACAATTTATCCCTCTCAGACACAGTTTCTCTCTCAACACATCCATGCTCGGCCATTCACGCACATTGACATTGCAATCCAACGGAGCATGCTTGCCTCATTTCTCTCCAGCCGTCGCATATCCTCTGCATATATATATGTGTGTGTGTGTATTTGAGCAAGGTACGATGCAGCTAAATGGCGAAACCTTCCTCAGAACAGGACCATCCAGTTCCACATTGTAAGCGTGGTTGGTGTTAGGAAGGGCATCTAGTAGTAAAAAAGAAAAAAAAAACGACCAAAATGCAGTTCCATTTGAGCAATGTATGGCTTGGCCAACTGGCAAGATTTGCTTCATAATGTGGACAACCCTTATAACATGGAAAATAAGACGTTAAACAGTGATGGTGGTGATGATGATGATGATGTTGGTGGTGTTGGTGGTGGTGTTGGTGATGATGATGGTGGTGGTGGTGGTGGTGATGATATAACTACCAAAATTGTAGGTGCAATATATTATTAAAGATCTACCAACTATAAAATAACTCTTTCAGTACATGGACGCTATGAAAATATTCACAGAAGATATATTTAGCTACTTTGTAGTTCTCCATGTTTTTTCACCTTTATTCTTATTTAACCCCTTAACATTTACATTAATCTATATTTACTACTATATTTTCACAGTAAAGGCTTTACCTTACATAATTATCTCACATAATATCGAATCTACAAGATTTTGATATTATTTATTTTGAATATAATCGACAGTTGTATAAAAAAGTGCAGGGCGATCAAAATTGATGAAAGCTACGGAGTACGCAGACCCAGAAAAACCTGGGACGATTTGATAAATTCAGACCTTACACACTTACACCTCTCTAAGACAATGTCACTGGACCAAGATCTTTGGCACTACGCAGTAATACAGAAGACCCGCCTTGCCTATGTACAAAGCAAAACCTACAGTCAGTAGGCACCTCTTAACCAAAAATACACCCCCATCCCACTACCCCTACTCCCACCCCCATCAACACCACCCCTTTCTCTGAAAAGTTATGTTGGTACCACAACATCCAGTTCTAAATAAATGAGGTCGTGTAGGTGTCACGACAAAAAACACACAGTCCATGCTGTAATGTGGCCGTGTAGGTAACATGGTAAAAACCTCCCAGTCCACACTGTAAATGTGGTTGGTGTTAGGAAGGGCATCCAGCCATAGAAAACCGGCAGTAGAAAACCTGCCAGACAGTCCTATATGAGCAAGACAACCAATCTTGCCTCAAGTGGGACAATTCCCATCTAAACCCAAGCTAGCGTGGAAGATAGACGTTAAATGATGATGATGATGATGAAATAAATATGTGTGTGTGTGCATATGTATTCATAGCAATAAAGCATGATTCACAAATGATGGTGGAAATGATGGTGCTGCTGCTGATGATGGTGATGGTTGTGGAGATGATGGTGGTGGTGGTGGTGGTTGTGGAGATGATGATGGTGATGGTTGTGGAGATGATGATGGTGATGGTTGTGGTGGTAATGATACTGTTGATGATGATGGTGGAAATGATGGTGCTGATGATGATTATGGTGTTGATGATGCTGATAGTTGTGGTGGTAATGATGGAAGTGATGGTGGTGGCGATGATGGTGGAAATGATGGTAGTGATGATGGTGATGTAGTGGTGGTGATGGTTGTAGTGGTAATGATATAAGTGATGATAATGGTGATGGTGGTGGCGATGATGATGATGGCGATGGTGGAAATGATGATGGTGCTGATGATGATGGTGGTGGTGGTTTTCGAGATGATGATGGTGATGGTGGAGATGAGATTTTGACAATGATAGTGGTGATAGAGATGATGGTTGTGGTTTATTTATTTATTTATTCATTGTCTAGTCTTATTTATATATTAGATATTTTTTTATTAAATTCCCATGATGCAATACGGAAAGTAGATAATAGTTTCATAACATGACAGAATAAATAAGAAAATAGAAACAAAATAAAAAATAGAGATTTTTTTATTCTTTTACTTGTTTTAGTCAATAGATTACGGCCATGCTGGGGCACCACAGATTTAGTCAACCATATGAACTCCAGTGCTTATTTTTTAAGCCTGGTACTTATTTTATTAATCTCTGTTGTGTTAAGCTCCTAAGTTACAGAATATAATCACAGACACGTTAAATGATGATGATGAGACACAGATACAAACTTAGAACAGAGACATGAACAAATACGTATACTTCTTCAAAATGGCTGACTGAACATACATGCCTACTTCCTGTAAAAAAAAAAAAAATTTATGTTTCTTCCTCTTCTTAATCTCATCTCTCTTTCGACTTATTCTTCTCTCTTCTGATGAAGGACTAACATCCGCAACATTAAGGCTCTTTTCCTAATATATCAAATGTTAAACTAATATTTATCATCATTGCACTGTGTTGTTTTCCTCGACTTTTCACATATATACATGCATGCATACATATATATATATTCATCTTTTCTATATATATATATATATAGAAAAGATGAATATAAAATGAAAGTGCTTTTATAAAGAAATTTATTAGGAATTGACATATGTTTCTGTAACAGACGGAATACCTATGTATCGCTGTTTGCGTAATCATATAATTGTTTCTACTTTAGGCACAAGGCCAGCAATTACCTAGTGCATTACTGGTACTTTATTACCCATGTATCGCTGCTTGCGTAATCATATAATGTTAGCAAGTATTCGATAGCAAATGTATAATCAGTTGTCACTTCTTCAGATATCTCTGAAGAAGTGACAACTGATTATACATTTGCTATTGAATACTTGTTAACATTATATGATTACGCAAGCAGCGATACATAGGTATTCTGTCTGTTACAGAAACATATGTCAATACCTAATAAATTCCTTTATAAAAGCACTTTCATTTTATATTCATCTTTTCTACATTTTCTCCGGAATATAATTTATACTTGTTGAGCAAACCTACACGTATGCTGTTCATCTCTAACGTGACGATATATTATCACTACATTATTGATAACTTGAAATTTATATATATATATATGTAGAAGTTATATTTAAATTGTTGGGATACAACAAGCAAATATTTTTATAACTGATATAAAGCACTCAACAAATTATTGGAGTAAAAATACGATATATTAACAAATGGAAACTATATTTATAAATATGGTTTTATAAATATAGTTTCCATTTGTTAATATATCGTATATATACTCTTTTACCTGTTTCAGCTATCCGGCTGAGGCCATGCTGGGGCACCGCCCTTGTATATATATATATATTTCTTATTTGCTAAACCTTGATTATATATGTATGTATGTATATATCTCTGTGAGTCTCAGTGACTTGAGATCAGCTCTCACCACCTTGCCCAGGTCTTTCTCAGTCTACTTCTACTGCGGCTTCCATCCATTGGCATTTGCTGGCACTTCTTCACCCATCAATATATATATATATACCATCATCAGCATCATCGTTTATATATATATATGAGACACGGTCACCTGACCAATCTTGCCTGAAGTGGGACAAACCCGGCTAACCCATGCTAGTGTGGAAGATAGACATTAAATGATGATGCTGATGATGATATATATATATATTGATGGGTGAAGAAGTGCCAGCAAATCCCAATGGATGGAAGCCGCAGTAGAAGTAGATCGAGAAAGACCTGGGCAAGGTGGTGAGAGCTGATCTCAAGTCGCTGAGACTCACAGAGATGTTGAAGAATTGTGCCGAGAAGGACCCATCCAACCAATGTAAGCGTGACAAAATGGATGTAAAAACGATGACGCTGGTGATGGTGGCAGCGACGATGACAATATATATATATATCTTGACTCAAATTGGGACAACTCCCGTCTAACCCATGCTAGCGTGGAAGATGGACGTTAAACAAAGATGATGATGATGATGATATATATACACAAAACTGGCTTCTGATTTTGGCTGCTAAATTCCACTCACACAGCATTGGACAACCTGAGGTTATAATACAAGATATTTTCCCAAGGTGCTGGGGAGTGGAATAGAACCCAGTACCATTCAGCCAAGCCCTGTGCCTATCATCATCATCATTTTCACATCTGTTTCTCTATGCTCACATGGCTTAGGTGAATTCTTTTCAGCACAACGCTTCTCCACTCGTCGTGTTCCTTTGTCATCTCCTCTGAGTTTCAGCTCTCTCCATCTTTGACCAGGTCTTTCCCGGTCTACCTCTACTGGAGCTTCCTTCCACTGGTATTTCCTGGCACTTCTTCACCTAGCAATCATCATTCATGCATATCACATGTCCATACCAAGGCAGTCTTCTCTCTTGCCCACTACTTCAGATTCGTCTTAAACTCAGTTTCTCCCTCAGTTCATCAAAGCTCAGTCTTTTTCTCACATTTACATTGAACAACCAATGAAGCATGGTTGCTTCATTTCTCATCAGCCTATGCATGTCCTCATGTTTCACCACCATGCAGCACCGTACTTTGCACAGAATTGTCATTCCTTTTGTATGTAGGGAAAAACTTTTTGTTGCCAACTGTGGGAGTAGCTCTTTAAACTTATTCTAGCTATTATGCTCTTGATGCATCCACCTCTGCAGCTAATTAGGTCACCTAGATAGTAGAAGCTATCAACCACTTCTATAGACCATTCCTAGAAAAGATATATATCTATTTATATATATATGTTTTCAGTATCAACATTTTTGGCAATTCCAATATGCCACTCTGTGTATGCTGAAATCCTCCTTTAAAATTAAATGTGCAGAATCTTTACTGATCTCAACCTTGTCACTGATTTCCCACGTAGTCAAGCGATGACCCTCCATTATCAACATCTGCACTTTATCAATGAAAACTGCATTGTGACTTGTTGAATTTTACAAATTGTAATTATTTCTGCTTTGGTAAAACTTGATGCAAAAGCATTGCTACACTCATTCTGTCATCCAATGTGAAATGAAAATGCGATGAGTAAGTAGCACAACACTTCACTAGGGGGCTGTCTAACAGTGACTGACACATGCTGCAAGTTCATCAAAAGTCATACATGTGCATGAATATATGCAGTTCTATTCTGAACACTGTTGTCTCCATAGGAAAAAATAAAGCCAGCTATATTTTTGACAGACCAGAAAAGCAGATGTAAAAATGATGATGATGATGATTATATATGTATAATCAAGCAGGGAAAAGCGGATGTAAAATGATGATGATGATAACGATGTAGATGATGATGATGATGATATATATATACACACACACACTCACATATGTATAATATATATATGTGTATGAAGGCACATAGCTCAGTGGTTAGAGCTTGGACTTGCGATCATGAGGTTGTGAGTTTGATTCTCAGACTTGGTGATGTATTGTGTCCTTGAGCAAGACACTTTATTTCACATTGCGACAATTTACTCAGCTGTAGAAATGAGTTGTGACATCACTGGTGCCAAGCTGTATCGGTCATTGCCTTTCCCTTGGACAACAACAGTGGCATGGAGAGGGGAGACTGGTATGCATGCGTGACTACTGGTCTTCTACAAACAACCTTGCCCAGGCTTATGTCTTGAAAGGGAACATTCTAGGTACAAATCCCATGGTCATTCGTGACTGAAGAGGGTCTTTATCCTTTATATGTATGTATCAAGCCTTCAGCCTATCGGCAGGCCCCGGGCCCATTTGAGAGGTCAGTATCTCCACTTCAGTACTGACCTGATCTGTGACAACCTGTCCAACCCTTGCTAGCAGAGAAAGCGAAAGTTAAATGATGATGGTGTTGATGATGACAATGATGGTGTGTGTGTGTCCATGTCAGTGTTTACATATAGTATTTATTTATGTCCAGTGACTTAGTGGTTCAACAAATAGAGATTGACAAAATATGTACAACACTTGAAAAAGTACTGGGGGTCGATGTAATTGACTAAATCCCTTCAAGTTGGTGCCCCAGTATGGCCACAGTCGAACAACTGAAACCAGTAAAAGAATAAAAGAATACATATAAAAATCTACAGAAATTCATGCAAATACACATAAAAAGAGAAGTGTATACAGTATACTATGGAGGAAATCCTTTCCAGTTATCAATCATAGAGAGAGAGAGAGAGAGAAGAGAAATAGAGAGACAAATAGATAGATAGTCTCTCCGAGCACGTCGTCGCCCTTGTAACGTACAATCCCTCTATAGAATGTCGAAGTGGAGTCTCCACTGATTGCTGCGCCCGCTTGCCAGAGAACTGTGAGCGCCTGAGTGCATTCAATATGCCAGGCACCCATCGTTTTCGGTCTTTCCTTGACCCAGGACTGCAGCTCCGTCAGCGAGACGAGCTGTAGGAAAGCCTGTCTCACAAATGGTGCCCACAGCAGTTGTTCCCGCATAGTTCCACAGGTTGGTTACGCCCGGGCAGTGTACAATTGCGTGCAGGACTGTTTCAATGTCCTGCGCGCATCTTGGACACGTCCTCTTGGAAGGATCCCTGCCGGGGTGTCCGTGCCTGTAGATCTTGTCAGGAACCGGTAGAGCTCCTCGGTAGCACTGCCAGGCCAGAGACCTCTGGAAGTTGCCCAGAGGTCCCGGGTGGAAAGTCCTACCAAACAGACTGGTGAGTTCATCGTCTTTGACGCCCAGAGTCTCTCCGAGCACGTCGTCGCCCTTGTAACGTACAATCCCTCTATAGAATGTCGAAGTGGAGTCTCCACTGATTGCTGCACCCGCTTGCCAGAGGACTGTGAGCGCCTGAGCGCATTCAATGTGCCAGGCACCCATCGTTTTCGGTCTTTTCTTGACCCAGGACTGCAGCTCCGTCAGCGAGATGAGCTGTGGGAAAGCCTGTCTCACAAACGGTGCCCACACCGGTTGGGGGTCGGTGAGGAATACCTGGAGATGCCGCAGCCTCAGCGCATGTTTGCGCATCATCAGCCACGGCATTCCCAGCCCTCCGTTGGAAGGGTGCTGACAGCAGACAGATCTCCTCACCAGCGGAGCCTGCTTCTTCCACAGAAACTGGAAGAACATGCGTTCCATCTTGGCGAGGTGTTCACGGGGACAAGGCACGACAGTGAAGCGGTAGTAGATGACGGACGCTATGAAAGTGTTCGTCACCTCCGCTCGACCTTTCAAGGACAGTTTGCACTCTGTCCACTTCTGGGTGAGCGCAAACACCTTGGCCCATGACCTCGTTCCAGTTTTTCTCCACCTGGAGGTCTGGACCGAACCAGACCCCGAGCAATTTCACCGATCCGTCCGTCCAGCATCCAACGACGCTGTCGAACGTCATCGGTTTGCTTTTCCACGTACTGAGTTGCAAACCAGCAGACTTGTCTGGCTTTAGTTTGCTCCCGTCAGCGTTTCGTATTCTTTCAGTAAGTTGCCGCTCACCCTGATTTCTGAGGTGCTCGACACCATTACCGCGACGTTGTCGGCATAAGCCGACGCCGCTTTGCGCTGTCCCGGTTCTAGAGGGATGCCCTGAAGAGAGAGAGAGAGAAAGAGAGAGAGAGAGAGAGAAGAGAAATAGAGAGACAAATAGATAGATAGAAAGAGAAAGATAGATAGATAGATAGAGAAAGATAGATATGTTTCTTTATTAGCCACAGGAGCACAAAAGAAGGGGACAAATACAAAGGGGGAAGTTTACATACAATAAAAACGTGTAAAATACTATCACAAATGCAATTTAAAAATTAATCGATTTTTCCCCCAATAGGGGGAGACATTACATATGCTGGGGTACAGCACCTCTCTATCCATCCTGATTCTTCTTCCAAAGTGGTATTTGAAAAAAAGAATCAGTTCTTGGCCGGAGAGAAAGGTGTCTGACCTCAGCCCTTTCAACCTTGTCCACCATACCTCTTTCGCCATAGCTATCACACAAAGGAAAACCGCCTCTCCTTCGTTTTTGAAGGAGGGTGGTGGTTTGATCATGACAATGGACTCGGTGGTCAACTGGATTGGTCCCACCCGCGACAATAGTCGTTCCACATAGCCCCACAGGTCGGTGATGCCCGGGCAGTGTATGAATGCGTGCGCGACGGTTTCTTCATCTCGTATGCACCTCGGACAGATCTTTTTTGCAGGGTCCCTGCCCAGGCGACCATGTCTGTAGAGCTTGTCTCGAACTGGTAGAGCTCCTCGGTAGCATTGCCAGGCCAGGGACTTTTGGAAGTTGTCCATCGGTCCCGGGCGGATGGTCCTACCGAACAGACTGGCCAGTTCGTCTTCCTCTACGCCCAGAGTTTCACCGAGCATGTCGTCGCACTTTCTGCGGATCAACCCTCTATAGAATGACGAAGTGGAGTCTCCACTGATCGCCGGGTCCGCCTGCCAGAGGGCTGTGAGCGCCTGAGCACATTCGATGTGCCAGTCGCCCATTTTCCTCGGTCTTTGCTTGACCCAGGACTGCAGCTCGGTCAGCGAGACGAGTCGTGGGAAGGCTCACCTCACGAACGGGGCCCACACCGGTTGTCCGGGGAGGAATACGTAGAGATGCCGCAGCCTGAGCGCGTGTTTGCTCATCGTTAGCCACGGCATCCCCAGCCCTCGTTGGATGGGCGTTGGCAGCAGATGGATCTTCTCACCAAAGGAGCCCGCCTCTTCCAAAGGAATTGGAAGAGCGCGCGCTCCATTTTGGCGAGCGTTTTGGCTGGACAAGGCACGACGGTCAAGCGGTAGTAGATGGCGGACACTATAAAAGTGTTCGCCACCTCTGCTCGACCTTTCAAGGATAGTTTGCACTCGGCCCACTTCTGGGTGAGTGCAAACACCTTGGCCGACACCTCGTTCCAGTTCTTCTCCACCTGGAGGTCCGGACCAAACCAGACCCTGAGCAGCTTTACTGGTCCTTCCGTTCAGCGTCCGATGACGCCATCGGAAGGCATCGGTTTGCCTCTCCACGATCCAAGTTGCAAACCGATGGACTTGTCCCGGTTCAGCTTTAACCTTTCGTATTCCTTCAGTAAGGTGCCGACTTCCTCGATTTGCGAGGCGCTCGACACCATTACCGCAGTCCCAGTTCCAGAGGCATGCCCTGCAATAGCTCCAACTTCCGCAGTAGTGGCTCGAGAGTCAATACGTACAGAAGGGAGGGGAGAGGGCATCCCTGTCGAATGGATCGCGTGATATGGAACGGCTCCGAGAGCTAGCCATTCACCTTAACCCTTGAGCAGATGTTGCTGTTATGCATCGCAGCAATCCAGCCCCTGAACACGGGTCCGAAGCCTGCCGCCTCGAGTACTGCATCTAGGTAACGATGGTCAACCCTATTGAGAGCCTTAGACTGATCCAAGTTGATCAGGGCCCCACCAAAGCCGGGTTTACACCCTACCCTCTCTATGATAAATCGCATGAGGTGGAGGTTGTCGTGTATGGACCTGGTCGGGATTGCGCATGTCTGCGCTTCTCCCACCAGGTTCTCAAGACAAATGCCAGCCTCTTTGCCAACACCTTGACCAAAATCTGTAACTCTGTGTTTAGCAGAGTTATGGGCCGGAAGTTGCCTATGTCATCCCCCTTATTCTCGTCCTTCCTGACTAGTGTGACTACGCCCCTGGTCACAGAACTGGCATTGCTACGTAAAATTCGTAGGGTAGACCGTCGAGACCTGGAGATTTGCGTTTGCCGCATTGGCTCAACGCGTCCCCTATCTCAGCGGCTGAAATCGGCTTTTCGCAGAATTTTGCCTCGCTGTCCGAGAGTCGCGGTGGGCCGTTGAGGTATGGACCAAAATCCATAGCCCCTCCCGGCGCGCCGCCCTGCCCGAACAGCTGAGCAAAGTGCCGCTGAAAGGCCGCACACATCTGCTTCGGCTCACGTATCAAGCGTCCGATTTGGTCCTTCAAAGACCGAATCGTGGACTTGTTGCCACTTTTTGCCTCCGTCACTCAGGCCCAGCTAACAGCTTTGGCTCCCTCGTTTCCCAGAGCACGTATTTTGCTGCTGACAACGCAGCCCTCATGCTTTGTGTCAAAGAACTGGTCCAAGGCCGTTGTCATTGATAGCACGCTGGCTACATTGCCACTTCTAATTGCCTCTTCTACTTTATCTACCAGTTCTTTCTCGGTTCTATTTCTAGCTAACGCTAATTCTTTACTAAAAACTAACAAGTCTAATCTAACTGCCCGCTTGAGAGAGTACCACCATCTGTTGTTGACAATGGCCCCTGTCAAGTGCTGTTTAACTAAAGTGCTAATCCATCTACTGTAAGCTTTGCATGTCGGTAACGACAAGTTCAGCTTCCAGTAGCTGGGTCCTTGTTTATGGGTTCTATCAAGGTTGACCATGCAGGTCACTAGTTTGTGATCTGAATAGGCAACCATGAACATTTGTGGACAGCTTAACATGTCCCTATCCTTATTTCTAACTAGAATCCTATCTAGGTACGATCTAGATGTTCCGCTGAAATTAGTCCACGTCCACAGTGGCACAGTCGGAAACACTAGTCGATATCTATCAGCCAGGTCAAATCGGCCGATAAACTGTTTGAGGATGTTACACCTCCCTTTATTGGGACATGCTCCCACATAGTCCCAACGTGCATCTAGGATTCCATTCCAGTCCCCCACTAAAAGCAAGGAGCGGGATGTTCCCAGAAAAGTCTCTAGACGTTTGAAGAAGTCTGGCCGCGGTGTCCCGGATGGGGCATATGCGGCCACCAGCCTGAAGGCTCCACCTTCACTACCGTCAATGTCTAGGACCACCAGTCGACCCTCCGGGTCCAGATGTACCGTCTGTGTTACGAGGCCCAGGTGTTTCCGCAGCAAAACGGCAAGCCCCGCCCCCACCCCCCGGCTGACAGAGAGATGTGTAGATCTCAAAGTCATCGAAGATGGGGTAGATAGATAGATAGAGAAAAATAGATAGATATATCAGGAAACACCTGGGCCTCGTAACACAGATGGTACATCTGGACCCGGAGGGTCGACTGGTGGTCCTAGACGTTGACGGTAGTGAAGGTGGAGCCTTCAGGCTGGTGGCCGCATATGCCCCATCCGGGACACCGCGGCCAGACTTCTTCAAACGTCTAGAGACTTTTCTGATAGATAGATAGAGAGAGAGAGAAAGATAGATAGACAGAGAGAGAGAGAGAGAGAGAGAGAAAGATAGATAGATAGAGAGAGAGAGAAAGATAGATAGATAGAGAGAGAGAATTTGGTTAAGTTTACTGCCATTTTCTATTCAATGTCTCACAGCAGAAAAAGTCTTGGAGAATTTCCAATCAACTTTCATTCCGTTCTTTTTTATTTTATCACTTTATTGTTATTATTATTATTATTGATATTATGATTATTATTAACATCACCATCACTATTCCTCACCCATTGCTGTAAGCCATTGTTTTGTCACTTCAATGTAATGAGATCTAAATTACTTCAAAACTAAAAAGAAAAAAAATATTCTTTTTTCTTTCTTTCTCTTTGTTTTTTAAATATATTCTGATAAAATCAAACTGAGTAGAATTTCGCTGGAGAGCAGAATAAGAGAATGTCTGAATAATTTATATCCATTTATTTGCTAAAGTTGCTTATGCAATTTAAAACAACAACAGCAAAAAAGAAAATAACCCACCAACAAACAACAACTTTATTTTACATAATATTTTTTCCATGCAATAATTGGTTGGTAGGATGGTGCTGCAAATTTTCAATGTTTGGCATAAACTGTTTGAAAAGGTGTTGTTTTCAGTCATAGAGCAGCTCGGAACAACTAGGTGAAACATTCTAGTAATATCTGCTTTCTTCAGCTGACATATATACAGTGTTATTATATCACATAATATAAAACATTACATGAATATATTACATAATATAACATACACATATATATTATATAATATATCACATATACATTACATAATATAAGGTATCATATTTATTTTTCATTTCATGTCTGTTTGCAAGGGTGGGTATCATATTATATAATAAATCACATATACATTATATAATATATCACATATTTATGTATAAATTAGAGCAATTTCCATCCATCACATAATGTCTGTGCATGTGTGTAAAAGCAAGGAAGAGAATGGTGAAAAAACTATAGAAAAACAGCTGCTGGCGTTCCATTTGCTACGTTGTGTGTGAGTGTATGTGTATGCCTGTGTGAATGTATGTGTGTCTTTATGTGAATGTATGTGTATTTGTGTGAATGCATGTCTGTGAGTGTGTATTTTTGTGTGTCTGTGGTTGTTGCGCGTTTATATGTATATACTCATCATCATCATCGTTTAACGTCCATCTTCCACACTAGCATGGGTCAGATGGATTTGTCCCATTTGAGGCAAGTTGGGTTGGGTGGCCATGTCTCGCTTGTATAGGACTGTTTCTGGCTGTTTTTTTACAGCTGGATGCCCTTCCTAATGCCAACCACATTTACAGTATGTGCTGGGTGCTTTTTGCCATGTCTCCTACATGACCACTTTACAGCATGGACTGGGTGCTTTTTGTCGTGACACCTACATGGCCACCTTACAGTGTGGACTTGGTGCTTTTTGTCGTGACACCTACACGGCCACCTTACAGCGTGGACTGGGTGCTTTTTGTCATGACACCTACACGGCCACCTTACAGTGTGGACTGGATACATATAAATGTATGCACACACACATATACACATACGTGTCAGCGTGTTGAACAAATTCTAGTATTATATAATATAATGTATCACATTTACATTACACAATATAACATATCACATACATATTATATAATAGATCTTCTGTCACTTTTGATGATGAACATTCAGTTGTTTGATCAGTTGAATGTTCCAACTCATAAATTAACATGTAAGTGGTAGAGTATTCCACAGATATCTGTTCCCTTAATGTAATTCTCAGGCAGAATCAACATGATACAATATGTGACAAGGCTGGATCTTGTGGGCTTCCAAACAGTTTCTGTCTACCCAATTTCACTCTCAAGCCTTGTGTAGACCTACTAATAATGATTCTGCCAGTCCACTACCCTAGACTGGTAATTTATTCATTGACCCTTGGAGGTAAAAGAAGAAGCTAACTTCAGCAGCGTTTGATGTCAAAACACTGAATACATTTCATCCAAAACTCTAGTTAGTTAGGTTGGCCAGGATACTTATGTCCTTTTTCCACACCTCTTTTCCCACCCTTGCCATCTTCAATTCCAGGATAGATTCCAGACCAGTATCATGCTTCAGGTTGTCAAATAATGACATGATGTCCACCACAGATTTATGTCCATCATTGGCATCTTCAGTTCCTGGTTAGATTCCAGGCCAGTATCCTGCTTCAGGTTGTCAATGTATGTGACATAATGTCCACCACAGCATTCTACTCCCTGCTGTGATTCCGACAGAATCAGCTTTAACACTTTCTCTTCTGGATCTCCTATATAATGTCATGAGATACTGTTGGCATTCTCTAATTTTCTCACATACTTGGGAGGGGTGGTGGAGGTTTCCATACAAATATTCATTAGTCTTGTACTGCAAACACCACATTAAATGAATATTTTGTTGAAATGATAATTAACTCTTTTCATACCAAACCACTCCTGCTTTAACAGTACAAAGCTGCTTATCTTAACCCTTTAGCATTTAAACCAGCTGTATCCACCAGAATTCCCTCACCTCTTTCTGTTCAAACTGGCTGTAATTGGCCACTCATACTTATGTTAAGGTATTGTTTTCAAAATGTATAATATCAAAATCTCATAGATTTGATATTATGTGAGATAAAGGGTTACCTTGAAAATACAATAGTAAATATAGTGTAATGTAAATACTAAAGGCTTAAAGTGTTTATATTTATCTAAAAACCTTTGATAATTTAATGCAAAAACCTTTAAGTTTTGCTTCAAACAGCAAATAAATAACAAGAAAGTTAGTTATATTACTAAACACTTCCAAATTCTTGATTATTTTCTGAATAATATCAAAATGATAAGCAGAGGTAAGGGTTAAAACAAGTTCAATAGCACTTACCAATAATTGTTTGCCATCTTCATTAAGTAAGACACTCTCCAAGGTCTGTTGTGTGTAAACCCCTTCGTCCAGCTCCTCCAGAAATCTGAGGAGAACAACAGGAGACCCGTTCTTTGAGAAACAATTGTTTTTATTATTTAAAAAATACATATATTTCCATCGTTATATAACTTTTGTTCAATAAAGACAGAAATATAGCCATATCTCAATTACCATTCCTTCTTGAATGGTGTTGGTAATAACAGAATGGGTCAGTTTATAAAATAGATGTAAAAGAATTTTACATCTAATTTTAACCAGGAATTTTACATCAAATTTTAACCAGGATCAACATTACATCTATTGTACTATATATAGTTTTTTAGGATTATTATTACTACCCCCGCTCACTGTTTAATGTCTATTTTCCATGCTTTCTTGTGTTAGATGGGTTGTCATGTGCTGAGGCTGGACAAGTCCGGTGACCATGTCTTGCTCATATGGTCCATTTTTGGTTTGGTTTCTATGGTTGGATGCCTTTCCTGGTGCCAACCACTTTACAACATTTACCAGGAGCCTGTTTTATATAGCTGGATGCTGTTTCTGACACCTACCACTTTACAGCGTGGGTTGGGTGCATTTTTATTATGGCATCATCACTGGGGTGGCATCGTTAGTGTGTATGATACTGCCAAGGGAAAGAAAGTGTTGGGTCATAGGAGTGGCCTTGATATATATATGGAGGCACATGGCTTAGTGGTTAGAGCATTGGCCTTGCAATCGAAACGTTGTGAGTTCAATTCTCAGACCGGGTGATGTGTTGTTTCCTTGAGCAAGACACTTTATTTCACATTGCTCCAGTTTACTCAGCTGTAGAAATGAGATGATAGGGACTGGGGTCCCTATCATTCCACTGCAAAGTGGTCGTGGAGGTGCCATGGAAAAAAAGCACCCAGCACTCACTGTAAATGAGGTTGGTGTTAGGAAGGACATCCAGCTGTAGAAATCAAGCCAGAATCAGTTCCCGTCCCACCCTTGCAAGCAGGGAAAAGCGGACGTATGATGATGATGATATAGAATAAGGTTCTGCACAGTTTCATCTTCCTTCATGAGGTAATGTTCATAGCAGAAGTCACATGTAAAAGGTAGCACACAATGAGATTGAACCATAAATCATGTGGTTGCAAAGTGAACTTTTTAACTACATACCCGAGCTTGTTCCCTCTCTCTCTCTCTCTCTCTCTCTCTCTCTCTCTCTATATATATATATATATATATATATATATGTATGTATGTAAAAGGTAAACAGAAATAACACAACACATCGGTACAGTATATGGAAGGGATATATTAGGTTAACGCTTGATATAGCAGGAAGAGGGTCTTAACGTTTCGGACGCTAGTCCTTCATCAGAAGAAAGAATGAGAAATAAGATAGATTGAGGGGATGAGTGGGATGGATTTGGAAAACATGTCTTTAGATAAAAATAACAGGTCCATTCATGTTGACATCTCTTGCAAAACTGTTGGTGCTCGTGTTTTGTGTATGATTTATTTTTTAGAAAAGTGGATGACGGAGCGCCACACACACATATATAAATACATACATATATGTACACATATATTGGTTGTGAGTTTGATTCCCAGACGGACTGTGTGCTGTGTTCTTGTGCAAGACACTTTATTTCACGTTGCTCTAGTTTACTCAGCTGTAGAAATGAGTTGTGACGTAACTGATGCCAAGCTGTATTGGCCTTAGACAACGTTGGTGGCATGGAGGAGAGGCGAGACTGGTATGCATGGGTGACTGCTGGTTTTACATAAACAACTTGTCCAGACATGTGCCTCAGAAGGCAACTTCGTAGGTGCAAATCCCATGGTCACTCATGTCTGAAGGGGGTCTTTACCCTTTACTTTTAACATATATATATATATGTATATATTATAACCGCGGCCAAATTTAGTCCCATAGGAGCAAGGTACAGCGTGGCCAATTCTGGCCACACTTGTCTCTTCATGTGGATGACCCATATAACTCATGCAAGCATGGAAAATGTTAAATGTTGATGATGATGATGATGATGATAATATATATATATATATGGAAGCATATGGAAGCCAGAATCAGTTCCCGTCCCACCCTTGCAAGCAGGGAAAAGCGGACGTAAAATGATGATGATGATGATGATGATATGCAAGAAATTGCATTGCCCAGAGGGTGGCCTACTAGGAAGATAGAAGCTTTTGTTCATTCTTTCCCCTGAGTAACTTTGCTATATATATATAAATATATAAGTAGAAGGGGTATTTAATTTGTTGGAAGTCCGACAAATATAAATGTTTATAACTGATTTAGAGCACTCAACAGCTTACTGGAGTAAATATTCTATGATATTAAATAAATATCCAGTGAATATCCAAAAGGTATGATTTTCAAGGGTATGTCTCTATTTATAAAACAAACTTTGTATTTTATCTGATGAAAGCGTACCAATGTGTCTTGGTACCCTTGAAATATATATATAATAAAATAAATATGGTTTTATAAATATAGTTTCCATTTATTTAATATCATTGAATATAAATATATATATAGATAGAGGAAACTATAGAGGTATAAAGCTGATGGACCAGCTCATGAAAGGAACAGAAAGAGTTATAGCACAGTTGATTAGGGACCGGGTGAAACTAGATGAGATGCAATTTGGGTTTGTGCCAGGAAGAGGCACCACTGATGCCCTCTTCCTTGTGAGGCAGTTACAGGAAAAGTACCTAGCTAAAAGTAAGCCGCTCTACCTGGCATTCATCAATCTCAAGAAAGCCTTTGACAGAGCTCCCCGTGCTATAATCTGGTGGGCTCTTAGAAACCTAGGAGTAGATGAATGGCTTGTGAAAGCTGTACAAGCCATGTATAGGGGAGCAGTCAGAAAAGTTAGGATTAGCAATGACTATAGTGAGGAATTTAGCGTACAGGTCGGTGTCCACCAGGGCTCTGTTCTTAGCCCTCTCCTGTTCATCATAGTTCTGCAGGCAATAATGGAGGAGTTTAATACCAGATGCCCATGGGAACTGCTGTATGCAGATGACATCACACTTATAGCTGAATCTATGGTAGAACTAGAGAAGAAATTCCAAACTTGGAAGCAGGGACTAAAAAGAAAGGGTATCAAAGTCAACCTGACAAAGACTAAGGTCCTTGTAAGTAGACGAGAAAACAGAACCCAGATCCCCTCAGGGAAATGGCCTTGCTCAGTATGTAGGAAAGGTGTAGGTAGGAACTCCATTCTCTGCCCCAAATGCAACCAATGGGTACACAAGAGATGTAGCGGGATCTCAGGAAGCTTAACTAAGAATGTAGGCTTCACATGTAGCAGCTGTGCTGGGACAGCAAGCAGGAAACAGCCACAGGAAACAAGTACCACCAAACTGTGGGAGGGCTCTGTAGAAACAGTAGACAGCTTCTGCTACCTAGGTGACCGAATTAACAGCGGAGGTGGGTGTTCGGAAAGTACAATAACTAGGGTAAGATTGGGATGGAAGGAGTTCAGGGAGCTACTACCACTGCTAGCTACAAAAGGCTTTTCCCTCAAAATGAAAGGCAGACTGTATGATGCATGTATACAAACAGCAATGTTACATGGTAGTGAGACCTGGGCGCTGTCTGTAGAAGACTTGCGTAGATTAGAAAGAAACGAAGCCTGCATGTTCCGATGGAGGTGTAATAGTAATATACGCGAACGGCAAAGCATAAATGAATTCAGAGAGAGACTGAGCATAAGAGGAATCAAATGCTGTGTGCAGGAGAGGCGGTTGCATTGGTATGGACATGTGATGCGTATGAAGGATGACAGCTGCATAAAAAGGTGCAGAGTGCTAGAAGTCGATGGAAAGCGTGGAGTGGGGAGACCCAAGAAGACCTGGGATGAGGTGATAAAAGCCGACCTTACCCAATTGCACCTCTCAAAAGCGATGACACACGACTGTGACCTCTGGCGTTGCGCAGTAATACAGAAGACCCAACGCCCCCACGGGTACAAGCCGAAGCTGAAGCATACAGACAATATGCCTCCACACCCTCCCACTGCAAAAAAGCACCCAGCCCACACAGTAAAGTGAACGTGTAGGCACCACGGAAAAAGCACCCAGCACTCACTGTGAATGAGGTTGGTGTTAGGAAGGGCATCCAGCTGTAGAAATCAAGCCAGTATCAGTTCCCGTATGAACAAGGTATGGTCAGCCGACCGAACACTGCCCACAACAGGACAACCCATCTAACCCATGCTAGCGTGGAAGAACGGATGTAAAATGGTGATGATGATGATATACACACACATGTACTACCTATATATATATATATATATATATATATATAGCAGAATGGCCTGGCGTTGCTCGAGATTTGCTCTAGGGTTCCTATATATTTGATATATATTTATCCTTATCGAGTCTCGTGAAATAAACACGTTTGTTTATATTTTGTTATTGTGTATGCAAAAATATCTGTACACGAATATATATATATATATAACAGTACATAGAAGTACAGAATACCTCGGCCCTGGGATGGTGTCTACATTTTGTGCTTATAAAAAAATTTGTCGTAGATTACCAGGGTTTTTTCTGTGCAAAGAAAATCAATACTTTATCGCGAAATAAATACTTTTGTTTATATTTTGTTATTCTGTATGCAAAAATATCTGTACACAAATATATAATTATATATGTAGAATGATATTAAATAAATGGAAACTATATTCATAAAACCATATTTATTCTATTATATATATTTCAAGGGTACCAACATTTTGGTACGCTATCATCAGATAAAATACAAAATGTTTTATAAATATTTGACATAACCAAGGATAATATACCTTAATGGTTCAAGTTATCCCTGGAGAGTGAAAGGAAGAGAGAAAAGAGTCAGATATTTCAAATTATTAAGATGAGTATGCAAATGAGGTTTATGTTGAATGCTCTGAAACTGTTGAGTGCTCTGAATCAGATAAAAACATTTATATTTGTTGATTTACCAACAAATTGAATATCCCTTCATGCCTCTCTAGTAACATTGTCTACAAATGTAAGGTTGAAACACCCACGTCCCGTAAGGCCCTCATAGGGTTAACCGCCAATAGATTCAAGCAGCGTCTTTACATGCATACCCATTCTTTTCTTAAACCTTTAAGAAGGAATATGACGTTACTTTCAGCTTATATCTGGAGTCTAAAAGACAACCACACCCAATATAAGTTACACTGGGAGATCCTAGCTAGGGCTATATCGTATAACGGAAATAAAAGACCATGTAACCTCTGCGCTGCTGAGGCCCTGGAAATACTCCACGCCAAAGAACACATCTTAAACAAAAAATGTGAGGCAATTTCGGCTTGTAAACATAAATTGCACAAAACTTTCCTGTATTACAGCCCCACATTATACCCTAACGGATAGTACAAACTATACGCGGATATTTTACGTCTAGATGTGGTAGCTATATATATATTATGTTTATACCATTACTTATTTGTATAGGTAAGTATATATTACCTGTATGTTTTGTGAAGGTACGTATACTTTCTTGTACGTATATTTGATTGTATATGTTATGGCGTATATATTATATATTCTGGTACATATGCTTTTGGTTATGTGTATACGTGAGTTTTGCGTCTGTGTGAGTATGCGGGTTCGTACGTATGTAGGGTGTGTGTATATGTGTACTTTATGTTTTGGTTGACGTATGTCTCCGAACATATGTATATTTACATGTAGGTATGTGTGTGCGCTTGTTATATACGTATTTATTTATTTATATACGTTTATTTAATTATATGTATACACACGCACACACACACACATATATATATATATTTTTTTTTTAATATATATTTTAATGTGTATTTGGTGTATACATTCGTATGCGTGCGGGTACAGGCGTTGCGTGGGTTCTGTATGTGTATACAGGGTTTTTTTTTTTTTTGTGTACGTGCGTGTATTTGTATACCTACGGCGAGTGTTTTCGCGTATGCTTGTGTATGTACGTTTATGTATGCGTGTATGGATTTATTTAATTTCAATTACCTCTGTATTTTATTTACTTTATTCTTAACTCTGAAGCCGAGAATCATTCGGTTTCCTAGTTAGAATTTTAGTCTACGACTTCAGCTATACCATTTACGTGGTTTTGTCTTTGCGTGCAATTGTTGTTCCCGCTCCACATATGACGTATTTTCTTCGTTTTTTCCGTTCATTGCCAGAGAACGTCTCTATGAACCACCTAATAGAATATTAGTCTACGACTTCTTTTATACCATAAACGTGGTTTTGTCTTTGCATGTAATTGTTTTTCACCGCTCCAAATAATGACGTATTATATTCTTTTTTTCCTGTTCTTTGCCAAGGAACGTTTCCACGAACCAAAGTATCGTCTTCCTGTCTTCCTCCTGTTGCAACGTTTTTTTGAAATATTCACTTCTGCGTTCACAGATTGACTTTGTTAGTTTCAGAAGATCCCGTTAAGGGTGAAAGCAGCGATTCTTTGCTTAAACTTTAATCTGTTATTTTAATAAATATTTGCTCTATGTTTCTTATATATTTGATATATATTAATCCTTATCGAGCCCTCTTTGGATTTTAGTCTTCAAATTTATTACTATATATATATCATCATCATCATCATCATCAACGTTTAACGTCCGTGTTCCACGCTTGCATGGGTTTGGACGGGGGTAGTCCCACTTGAGGCAAGAGTGATTGTCTTGCTCGCATAGGACTGTCTGGCAGGTTTTCTACAGTTGGATGCCCTTCCTAACACCAACCACATTTACAGTGTGGGTCTGGGAGGTTTTTACCGTGTTGCCTACACGGCCACATTACAGCGTGGACTGTGTGTTTTTTTGTCGTGACACCTACACGATCTCATTTGTTTCGGCCTCGATGGCGCGGCACCAACATAACTTTACATAGAACGGGGTGGTGTGGATCGGGTGGGGGTGGTGGGACGGGGTGTATTTGTTAGAGATGCCTACTGGCTGGAGTAGGTTTTACTATATATTTAGGTAAGGCGGGTCTTCTCTGTTACTGAGTACCGCCAAAGGTCTCGGTCCAGTGACATTGTCTTGGAGAGGTGTAAGTGTGTGATGTCGGAGTTTATCAGCTCGTCCCAGGTTTTTCTAGGTCTGCCTATTCCGTGACTACCGTCTATCTTTATTGCCCTGCACTTTGTTATACAGCTATCGACCTTCATGCGCATCACGTGTCCATACCAACGTAGCCTTCTCTCGAGTAAACAACATCTGATCCCTCTTATCTCTAATTTATTCCTTAGTTCGTTTATGCTTTGCCGTTCACGTATATTACTGTTACACATCCAGCGGAGCATGCAAGCTTCGTTCCTCTCTAGTCTGCGTATATCCTCTGCACACAATGCCCAGGTCTCACTGCCATGCAGCATTGCTGTTCGTATGCAGGCATCGTACAACCTGCCTTTCATTTTTAGTGAGAACCCTTTAGCAGCTAATAGTGGTATAAGCTCTCTGAACTTTTTCCAACCAGTTCTGACTCTAGCTACAGTACTTTCAGAGCACCCTCCCCCACTGCTGATTTTATCGCCCAGGTAACGGAAGCTGTCCACTATTTCTATAGAACCCTCTGCGCAATTGAAAGAGCTAGTAGTTTGTGGGCACTTGCTGCTACTTATTGCACCAGAGCACCGGCCACATGTAAAATCTATGTTCTTAGTTAGCCTACCTGTGATCCCACTACATCTTTTATGCACCCATACTTTGCATTTAGGACATAAAATGGAGTTTCTACCTACGCCTTTCCTACACACCGAGCACGACCATTTCCCAGAAGGGACCGCCGCCTTGTTATATATATATATATATATATATATATATTAATTAAAATAACAGATTAAAGTTTAAGCAAAGAATCGCTGCTTTCACCCTTAACAGGATCTTCTGAAACTAAAAAAAAATTGATCTGTGAACGCAGAAGTAAATATTTCTAAAAACGTTACACCCTATATATATATAGATACACACACTATATATACATATATATACACACACACAGCGACATCATAATGTCGTTATGCAGACAGCCAGCCAGATATTATAAGGGCGCAACGTTATATCTATGTATCTATCTAAAAAGAGAAAGACTAGGAATTATAGAGAGAGACCGCTAAATCACCTAATGTGGTCCTTAAGGCATTGAAAATTTGAAATTATTTTTGCTCAAAACGCTCACAGGACCATAAGTATTACATGTGTAAAGTTTGAAAACAATCGGTTGGGTGGTTCTCGAGTCTTAGTGAGCAGACAGACAGACATTCTCTGTGTTAGATATATATATTATAAAATGAAGTATGTGTGTGTCTGTGTATTACCTATAGGGGCCTACATCTTACGACCGATTTTCATGAAACTTTACAGGCTCATAGATTAGTCATCAGGGAGTGTTTTCTATATATCAGCGTATCGTTTTTTTTTTTTATTCCGGAGTCATTCTGCAGATAAAAATCGATAGGGGGTCACCTTTTTTTAGGTATCGAAAAATAAGATTTTTGGCTCTAGCTCCCACATTTTGCCACCGATTTCATTCAAATTTTAAAGCAAAATAAAATTTATCATTGCACATCCTGTAATGGCTTTATATTTTGCATTTGTTGTTCAGGGACGGCGTGGCAGCCGCTTAAATATTCGAAAATACCACCTTTTCGGCTCTAGCTCCCACATTTTCCCACCGATTTCATTCAAATTCGAAACTCCCTCCCCCAGCATGCCCCTTCGTCAGTCACCCGCATTTCTCAGTGATAGAGGTCATCACCACCCTCCCCCGCATGGCCTGTGGCTGGCCATAGATGAGTCATCGACAAGCAGTCGCTAACATCAACACCTTTTCATCAAAGCAGATATTATTTTACCTACCCAGGCAACGCTGGTATATATATATATATATATGTAAAAGGTAAACAGAAATAACAACACAATCTGTATAGTATATGGAAGGAATATATTAGGTTAACACTTGAAATAGCAGGAAGAGGGTTTTAACGTTTTGGACGCTAGGCCTTCATCAGAAGAAAGACATTTAATGCATATGGATGATGATTTTGATGTGAATATATGCTAGTAGTTTCAAGTGGAAGGAAATAGGGGAAGAGGAAGACCAAGGCAGAGGTAGTGAAAGCTGACCCTAGTATGCTGTCCTGAAGACAGTTGTTTTTGTTATATATTTACACACACATGCACACTTATATATATATATATATATATATATACATACACACACACACACACACACACATATATATATATATATATATATATATATATACAATGATATTAAATAAATGGAAACTATATTTATAAAACCATATTTATTATATTATATATATTTCAAGGGTACCAAAAATTTTGGTAGCTATCATCAGATAAAATACAAAATGTTTTATAAATATTTGACATGACCAAGGATAATATACCTTGACGGTTCAAGTTATCCCTGGATAGTCGAGTGCTCTGAATCAGTTATAAACATCTATGTTGGATTTCCAACAAATTAAATATCTCCTCTATATATATATATATTATCATCATCATCATCGTTTAACGTCTATCTCCTACGCTATCATGGGTTAGACGGGAATTGTCCCATTTGAGGTAAGATTAGTCGGGTGACCGTGTCTCGCTCATATAGGACTATCTGGCAGGTTTTCTACGGTTGGATGCCCTCTCTAACACCAATATATTTATCCTATTTTTCCTTGGTTACTTACTTGCATGTTCCATTGTCCTGTCCCCCCACGATGGGATCTGTTCACCTGTTTTTTCTCTTTTTCCTCTCTCCTCACCACCTTTCCCCCTTTGTTTCTTCTTCCTCTTTTCCTTCTTTTTCCTTCCCTTTTTTATTTTTCTTTCTCTTTTTTTCTCTTCTTTTCCTCCTGGCCTTTTGATTAAGAAAAGGCCTTGGGCACACCGCTGATTGCCTATAGATGTCCTGTAAATAAGCGCCGAAACATCTTGATTGCGGATTACAGCTGATGAACGATTCTCTTCTTTTCTTCTCGTTTCTTCCATAACTCCCTCCTAAACCTTGTTTATAGTAACCACACAGCTCCTTTCATTTCTTATCCTTATATATATATATAATTATAATTATATATATATAATTATATTTATATATCTAAACTATAATAAAGTAAGGAGTGCGGGACTGCGTCCAGAATATACATTTTTATCCCGCTTGTAAAATAAGTTGGATTACTTTGAAAAAATAATTGTTTCCCACTTTAGGCACAAGGCCAGCAAAATACCCAGTGCATTACTGGTACTTTATTTTATCGACCCCGTAAGGATGAAAGGCAAAGTCAACCTCGGCGGGATTTGAACTCAGATCGTAAAGGGACGTAACTATGCTGGAAAGCATGGCGTCCGACTCATGAATATAACATAACTTATCTACTCAATTTCGTAAACAAAATAATTTCGTAAAAATAAATAATTTCAAATTGACTTCTTTTCGGCACCACCACCACTTCGTCGGCACTAGCACCACCAACACTTCAATCTAAACTATAGTAATATATATAGAAAGAGAGAGTTTGTGATGAGAGAGATAGAGATTATACACATACTTTCACACAAATATACATACATTCACACATACTTTCACACAAACATACATACTTTCACACAAATATACATACTTTCACACATATACTTTCACACAAACATACATACATTCACACATATACTTTCACACAAACATACATACATTCACACATATACATTTACACAAACACACACATACAGTCATGATAGCGTTCGGTTTAATTGGAGATGGGAGGGTATACTTTCACACAAATATACATACATTCACACAAACATACATACATTCACACACATACATTCACACATATACATTTACACAAACACACACATACAGTCATGATAGCACTCGGTTTAATTGGAAATGGGAGGGTAAAACAAGTATAACATTTTATTTATTTATTAACTCTTTTTTTAAAAAACTCATTTAATGTAATGGTTACAGAACGAAAACACTAACAAATATAATCTAAACTATAATATAGCAAGGAGTGCAGGACTGCATCTAAAATATAATTTTTTATCCTGTTTGTAAAATAAGTTGCCTTACTTTCAATAAATAATTGTTTCTACTATTGGCACAAGGCCAGTAATTATCCCAGTACATTACTGGTACTTTATTTTATCGACCCCGTAAGGATGAAAGGCAAAGTTAACCTCGGCGGGATTTGAACTCAGAATGGCAAGGGCCGTAACTCTATGCGTCAACGCATGGCACCGACCCTCTACCGATACTGCCAATCCACCGTTTCAATAAATAATTGTTTCTACTTTTGGCACAAGGCCAGCAATTACCCAGTGTATTACTGGTACTTTATTTTATAGACCCCCGTAAGGATGAAAGGCAAAGTTAACCTCGGCGGGATTTGAACTCAGAACGTAAAGGGACGTAACTATGCTAGAAAGCATGGCATCCAACCCTCTACCGATACTGCCAATTCACCGCCCTTTCACCGTTTCAATAAATAATGAATGAATATTACATAATTTATCTACTAAAATTCGTAACACATGATTAAACGTATATTTCAATACTTCCAGTATATCTATAGAGAGAGAGAGAGAGTGAAAGAGAAAGATGAAGTGATTATTTATTTTTTTGTTTTAACATATATTTATTTCTAAGATTTCACCGTAGAGATAACATATTTATACATACATGACAGAGAGTGAATATGGGACGCAGAAAACATTTCTCATCTAAATCCCAACGCATGGCAGCAGACGCATTTAGCAGGTATTAGTTGTAGATGTTATCGCCACTTTAGCAGGGTGGTAGAATCAGTGGTCGTTAGTTGCCAGTGTGGTAAGTGATAGTATCCTCGTTGGATTATCTTGTTGACATAGACGTGAGGGAAGGTACCTCGATCTATTTACCATCTATTCACAATATTCCTTTCGTCAGGTCGCCAATTCCAGCAGCATGGATTAAAGATGTCATGGAGACACGAGTAAAACATAACAACGACTTCAACCGCAGTAATTAGAGATGAAATGTTTGTTTATTTATATGGTTGAAGTTACAGATACAAAGAGGTTACATTAGGGAATGTGCCATTGCGCCGTTAAGCTGGCGAGGCTAGTGGTGCAATATCTCACTGTTACATTATGCGTGTTGCTGGCTTGAAGTTTCCGGTACAAGAGCGAGATTCTTCAAATCTTCGCGGTGAATTTCTTCCTCAGGGCGCGTAGGGATACATCTTCTTCTACTGGCGCTGATTGGCTGAACTGAGCCAAATCACGCACAGAGAATGTATGTGAGCCCGCGGAATGTAGGTCACTACACGCACAATGACAAAGAGAGAAGAGGGCAAATCAATCAAACAATAATCGCTCTACAACATCCCAACAAATTTCTACAAATATAATTCAGTTAACACACCAACAGCAACTTGCAACAAATACACCAAACGTTCAGAGAGGAAGGAACAGGTCAATTGAAAGTCTGGCAAAGAATCCTACAGATGAACCTTTCCAAGAGCAAACTGTTCTTTCCATAATTCCACAACATAATGCAGGGAGCCTCTGTTAGTCCGCACTGCAAAGCTTATTGCTGGCCATATGAACCCAAATCTCTGTGCTGCTTCCAGGGAAAAGTGAAACTCCCTCAACTTCCTCCTCCTCCACCAAATATACTGAAATATTTCGCTATCACTCAAGCAGGAAATTCTTTTCTCCATAAGATACGGGCATATAACAATGTGCTTGCCTTAGCTTCAATTGGTTGCAAAGAGATTAAAGCACCAGGATTTAGTCCCACATTTAAGATCCAAGGTAAGATTTGTCATATTATTGGATCACTACTTCCAAGTGATGCTTCACCCAAGTTTGCACAGCTCTACTTCTATGATTCAGATCATGAGCTTCAGAATCACTTGCATCATGCTAATTTAGATGCTGCTGTCCTGCAGGACCTGCAAGAAGACTTACAGTACTGCAACACCTATATAAGAAGTTTCAAGACAGTCATTGAAATGCCAGTCTCTGAAAATGTGAATATTGTCCTACATGCTGACAAAGTAAAACCCACTGATTTTCATTGTCACACATATAATCTTCCCATGGCATCTGAGATTGCTGTTATTCAACCTGTTACAGCATTAGGTCTTTTGGATGTCATCATTCATAAAAGAGATGGTGGTCTTCAGAGGATTCATCAGTTGCACCGTTCTTATGATCCTCTGCATTATGTGCTACTGTTTCCTTGGGGGGATGATGGGTTTCAGGTTGGTTTGAAAAGGAGTGACAACAACCACACACTCACACCCACTTGTTTCTACTGTTATCGGTTTCAGGTTAGGCAAGGTGACTATAACATTATCATGAAGAGCAGGCGGCTGATGCAGCAATATGCTGTAGATGCCCAGGCAAAAATAGAACATTGTCGCCTCAAATGGGCCCGCAACAATCAAACCATGATACGAGCTAAAAAGTATGAGGGTTTGTATGATGCTGCGGCTGAAGGAGATTCAGTAAATGCAAGCCGGAGAATTGTTCTTCCTCCTTCAATCTATGGTTCACTCCGCTACTACAGTGAGTGCTTTCAGAATTCGATGACTGTGGTTCGACACATGGGAAAACCATCTTATTTCATCACGGTAACAACTAACCCTAACTGGGATGAAATAAAAAATAGTTTGCACCCTGGTGAAGAACCTAGATACTGTCCTGATATTTGTGCAAGAGTTTTTCAAGACCAAGTATGACAGCATCATGGATGACATTGAAAAGAAATGTCCTAGGAAAAGTTGTGGCTCATTCTGCTACAATAGAGTGGCAGAAACGAGGCCTCACTCATGCTCACATTCTGCTGATAATGGCTGAAAATAGCAAACCCAAAACTACTGATGCCATTGATCAGGTAGTGTACTGTGAGATTCCTGATAAAGAGACCAATCCAATTCTGCATAAGATCATCACATCCTGCAACATTCATGGCCCATGTGGACAAGCTAATATGATGTGCCAATGTATGGAAGGGCTAGGACAACAACGCCATTGCTCAAAAAGTTATCCTAAGTCATTCAGACAAACCACATTTGTTGCCGAAAATTCCTTTCCGGAGTATAGAAGAAGGGATAGACAGCATGGTGGTCACCCCCATACAATCCAACTTAAAGGTAAAGAATTTACTGTTGATAATCGTTGGATTGTTCCATACAACCCTTTCCTCTCATTGAGATATCAGTGCCACATCAATTGTGAGGTTGTCCACAGTGTCAAGGCTGTTAAGTACTTATATAAGTACATCACGAAAGGATCAGACAAGATCACTTTCACTATTAAGGTTGATCAAGGAAATTGTGTCCATGCCCAAAATGAGATTGAGACCTATATCAATGCACGGTACATCTCAGCCAGTGAAGCATTCTGGAGAATCTATAAATTTCCATTACATCATCGAAAACCGCCAGTTGAAAAGTTGCCTTAACATTTACCTGGGGAACAAATGGTCATGTATGAGCGAGGGCAGGAAGAAAGTGTTGTTTCTAGGGGACAGCCAATGACTAACTTGACGGAATATTTTCAACTGAATATTAGAGATCTACTGGCACAAAACATATTGTATATTGATATTCCTAAATATTTCACTTGGACAAACAAAAAATGGCAAAGAAGAAAAAAGGGACATCTGGATGGTGATCAACAATTTATGAGTGAATCTCTTGGATGCATTCCAACAGTATCTCTCAGTAGACATCAATCTGAATTATATTACCTCAGAATGATCCTACATCACAAGGCTGGGTCAACTTCATACAAAGAATTGAGGACAATTGAAGGAGTTGAATTTCCAACATTCCAAGAAGCATGCAGGAAACTTGGTCTGTTAGATGAAGATGGAGAAAAAAAAACAAAGCTATGGAAGAGGCCTCACCCATTACGCTTGGTCCTCAGCTGCGAGAGATCTTCTACACCATTTTATTGTACTGCATGCCAAATGACCCTCTGCAGTTCTGGGAGAAATGGAAGAATTGTCTTGCAGAGGATATCATGCATGAACGTCGTGAGCAAGTCATGTCCATGCAAACTGTGCACAACTATGGACTTCCTCGGCCAGATCCAACTATTGTTGCCATACCAGAAATCAACAGGGTTTTTATGGCAGAAACTGATTTCAATACACACCAACTGCAAGCAAACATAAATGAACTTCTGCCAACATTGAATCCTGAGCAACTGGTTATTTTTCACAAAGTAATCACCTCTGTAAATGAAAATGAAGGCAGAATTTTCTGCTTGAATGCAAGTGCAGGTACAGGAAAGACCTATGTCATAAACATCCTATTGGATTACCTCCGATCTAAAAAAAAATTGCACTTGCCACTACCATATCTGGAATAGCAGCCACTTTGCTACACAAAGGTAGAACTCTTCATTCCAAGTGCAAGATTCCTCTCAATGTGACTGCTGAATCAACTTGCTTCTTCACAAAGAGCGATGACACAGGTAAACTTATGCAGCAAGCTGACCTGCTAATCATTGATGAGATAGGTATGGGACATAAGCATATCTTTGAATGCCTTGACAGGAGCTTCAAAGATGTTCGAAATTGCAAAAAGCCATTTGGTAGTCTAACAGTATTACTATCTGGTGACTGGAAGCAAATTCTTCCAGTTGTACATCATGGTGCTAGACCACAAATAGTTGAGGCAACCATCAAGAGATCCTATCTCTGGGACTATGTGAAAACCATGGAGATGACAACCAATCAACGGTTAATTAATGCAGAGGATTCTGATGAAAGACAGTTTGCAAACTACCTTCTTGATGTGGGAAATGGTAACATTCCAACTGTTCCAACTGTAGGTGCATTCACAATAAAAACAAATTAAAAACAAACATATACACGAGATGTGCATATACAAATATATATACATAAATATACACATACATACACACACACACACACACATATATATACATGCATAGATACTCATACACACGTATAAAAACACACACTCATATGCATGTGTGCATACATATATATATATATAAAATAAACATACGCACATACACATTCTTGCAAAAATAAATATACACATACACAACCACACACACATACGTATATAAAAACATGCATACAACAATATTACACACGCATCCACATACATACACATAAGGGTCTACAAAAAAGAGCATAGGTCCATAACTTACGTACATAGGTAAGCAAATGCGGGCCTAGGCCATAAAAAAGTTGGATTTTCTTTGCTCACGGTATGAAGAAGAGACTGACTAATACATAATTACAATTTCAAGGAAATCGGTCTGCCGTAACGCCTCAAAAATACCCTAAAAAGGTGGAAAAAAAGCAGTTTTTCACCTAGGGGATCAAAAAGTTGAATTTTTTTATGTGCATAACACTCCCTGAAATATAAGTAATACACATGTAAAGTTTGAAAAAGATCAGTTGGGTACTTCTTGGGTTTCACACACATACATACATCCTTCCTCAGTTTTATATATATACATAGGACCCGTCCCACCCTTGCAAGCAGGGAAAAACAGACGTATGATGATGATGATGATGATATCGATTAAAATAACTGATTAAAGTTTAAGCAAAGAATCGTTGCTTTCACCCTGAACGGGATCTTCTGAAACTAAAAACATCAATCTGTGAACGCAGAAGTAAATATTTCGAAAAACGTTGCAGCCGAAGGAAAATAGGAAGACGATACTTTGGTTCATGAAGATGCTCCCTGGCAATGAACGGATAATAGCGAACATTATACATCATCAATGTTCGTCAGAATGTCGTAATGCAGACAGCCAGGCATACAGACAGATATTATAAGAGCGCGATGGAGATGGATAACCAGCGCCTAACACCCCTTTAACAAGAGAAAATTGAAAAATAAAAGCTGCAGTTAATATCTTTAGACCGCAAGGAATATATAAATGCAAGTTTGAAGTCAATCGGAGTAGAAATGTGGATTTGTATAGACTTTGCAAAAATGAGGACACACACACACAGACAACATCAGTTTTATATATCATCATCATCATCATCATCATCATCATTTTACGTCCGCTCTTCCCTGCTTGCAAGGGTGGGACGGGTCTTATTCAGCACAGCATCTCTCCACTTGTCATGGTCCTTCATCATCTCCACTGTGAGCTTCAGCGATCTGAGGTCTGTTCTCACCACCTCCGCCCATGTTTTTCGTGGTCTACCTCTATCACGTCTTCCTTCAACTGGCATTTCCTGGCATTTCTTCACTCATCGGTCATCCTCCATGCGCATCACATGTCCATACCACCTCAGTCTCCTCTCCTGTACACTACATTCTATCCCTCTCAGACACAGTTTCTCTCTCAACACATTCATGCTGGGTCGTTCACGCACATTGACACTGTACATCCAACGGAGCATGCTTGCCTCATTTCTCTCCAGCCATCGCATATCCTCTGCAGTTGCTACCCATGTCTCACTACCATGCAGCATCGCGCTCCTCACACAGGCATCATACAACCGGCCTTTCGTATGCAGGGAGAAACCCTTCTTCGTGGTTCTACCACGAGCCACAGAAAAGTAGTTTGCGGGCCGCATGTTTGAGCCCCCTTTTGGAGATAGATAGATAGATAGATAGACGTGTAACACACACACACACACACACATTTCTTAAACTATCTGTCCCTCCCTCTTTCTCTCTTCATTTATATATATATATATGGCGTTGTTATTTGGCATTGTTGAAAAAAGCAGTGGCCTTTGACCTGGCAATAAAAACCGGAGACAAAATTCTTTCTGTACCAAAACCAAGGCACACACACACACACAGAAGTTTGTGTGTGTGTATGTATATGTGTGTGTATATATATATATATATGTGTGTGTGTGGGTGCGTGCATGTTTATGTGTGTGTGTGTGTGGTGTATCTATCTCTGTATATATATAAGGAATATAGATGTTTCTTTCTCACTGTCACCAAGCTTCTCAATTCATTCGTTGCAACTAAGTATTTTATTTTGCAAGGTACTATTTTCCCCTTAGTTTGTGATTCCAGAGAAAGGTAAGAAATTCTTCATATTTTGCATCTTTTGTATTTTGACTTTACAGTTTGAATTGTAGAATTGTCTAACTACTCAAAATATTACAACAGCTAACAGTGAAATATAGAATTTAAAAAAAAAAGAAGCTTTTTTGACTGAGATCAAGTCTTTGAGAACATTCACGTCTATTTTTTCAAAAATATATAATTTGAAATAGTTTGCTTTTGTTTTGGACTGAAACTTTTTTGTATTTAATTCATACGAGTATTTTTTAAAGATTGTAACACAACTTGATTTGGCCCAGTAATCTACTGATATCAAAATCAGTATATAAATAGGGTGGGTGTGGTGGTGGTGGTGGTGGTGGTGGTGTGTGTGTGTGTGTGTGGGGGGGGGGGGGGGGCGTTTCGTGATTTCGAAATGGGTTGAGAAACTTTGTCCTAGAAGAATGCCCTGACAGTGGTTTAACCACATGACCGGGTATCCGGCCTGATTATTTCTATGTCCCCGCACATATATACACACATGTACATACATATATACATGGGTATATATATATTTACACATTTTTAGATGGCCATTGACTCTTATGAATTCTTCCGCCCTTTGAGCGGTTTTGTTTTTCGTCTTGCAGGGTGTCCAAAATCACTCTCCTCACCAAGGAAACTTGGTGGGGGTCGCCAGTTTAGTTGCTGACGGCCCAACCATGCGACAGGTTTTACTGGTTTACATGTATGTTACCAGTAGCACTCAAGTGACCTGACACATATACGCACACACACACACACATATATATATACACACATACACATACATATATATAAATGTATATATATACAAAATGTAGTTTGCTTGAAGCATTGTATATAATATATAACATTGAAAGAGATAGAAGGCTAAACAATGAAAAATGTAAGTTACCTGGTAATTTTTCTTCTTCTTGTTGTTGTCCTTTTATCTGTCCAATATTTTGGGACCTAAAAGTCCCTTCTTCAGGGTTTAGGGAACTTTCAGTGTATAATATTCCATAGAAAGACTACATCACCTACAACCTAACCAACTTAAACTCAACAGATATGCCTTTAGCCTTGACGTTGTCTCCGTCTACATGACAGTACCCGCTCATCCAGCAGTCAACCTAGTGACTGACTTCATCATTTCATACATGTACAGCTTCAACGTCACTCCACAAGACATACATCAGCTTCTATCTGTCATCATAGAAAATACATATTTCACTTTCTACCACCACACATACAAACAAACAACAGGCCTACCCATGGGGTCCAGTCTTTCAGGCCTTCTAGCCATCACCTATATGAACCAACTGGAACGTTGAGCACTCAACACCTGCCGCTCCTGCGTTTTCTTCACACGATACATAGATGATATACTCATCCTATGGAGGCACTTGGCTTAGTGGTTAGAGCATTGGCCTTGCAATCAAAAGGTTGTGAGTTCAAATCTCAGACCAGGTGATGTGTTATTTCCTTGAGCAAGACACTTTATTTCACATTGCTCCAGTTTACTCAGCTGTAGAAATGAGATGATAGGGACTGGGGTCCATATCATTCCACTGTAAAGTGGTCGTGGAGGTGCCATGGCAAAAAAGCACCCAGCACTCACTGTAAATGAGGTTGGTGTTAGGAAGGGCATCCAGCTGTAGAAATCAAGCCAGAATCAGTTCCCCTCCCACCCTTGCAAGCAGGGAAAAAGCGGACGTAAAATGAAATGATGATGTTGATGATGATCCTCACATCATCCCGTGAAGAGGCTGACATAATATCTACGGCATTTTCAAACACAGATAACAACATACGATTTACCACAGAACACCCCAATAAAAATGCTTCCTTGTTTCTGCTGGACTTCCAACTTGGAGTAACGGAAGAAGGTGCTATATACACCAACTTCTATAGGAAAGCTGCCAGCAGAGAACTGTTTGTGCATTATAGATCAGCCCTTCCCCTTGGTGCTAAAACCCGATACATAAGAAATGAACTTACGCATATCTGGACAGAGCAAGACAGAGGACCAGATCACCACTGCACACTTCATAGACGTACTGAAGACGAACGGATACCCAATATTCACAATGAGTCGACTTAATAATCAAAGGTGCCACAGGCATAAGATCTCCTCTAACACCTGCTTCATGAAATTACCACATTTCAGCGAAAGCATAACCACAGCAATCTACAAAGAAGGACTGGAATATACAATTAGCACACTCCGGCCCTTCATTGCATGGATACCTGTCTAAAAAGCAAACCAGAGACAACAACAATCAATGCTTACTGATTAATTGCCCTATCTGCAATATCAGTATGCGCCAGCGGACACATGTGGGATACTGGATTGAATGTAACAAATGTAAGGAGTTCTACATTGGTAGCACGACTCAAGCACTCTACACTTGCATTAAAGAACACCTCAACACACATGCATCCTCATTAAAAAAACACATTGACAAATGTAAAAACATCAACTAACATATTACTGATACTATTAAAGCCAGTGATAGAAATGTGCTTGACATAAAAAGACACACCCACAGACACACAAACTAACATCTCATACAAAAAAGAAAATTGATTTCGCGAAATACTATATTGGCAATTGACATCATTCACATGGAAAGTGAAATAACCATAAAAAAACGCTTGAAAACGACTTAGAAAAAATTTAAATCAAAATCAAAATTTAATCCCAAAGAGAGGAAATTGAAACATTATCCACTGAAAGTTCCTTAAAGAAGGGTCTTTTAGGTCCCGAAATATTGGACAGATAAAAAAACAACAAAAAACAAAACAAAAAAAAAACTAAGATTACCAGGTAACTTTTACTTTTTGTTACCTCATCTTACAGTCCATTTTACATTGTTTATCCTTCTATCTCTTTCAACGATATATATATATATATATATATATATATATATATATATATATATATATATACATGTAATGTAGGAGGTGAGTTTTATTGTAGCACAATAAAGCAATGCAAATATCAGATAAGTAGCACTCTACAGTTTGTAGGACTGGAGTATAAATAATATAAGATCAAAAGATGGTTAAAAGAGTTCCAAGTATTTTATTATGCGCATTTCTAAAACAAATATCATCATGAGATGATATCTGCGTTTTCATCAGATAAAATAGGGGTACATGATATCATCTCATGATGATATTTGTTTTTGAAATGCATATAATAAAATACTTGGAACTCTTTTAACCATCTTTTGATCTTATATTATATATACATGTATATACACAGGGCGGTGCCCCAGTATGGCATCAGTCGGATGGCTGGAATAGGTAAAGGAGTATACATACATACATACATATATATATGTCCCACCCTTGCAAGAAGGGAAAAGCGGACATAAAATGATGATGACACACATATATATGTGTGTGTATCCTGGGTTCAATTGGGGGTACCCACAGTGAGTAAGGTACTCAATACATAACAGAGTATAAATAAAAAAAATAGAAATGGCTTCTATAGGACTAGAACTGTTTCATTCAAAGGAAATCATCAGGAAACCCCTGATGATTTCCTAAACTAGGTCTCAAAAAAGTACACTAGTACTAAGTATGTATGTGTGTATATATACACACATATACACACACACATCTCTACTTCTACCCCCCCTCTCTCTCTATATATATATATGTAACTATCTATCTATCTATCTATATATGAAAACAAAATACCTACAACAAAACGAAAGCACACACAAGAACTACAGACAAAAACAAACACAACACAAGAAAATTACACTTACACTTACATAAACACTGAAAACAAAACACTAATGGAGACCATCACGAACGACCCTTCGGTGAAAACTTTCGCCCACTCTATTAAAAATAGCAAAAAACTGAACCTAAAACTGATTAGGGTCCCTATACAAACTTATAGGTCCCTAAAAGAAACATTTGAGAAGGATGTGGGTAATTCCTGCGTGAAACCACTCAACCGCGTCCTTCTCAAATGCCTCCCCCACCCCAGTCACCCCCATCCCACCAGACCCCACCCCACCAAACATCTGCGTCCCCACCCCGCCGGAAACCACCACCCATCCAGACAACCCCTCCAACACCCCCATGGAAATCGTGCGGCCTGGTCCCCAGGAGGCGAAGGGTGAGTGATCTCTTTTCCTCTTTTAACTTTTCAGCACCAACATGGCCAATATAAGAGTTGGATGTGTGAACGTACGCGGCCTGGGGATGCCCTGGAAACAGGGCAAACTCTTAAACGACCTCAGGTCGCACAGTATGGATGTGGTAGCCATTTGCGAGTCCAGGATCCACGGCGAGCGACAGCTGGCCCCCATCTTTGATGACTTTGAGATCTACGCATCTCTCTGTCAACCGGGGGGTGGGGGCGGAGTTGCCATTTTGCTGCGGAAACACCTGGGCCTCGTAACACAGACGGTACATCTGGACCCAGAGGGTCGACTGGTGGTCCTAGACATTGACGGTAGTGAAGGTAGAGCCTTCAGGCTGGTGGCCGCATATGCCCCATCCGGGACACCGCGGCCAGACTTCTTCAAACGTCTAGAGACTTTTCTGGGAACGTCCCGCTCCTTGCTTTTAGTGGGGGACTGGAATGGAATCCTAGATGCACGTTGGGACTATGTGGGAGCATGTCCCGATAAAGGGGGGTGTAACAGCCTCAAACAGTTAATCGACCGATTTGACCTGGCCGATAGATATCGACTAGATTTTCTGACTGCGCCACTGTGGACGTGGAGTAATCGTAGCGGAACATCTAGATCGTACCTAGATAGGGTTCTAGTTAGAAATAAGGATAGGGACATGTTAATCTGTCCACAAATGTTCATGGTTGCCTATTCAGATCACAAACTAGTAACCTGCATGGCCAACCTTGATAGAACCCATAGACAAGGACCCGGCTACTGGAAGCTGAACTTGTCGTTACCGACAAGCAAAGCATACAGTAGACGGATTAGCACTTTAGTTAAACAGCACTTGACAGGGGCCATTGTCAACAACAGATGGTGGTACTCTCTCAAGAGGGCAGTTAGATTAGACTCGATAGTTTTTAGTAAAGAATTAGCGTTAGATAGAAATAGAACCGAGAAGGAACTGGTAGATAAAGTAGAAGAGGCAATTAGAAGTGGCAACATAGCCAGTGTGCTAGCAACGAGAACGGCCTTGGACCAGTTCTTCGACGCAAAGCACGAGGGCTGCGTTGTCAGAAGCAAAATACGTGCTCTGGGAAACGAGGGAGCCAAAGCTGTTAGCTGGGCCCGAGTGACGGAAGCAAAAAAGTGGCAACAAGTCCACGATTCGGTCTTTGAAGAACCAAAACGGACGCGTGATACGTGAGCCGAAGCAGATGTGTGCGGCTTTTCAGCGGCACTTTGCTCGGCTGTTCGGGGGGAGCGGCGCGCCGGGAGAGGCTATGGATTTTGGTCCATACCTCGATGGCCTACCACGACTCTCGGACAGCGAGGCAAAGTTCTGCGAAAAGCCGATTTCAGCCACTGAGATAGGGGATGCGCTGAGCCAATGCGGCAAACGCAAATCTCCAGGTCTCGACGGTCTACCCTACGAATTTTACGTAGCAATGCCGGACTTATTCTCCGGTCTCCTGGAAGCGGTCTACTGCAACTGGCAACAGAATGGGAGAATTCCCAGTTCTGTAACCGGGGGCGTGGTCACACTAATCAGGAAGGACGAGAATAAGGGGGATGACATAGGCAACTTCCGGCCCATAACTCTGCTAAACACAGAGTTACAGATTTTGGCCAAGGTGTTGGCAAAGAGGCTGGCGCTTGTCGTCGAGAACCTGGTGGGAGAAGCGCAGACATGCACAATCCCGACCAGGTCCATACACGACAATCTCCACCTCATGCGATACATCATAGAGAGGGTAGGGTGTAAACCCGGCTTCGGTGGGGCCCTGATCAACTTGGATCAGTCTAAGGCTTTCGATAGGGTTGACCATCGTTACCTGGATGCGGTGCTCGAGGCGGCAGGCTTCGGACCCGTGTTCAGGGGCTGGATTGCTGCAATGCACAACAGCAACATCTGCTCAAGGGTCAAGGTGAACGGCTACCTCTCGGAGCCGTTCCATATTACGCGATCCATTCGACAGGGATGCCCTCGCTCCTCCCTTCTGTACGTACTGACTCTCGAGCCACTACTGCGGAAGTTGGAGCTATTGCAGCGCATCCCTCTTGAACCGGGACTGCGGAAAGCGGCGTCGGCCTACGCCGACGACGTGACAGTAATGGTGTCGAGCGCCTTGCAAATCGAGGAAGTCGGCACCTTACTGAAGGAATACCAAAGTGTCACAGGAGCGAAGCTGAACCGGGACAAGTCCATCGGTTTGCAACTCGGATCGTGGAGAGGCAGACCGATGCCTTTCGATGGCGTCGTCGGACGCTGGACGGAAGGACCGGTAAAGCTGCTCGGGGTCTGGTTTGGTCTGGACCTCCAGGTGGAGAAGAACTGGAACGAAGTGACGGCCAAGGTGTTTGCATTCACCCAGAAGTGGGCCGAGTGCAAACTATCCTTGAAAGGTCGAGCGGAGGTGGCGAACACTTTTATAGCGTCCGCCATCTACTTGACCGTCGTGCCTTGTCCAGCCAAAACGCTCGCCAAAATGGAGCGCGCGCTCTTCCGATTCCTTTGGAAGAGGCGGGCTCCTTTGGTGAGAAGATCCATCTGCTGCCAACACCCTTCTAACGAAGGGCTGGGGATGATGTGGTTGACGATGCGCAAACACGCGCTCAGGCTGCGGCATCTCTACGTATTCCTCACCGGACAACCGGTGTGGGCCCCGTTCGTGAGGCGAGCCTTCCCACGACTCGTCTCGCTGACCGAGCTGCAGTCCTGGGTCAAGCAAAGACCGAGGAAAATGGGCGACTGGCACATCGAATGTGCTCAGGCACTCACAGCCCTCTGGCAGGCGGACCCGGCGATCAGTGGAGACTCCACTTCGTCATTCTATAGAGGGTTGGTCCGCAGCAAGTGCGACGACGCGCTCGGTGAAACTCTAGGCGTAGAGGAAGATGAACTGGCCAGTCTGTTCGGTAGGACCTTCCACCCGGGACCGATGGACAACTTCCAAAAGTCCCTGGCCTGGCAGTGCTACCGAGGAGCTCTACCAGTTCGAGACAAGCTCTACAGACATGGGCGCCCGGGCAGGGACCTTGCAAAAAAGATCTGTCCGAGGTGCGTGCGAGACGAAGAAACCGTCGCGCACGCATTCATACACTGCCCGGGCGTCACTGACCTGTGGGGCTATGTAGAACGACTATTGTCGCGGGTGGGACCAATCCAGTTGACCACCGAGTCCATTGTCATGATCAAACCGCCACCCTCTTTCAAAAACGAAGGAGAGGCGGTTTTCCTTTGTGTGATAGCTATGGCGAAAGAGGTTGTATGGTGGACAAGGTTGAAAGGGCTGAGGTCAGACACCTTTCTCTCCGGCCAACAACTGATTGTTTTTTTCAAATACCACTTTGGAAGAAGAATCAGGATGGAGAGAGAGGTGCTGTACCCCAGCAAGTTTTATGAAAGGTGGGTGAAAGTGGCGAGAATGGCCCGAGTGAATGGGCCTTCTCTCTATAGCAGCCTGTAGGTTGAGGAAAAGGAGGAGGAGAGGAAAGGAGTACAAACTCTTCGTACTCCTGGAGATGAGGGTTGCACATTATTTTTCGGGGGTATGTGTTACCCATATAAACTGTCTCCCTCTATTGGGGAAAATCGACTAACTTTTTAAATTCCATTTGTGATAACATTTTACACGTTTTTATTGTATGTAAACTTCCCCCTTTGTATTTGTCCCCTTCTTTTGTGCCTCTGTGGCTAATAAAGAAATATATCTATATATATATATATATAAAGAAACATATCTCTATATATATGATGATGATATATATATATATATACACATATACTTAATTCTCTGTCTATGTGTATATAGATAAATACCTGGAAGTTCTATATATAAGTGCATGTGTAAATCATCATGTGCACCTGTGCATGTGTGTGTATGTTGCAGTATTGCTGCTGAAAGGGGTAGAAAAATAAAAAGGAAGAGGAAGTAGAGAGAGAAAGTATGTATTTTTTTTTATTTATTCAGGTTTAGTATTGAACTGTAACAATGGAATACAGAGAAAAAACTTGGTGTCAGGATGGTGGTGGTGGTGGTGATAGTGGTGGTAGCAGTGGTGATGGTAATGTGGTAGTGGTGATGGTGGTGGTGGTAGTGGTGGTGATACTTGTGGTGGTGGTGATGGTAATAGTGGTGGTAGCAGTGGTGATGGTAATGTGGTGGTGGTGGTGGTGGTGGTAATGTGGTAGTGGTGGTGGTGGTAATGTGGTAGTGGTGGTGGTGGTGGTAGTGGTGGTGGTGGTAGTGGTGGTGATACTCATGGTGGTGGTGATGGTAATAGTGGTGGTAGCAGTGGAGATGGTAATATGGTAGTGGTGGTGATGGTGGTAATGTGGTAGTGGTGGTGGTGGTAGTGGTGGTGGTGGTGCTAGTGATACTCGTGGTGGTGGTGATGGTAATAGTGGTGGTAGCAGTGGAGATGGTAATATGGTAGTGGTGGTGGTGGTGGTAATGTGGTAGTTGTGGTGGTGGTAATGTGGTAGTGGTGGTGATACTCGTGGTGGTGATGGTAATAGTGGTGGTGATACTCGTGGTGGTGGTAGTGGTGGTGGTGATGGTAATAGTGGTGGTGGTGATGGTGGTGGTGATGGTTGTGGTGGTGATGGTGGTGGTGATGGTTGTGGTGGTGATGGTGGTAATAGGGGTGGTGGCAGTGGTGGTAGTAGTGGTGATGGTGGTGGTGGTGTTGGTTGTGATGGTGATAGTGGAAGTAATAGTGGTGGTGGTGGTGATGGGGGTGGTAGTGGTCGTGATGGTGATGATAGTATTGCGGTTGAGATGGTGGTAATGGTGGTGGTGGTGATGTGGGTGGTGAAGGTTGTGGTGGTGATGGTGGTAATGGTGGTGGTGGTGATGGGGAGGTGGTGGTTGTGCTGGGGTGGTGGTGGTGGTGATGTGATGGTAGTGTTTGTGATGGTGGTGGTTGAGATGGTGGTGGTGGTGATACTGGTGGTGATAGTGGTGATGGTGGTGATGATGGTGGTGGTGGTGGTTGTAGTGATGGTGGTGGTGGTGGTTGTAGTGATGGTGATATTGGTGATTGTGGTGGTAGTAGTGGCAGTGGTGGTGTAAGGTAGGTAGTTAGCTATGATGTTAATGATGATGATGACGATGATGTGCGCAGGGTTTGCATGGTGTCATGTTGCATTGAAGACAGGAGGGGTGGGCCTGGCAGTAACAGTATCACAATGCAGTGGCCTAGTGCCCTCTGGTGGTAGTAGTGGGAGCAAAAAATATTGATTTTTGAGCCACAGTAGCAGCAATGGTAAAGGTTGTGGTGGTCGTGGGGTGTTGGAGTGTTGGTAGAGGATGTGGTGGTGGGGAGGTGGTGGTAGTGGGGAGGTGGTGGTGGTGGGGTGTTGGAGGTGGTGGTGGTGGGGTGTTGGTGGTGTTGGTGTGATGGAGTGTTGGTAGAGGTGGTGGTGGGGTGTTGGTGGTGAGGTCTTGGTGGTGGGGTGTTGGATGTGGTGGTGCTGGGGTGTTGGAGGTGGTGGTGGTGGTGGTGGGGTGTTGGTGGTGGGGTGTTGTTGGTGTGATGGAGTGTTAGTAGATGCTGTGGTGGTGGTGGTGGGGTGTTGGAGGCATTGGTGTTGGTGGTGGGGTATTGGAAGCCGTGTGGTGTTGGTGGTGGAGTGATGGAGTGTTGGAGTGATGGAGTGTTGGTAGAGGCTGTGGTGGTGTGGTGGGATGTTATAGGCAGTGGTGGTAGTGGTGGTGGTGTTAGTATGACACCGCACTAGATAGATGATACCTGCTTGGCTGGCTGCCTGCTTTCTAGGTTGTCTATCATATCTGTTGTATTGTAGCAAGTGGGGGGATGGGGGGGGGGAGGCGGACCAGGGTGCAGTAACGAGGGGAGAGGGTAGGCAGAGGTTACGGAAAAGTGAAATTTAAAACTAGAGGGTGGTGGTTGTGGTGATGGTGGGGGGTTGGTTGTTTTGGTGGGAGTGGTTGTAGGGTGGTTTTGGTATCAGTGGTGGTGGGGTGGTTTTGGTGGCAATGATGTGAGAGAAGGAGTAGAGGGGAGAGTTGGCTTTCTAAGCGTCTAGGAATGAACACTTGTATATCGATAATTGAATATTTAAACAGAATGTATATTATATATATTTGTGTCTAGGAATGAATGTGTATATATGTATGAGTGTGTGTACATGTATGTATGTGTATATATATATATATGTGTGTGTGTGTGTGTTTTAAAGTTTTTTTCTTTTACTTTTTAGTAAGGGAGGGAATGGTAGTACCCATGACTCGTTTTTAGGGACTCTGAGGTTGGTGGGAGAGAGATGAGTGGGGGGCAGGAAGTCATCCTCAGACGTTGAGTGCTGACTCAAGTACTTACAACAGAGTGAACTCTGCTAAAGACAGCACACGACAGGGTGACAGATTGTCTACTACCCACAGTAGAGATGACACCCCAAAAACTAGATGATGGTGTATGGGTGGGTGACAGATTGTCTACTACCCTCAATAGAGATGACACGCCAAGGACCAGATGATGGTGTATGGCTGGGTGACAAATTGTCTACTACCCTCAATAGAGATGACACCCCAAGGACCAGATGATGGTGTATGGCTGGGTGACAGATTGTCTACTACCCACAGTAGAGATGACACCCCAAAGACCAGATGATGGTGTATGGCTGGGTGACAGATTGTCTACTACCCTCAATAGAGATGACACCCCAAGGACCAGATGATGGTGTATGGCTGGGTGACAAATTGTCTACTACCCTCAATAGAGATGACACCCCAAGGACCAGATGATGGTGTATGGCTGGGTGACAGATTGTCTACTACCCACAGTAGAGATGACACCCCCAAAGACCAGATGATGGTGTATGGCTGGGTGACAGATTGTCTACTACCCACAATAGAGATGACACCCCAAGGACCAGATGATGGTGTATGGCTGGGTGACAGATTGTCTACTACCCACAATAGAGATGACACCCCAAGGACCAGATGATGGTGTATGGCTGGGTGACAGATTGTCTACTACCCTCAATAGAGATGACACCCCAAGGACCAGATGATGGTGTATGGCTGGGTGACAGATTGTCTACTACCCTCAATAGAGATGACACCCCAAGGACCAGATGATGGTGTATGGCTGGGTGACAGATTGTCTACTACCCTCAATAGAGATGACACCCCAAGGACCAGATGATGGTGTATGGCTGGGTGACAGATTGTCTACTACCCTCAATAGAGATATGACACCCCAAGAACCAGATCATCGTGTATGGCTGGGTGTTAAATTAAGTCAGCTACCCTCAGTAGCGAAGATACCCAAGGGCCAGAAGTAGTGAGGGCTGATCTCAAATCACTGAGACTCACAGAGGAGATGAAGGAATGTGGCGAGCATAAATCACACACACATACATACAATGCATACATACACTTGCATGTAAAATCCACTTACATATACGTTATATTCACAAGCACACATACAGCTGCTTCACTATATACACATTCCCATGTATATCATCATCATCATTTTACGTCTGCTTTTCCCTGCTTGCAAGGGTGGGATGGGTCTTATTCAGCACAGCATCTCTCCACTTGTCACGGTCCTTCGTCATCTCCACCGTGAGCTTCAACGATCTGAGGTCTGTTCTCACCACCTCCGCCCATGTTTTTCGTGGTCTACCTCTACCACGTCTTCCTTCAATTGGTATTTCCTGGCACTTCTTCACCCATCGGTCATCCTCCATGCACATCACATGTCCATACTTCCTCAGTCTCCTCCCTCGTACACTACATTCTATCCCTCTCAGACACAGTTTCTCTCTCAACACATTCATGGTGGGTCGTTCACGCCCATTTACACTGCACATCCAACGGAGCATGCTTGCCTCATTTCTCTCCAGCCGTCGCATATCCTCTGCAGTTGCTGCCCATGTCTCACTACCATGCAGCATCGCGCTCCTCACACAGGCATCATACAACCGTATATCTGGTTTAGAATTTGGACACCGTATCCCTGCATGTTGTAATTGCAACTAAAAGGGTTAGTGTCATGAAGGGCTGTAAAACATTGCCTTAAAAAACCCTTTCCAACACATGCCAACATGGAAATGTCAATATATGTGATGATGATGATGATGATGAGGATAAGGTTTAAGCTACTAAACCAAGACTATATAACGTTTTTTAATCTATTGAATTAGAAAATCTTTTGAGAAATATGTTTTAGTGACTGAAAAAACCAGAACATGTTGGTGCAGGAAGCTGATCAATAGGACAGTACCGAACAGCAATGTTGATCGGTCAGTGGTCAGCAGTCTAGTATTCTTGTCAGTGGTGCTCTTTTTGTAAGTATTGGGTTTGGAAAGTCCTTATAATGGCCATCTGTGCTTTGGCCTTTTGCCAGATAGAGTAAAGAGTTCTATTCAATTGCTTCATGATATTATAGTATTAAACACTGAGACCTGTGTGCATGTGTGTGTATATGTGTATATATTGTGAGTATATGGGTATATATATGTGTGTATTGTGTATCTGTGTATGTGTAATATATATCAACATTATTTACGGCCCTTTCCATTCTGAGTTCAAATGTCGCCGAGGTCAACTTTGCCTTTCATCCTTACGGGGTCGATAAAATAAAGTACCAGTAATGTACTGGGTAATTGCTTGCCTTGTGCCAAAAGTAGAAACAATTATTTTTATGCCTGTTTTTTCCATGCTTCCGTGGGTCATCACCATCATCATCATCATTGTCACTGTTTAACGTCCATTTTTCCATACTAGCATGGGTTTGATGAGTTCTCCCATTGTGAGACAAGCCAGAACAGATGACCGTGTCTTGCTCATATAGAACTGATTCTGGCTTGGTTTCTATTTGTATTGTATGTATGTATGTTAATGTCAGGCCACTCTTCAGTGCTACTGGTAACATGTAAGCCAGTACAACCTGTACATGGTTGGGTCGTCAGCGACTAAACCGGCAACCCCACCAAGCTTGGACACCCTGCGGGATGAAATACAAAGCCCGTCAAAGGGTGGAGTAATTCAGGAGAGTCAACGGCCATCCAATAAAGTTTTTTTTTGTGGAGCGAGAGACCCCTTGTCTTCATTAAGACATCTTTCTAGGAGAAGGTCACTCTGATATAAAACGTGCAGCTTTGTTTGAATATAATGATGTAGTCCAGTTCTTATTTTTGGGCAAATACATTTGATGTTCGGAGAGTGGGATTGGCCCTGTGCAAAGCTTTTCCTCACTTAAAAAAGTTTCAAGCACAGACATCGCTTGGTATGTGACATTTTTTGCAATGCATGGTATTGCTGGCCATAGACGGACTAAAACGCCATGCCCATGATGCTCATGCTAAAGTACCAAGCGATAGCATTACTCAAATCAAGTTGCAGCCATCATGTATGTATGTACGAATATATGTATCACTACCATCATCAATGCTTACATTCCCTTAATACCAAGCTGTATATTTTAAAATGTTCATCATCATCATCATCACCACCACCACCATTTAACACCTTGCTAGTAATGGTTGGCTGGGTCATCACAGACCAAGTCAGTACTTAATCAGAGCCACTAAACTTTCAGCTCAGCTGGTGAGTTGCATATCACTTTACATTCCGACATGCTTCAGTGTGCTAGGTGCATTTTATCATGGCACCAATACTAGCAAGTTGCATTGACACAACGTTTTTTGGTAAGTTTTCTTTTGCTGGGTGCCCTTCCCATAACTAACCAGCCTACTAAAAGCCTACCATCATAATTCTATGAGAGAACCTTTGTTTCAATTATGTATCAAACACTAGCTTAATAATTAAAATGCTAGTTATACAAGTGACTGAAATGGGGTTCCTCCAAAGGGGGTCTTTGGAGTAACGTTACTTGATAGAGTGCGTATCTCGGAGATCAGAGAGTCACTCCAGGTAGAGCCGCTACTTCTCTGAACTGAGAGATCACAGCTTTGATACTATGGGCATGGTGTTAGAATGTCTTAGGAAAGAATCGTTGGACAGATTTCACAGGAAAAAACCAGCCGGCAGGAGACAGCAGGGGTAGACCTCCAGCAAGATGGTTAGATAACATCCAGCAATGTGGCTGGTCTCACTTGGGGATCCAACCGGATTAGTTGGAAATGGTTACTTCTGACAGGACCCGCTGGAAGGAGTGTTTGAGGACTCTGCCCCCACGATCTTTTTAGAAATAAGTGGGCAAAGAAAAAGAAAAGAAGTTATTTTACTAAATTCTTCTAAATTCTTGATTATTTTCCAGATTAACTGGGACTTATATAATTATAAAAGGGATAAAGAAACAAAAGGTAAAATATACAAACCTGTTGAAATCTGAGACATATTTGTGAATACAGGAAAATGCTTGATAGAATCGTGTGAGAATTTCAATGTGGTTTTCTTTGAATTCATCATCAAGATCTTGTAGGTCCTTAATAAATGAGATAGACAGAAAAATATTCATCATCAAGATCTTGTAGGTCCTAAATAAATGAGATAGACAGAAAAATATTCATCATCAAGATCTTGGAGGTCCTTAATAAATGAGATAGACAGAAAAATATTCATCATCAAGATCTTGTAGGTCCTTAATAAATGAGATAGACAGAAAAATATTCATCATCAAGATCTTGTAGGTCCTAAATAAATGAGATAGACAGAAAAATATTCATCATCAAGATCTTGTAGGTCCTAAATAAATGAGATAGACAGAAAAATATTCATCATCAAGATCTCATAGGTCCTTAATAAATGAGATAGACAGAAAAATAAACATCCACTATTGAGATCTTGTATGTATGTTTGGACCTGTAACTCCTGATGGAGTCAGAGGGGCACTGTGTTAACATACAGTGCCTCTTGAGAGCTTTAAACCTGGCAGAGTCCATCCTCTCTCTAGGTCTGAACATAACCAATTTCTTTCAAAGAATGAGATAGATAGATAGATAGAGAGATAGAGAGAGAGAGAGTAATAGATAGGAAGTGTGAAAGAGATATGTAGGAAGAATTGAACCCAGTAGTGGACTGGTATATTTTTTTTATTGACCTCGATAGGCTGAAAGGCAAAGTTGACCTTGGTGGGATTTGAACTGAGAGCACAGACAGCTGAAACGAATATCACAAAGCATTCTATCCAACATTTTAATGACATTGCTAATTTGCTGCCTTCTGAGATTTTCTGTAGGTCATTAATAAATGAGAGTCAGAAAAATGAAAGTTTGATGAACTGGTAAAAGATGTGGAGAGTCACAAGAATGGAGGGAGATAATAAAAAAAAAAGAGAAATATAAAGATGGTACTGTATGTAATAGTTGGTATATTATATATAACAAGTGTTTTAAGGCCATTTTCTCTATTAAAGAAATTGTAACCATGTGGGCTTCATATTGATCATGGGAAGGGGATAAAGATAATATTGTATATATTGGAAGTTATATATATATATATATATATATATATATATATATACAACATCCAGTCCGAAACAAATGAGGTCGTGTAGGTGTCGCGACAAAAAAAACACACAGTCCACGCTGTAATGTGGCCATGTAGGTAATACGGTAAAAACCTCCCAGTCCACACTGTAAACGTGGTTGGTGTTAGGAAGGGCATCCAGCCGTAGAAAACCCGCCAGACAGTCCTGAGCAAGACAACCAATCTTGCCTCAAGTGGGACAATTCCCGTCCAGACCCATGCTAGCGTGGAAAATGGACATTAAACGATGATGATGATGATATATGTATATATATATAATTGCTTCTTTGATTCTGTAACTGTCAATTTTGATAGCTGGTTCCTCTGTTGGGCCAGCTGGGGACAGTCTTTTGTCATCTCACCCATCTTCCACATTCATTTAACCTTTTGTAGAAACATTTCCAGAACCTTGGGGGGGGGGGGGCATCAGTGATACTAAGTGCACCAGTGTCATTTTGTACACACATTTCCCCAACAGCATCCATGTTATTATGGACACACTGCTTAGCAATGCAGAACGCCTCATGTCTCTGGTCCTTATGTTGCAAGACACTGCCAAACCTACTGCTTTCAGTTACTTTCCCTGCTATGTGTACCCATTGTCTAGCTTCTCTTTTAGCTGCATAATATTGATCTTTGCTGCTCCCATTTTTCCAGTTTCTCCATGCCTGTTTCATCATCCATAGCGCTGTTCCACCACCAGGTCATTCTGTATGGCTGGTGCTTTTCTTCAACCACAAATCTCCTCATTAGCCTGCAGTAGGTTGTCTCATAGAAACTTCCAATTGCCCCCTCTGTCATATGTATCTAACATCTCCTCCCTTTTGCCATATCCATCATGTAAAGCATTTCTAAACCTTCATTTAACAGAGAGGTCCTCTAGATTCCATACTCTCCTTCTTCATATTTTCCTGTCTGTCTTGATCCATTTTGTGCTTATTCTGATATCACTAATAACTAACTTACATTGTATGATGCAGTCTTCTCTGGGGAAGGACTTATCATTCATAATCATCTGGCTGTCATATTTTTTTAACAAAGAGTCAATCTGGTTTGTGTATTCACCTGATTGGGAGGTGATCAGGAGGCTGGCTGATTTCTTGAAATTAATGTTGTAAATATTAAGTTCATTCACATTACAAAATTCTAGGAGTCTAACCCTTTCTTTATTTCTCACACCATAACCATATCCACCAAACACTCCAGTGTATCCATCCTGGTGCTGCCCTACATACCCATTGACATCACTAGTGAGGATAATGAGGTCTCTGTCATGTGTAACTGAGATTGTCTGTAGAAGTTCCTATTAGCGGCAGTCCTTTTGTTTCTTACTTAGTCCTGTTTGCTGTGCATAGCTCGAGATAACTATCATCATTCTTTTGCCTATGACTATTCTGAGCTTGATAATTATGTCATTTAATCTAACTACCCTGATTACTTTATCCATTTTTCAGCTAGTACAATGCCTATTCCTTTTACCCCATCATCATTTCCAGTCTAGAAAAGCTTATATTTACAGTTTGCCTGTGATGAGTCTTGCTGAGGCACCCCACTCCTTTTCACCTCTTAAACATAGTATACATTCATTTGTCTCCTCCTCCCAAATAACTCAACAATTTATCCAGTCTACCTTTCAGAGTGCCCACATTGAGCGTAGCACTGTTACCAAACAGTGGTGATTAAGCCATCCTTTGGTAGGGCAGTATCTCTCTTGATGAAGGTCGAAGGGTTCTCATACATGGCTAAGTTAGCCCTCCGCTCACTAATATGCACAGCACTAACAACAATAAAATTAAGCCTTAGCTTATTTGTTAACATATTTCTAATGAAATACATTGCCTAAATTTTTTAAATAATTTTGAAAAAAATGTAAAAAATTAGGCGGGATTGAGTAATAAACTTTCTAATTAATAAGGTACTCTTTGGGGATACCAACACCTTGTGAATGAAATTTGACAGATGGAAACTCTGCAGTAGTATGTGTGTGTGTGTGTGTATTTATGCCCTTTAACTTAGAGATTCAACAAAAAATGACTAGACTTGCAAAAATATAAAGACAATTAAGTTCTGGGGTCAATATGAACAACTAAATCCTTTCAAGGCAATGTCCCAGCATGACTACAGTCCAATGACGAGTAAAAGAATAAAAGAATAAAAGAATACTTACAGGCCTGTTGTCAATTTTGGTGTCAAACTGTTCCGTGTTCTTGAAGTAACTGAAATCTGAGAGGATCTCTCCATATTTTGCCTGATCCTGACGGTTATCCTGGCGGAACACAGGGGGTATATAGTCAGACAGTCGTAGCAACTCAGCTATAATAGCATTACCTCTTGATGTCAGATGAATCAAATTTTGGCCACATTGGTTATTTTCAGCTAGAAATTCTGTCATGTTGACTTTGGTATGGATATAGCAGTAACCAGGGCTCTAAAACACTTTCTACTGGGATCTAGTAAAGAAAGTAAAATATAGAAATAAATAAAATAAAAAGAAAACAAGAAATACATAGTTACTCTCGAGCCTCGAATAATTGTCCCCCAATCGCTTATTAATTTTTCAGATTTTTTCCAACACACACCAGTTTATTAATTTTTCAGATTTTGATGATGACTTTCTGCCCCTTTTTATTCTGCATTTTTTTTTTTTTCGAACACATACTGTCTGAAAACTGCCCCTATTTCTGTGATAAACACTGTTTGTTTGTTTAAAAGTATTTATCTTCTCCAGGTTCCAATTGTCAAGGTTTGTTCCCTTCCAAACCCCCTTTGGGAGTCTTGGGATATGCATTCTTTGTGCATCCATCCCACACCTCCAAGGACAGGTCACAGGCTGATCGCCAGTTTCTACGGCATGAAATAGAGACTGCAATGTAAAAGTGTTTATAGCTAAAAAAAAACCAAAACAAATGTCATTATAATTTTATGTAAGGTTCTTTGTTAAGTTATATTCCACACACACACCAGCTAGTAAAGATTTCTACTTTAGGCACAAGGCCAGTAATTCTTTGGACAGGGCAAGTCGATTAAATCAACCCCAGTGCGTTACTGGAACTTTATTTTATTGACTCTGTTAAGGATGAAAGGCAAAGCTAACCTTGGTGGGATTTGAACTCAAGATCTAAAGGGCCATACCAGCTAATAATGAGAAAGTTAGTTATATTATTAAACGCTTCCAAATCCTTGATTATTTTAAAAAAAAATGTCTTCATTAGAAATATGGTAAAGTAAGAGTTAATTATATCATCACCCATTCTCTCTCTCTCTCTCTCTCTCTCTCTCTCTCTATATATATATATATATATATATATATATATAGTAAAAAATTGAACGGGAACAAAACAGAGAGGCAGTACGAACAAAGGTTTATTAGTTTCACGCTCTTGAGAGTGGGGTAGTATATATATATATTCTTTTCATTTGCACATTGATAATAAATGCGATGGTGTGAGGTGTTAGAAAACATAAAAATAAAAGATATATATATATATATATATATATATATATCAGAGATGAAAAGGATGCAAATCTATCATTCAAACTGTGTTGATTGATCACTGGCTTTCAAATGGAAATCAGAGAATGGTGGAGTGGGGTGGGGTGGGGGTGCAAATTATCATTAATTCAAGTATCTCTTTCCCCCTTCTCCCCTCTCGCTCTCTCTCTATATGTATATATGTATATATATATATGTATATATATATATGTATATATATATATATATATATATATAGAGAGAGAGAGAGAGAGAACTTACTGGTAATAGGATAGTAATTAATGACTATCTCTCACTATTTAGGGTTTGTGTATATATAATATATTACCATCAAAGGTTTTATTGCATACATAACCATAAATAGTACCCTTAATACTATATATATATATATATATATATATGTACATATACACTATCTCTATTTTTCTCACTGTATACACATTTTGTACACCCTCTCTTTTTCTCACGCACACACATGTATTTACATATACACACATAAATAATGTACATATATTTATACATGTATATGCATATAAGCCATGTCTAGGAGATTAATGACCATATTTTATACATATTCATACCAATATGTTCTGCCATCAATACATACATATAAATATACACACTCACATACACATGTGCATATATAAACACATACATATACACAAACACATACATGTGCATATATAAATACACACACACACTCACACATACATAAATATACACAGGCACACTCACACATAAACACATGCAATGTAAGGTAATTCAAGAGATTTTTCCTAATTATTATATCCCTTTTTCATTAAAAAAATGTAATATAATGACATACTGTTAATTTGATACAATGAGCAGTCGTAAATATATATATATATATGTATGTATAATGTGTGTGTGTGTGTATATATATATATTATAGTAATGTATTTTTTGACAGAGAAACAAAGAAAATATTTCTCATAGGATATTATATAACATAAATTACATATTTTCTGTTTCAGTTTTTTTTTTTCAGTTTTTATCATGTATAAAATTTATAAAAATTAAATCAGACTGTTGGTTTTAAGTATTAAAATTTACATATTGAATCTCAATATTTTTACAATATGTCATTAAAGTAATGTTTTATAATTACAACCATATATTATATAACGATGAACATTTTTTTTTTGTAAGTTGGTTGTTATGGATATTGATGTAATGGAGGAAAATGTAAATTAAAAATCTCTATATGGAGGCCCTTGAAAAAATGGTAATAGCCCCTGCTCAAATGGAAAATTTAGACCCCCTAAATCTGGTATTAGGCCCAGATCAAATGTGAACTGTAGAAGGCCCCCTAAAGCTGGTATTAGGCTCAGGAAAGATGTGAAAAGTAGGCCTCAGAAACTAGTGAGCCCAGACTAAATGTGAAATATAGGCCTCCGAAGTAGACATTAACCCAGTCCAGGGGTGAAATGTAAGCCCCCACTTCTCATCTCAAAGCCAGTTTTAAGCCCAGGCCAGATGTGAAATGTAGGTCCCCAAAACTAGCATTGGCCCAGGCCAGATGTGAAGTGTAGGTCCCCAAAGCTAGTATTGGTTCAGTCAAGATGTGAAATGTATTTTAGTAATCAGTACTAAATACATATGATTTATATAAGGGTTACAAATATCTGGCCACATATAGAATATGTGACTTGTTACTGCTTCGTTAAATAATGTACAGAAAAAGCAGAGTTGCCTCCCTTATATCTGGAAATCTAATTCAAATAGAATTGAAGACAGTCTAGTTGTGAAAGTGTTAACATCAATGTAACCTGTACACTTTCTTTAGTTATAATAATCCAAGAGAAGTTAATGGATATTTGATATTTAAATATAAGTTAAACAAATGGTTACCACAAAATATTGAATTATAGGTTTTATGTAAATCTACTTGCTTCAGTAAATTTTATAACAGACACAATTATATTAGGGAATGGTTTGTATCCCACTGTGTGACACTTTGGGTAAATATCCTCGACTATAGGCACTGGTTGACTAATGCTTTGTGAGTGAATCTGGTAGACAGAAACTGTAAGAAAGCCTATATATATAAATATATGAATGATGATCGATGGGGAAAGACGTGCCAGGAAATGTCAGTGGAAGGAATCCGCAGTAGAGGTAGACCAAGAAAGACCTGGGCAGAGGTGGTGAGAGCTGACCTGAAATCGATGATACTTATAGAGGAAAAGACAAAGGACTGCAGCAAGTGGAGAGATGCTGAGCTGAGAAGGACACGTCCAACCCATGCAAGCATGGAAAAACGGACTTAAAAAACGATGATGATATATATATATGTGTGTGTGTGTTGGTGCCACAACAAAATACACTAAGTTCATCCTGTAAACATTAAACAGAGGTGATGATATATATATATATATATATATATATATATATATATATATATATAACCCAACAATTTAAATATAACTTTCCATATATATATATATATATATACAACACCCTTGTTAGCAGGAAAAATGTATGTTAAATGATGATGATGATGATAGAGCTTTCCCTGTAGTTGACTTGTACATAAAATATGTAATTATATATTTCTGACAAGGGGCCAATTATATTTTGTCCACACGTCAAAAGTAGAGAGGGTTAATGCCACTTGATTTTAAAATAAAGCTGCTTGCAACATATCTGGTGTGTGTGTGTGTTAGAGAGAGAGAGTATGGAAACTTACACTCCAATAACAATAACATATCTGGTATGTGTGTGAGAGAGAGAGAGGAGGAGGAGAGTGAGATAGAGGGAGAGATGAGAAGACTTATAAACCCACAGCAGCAATAATAGCAACAACAAAAGAACCATAGAAAACAATATTGGTTTCTGATTTAGGGGAAAGTCGATTAAATCGACCCCAGTGCATGACTGATATTTTATTTTATCGACCCCCATAAGGATGAAAGGCAAAGTTAACCTCAGTGGGATTGGAACTCAGAACGCAAAGGGGCGTAACTCTTTGCCACGAAGGAGGGTGTTCGACGCTCTACTGATTCTGCCAATCTGCCGCCCTATCTTTTAAAACAATAATAAGAACAAAGAACAATTAAGTATTTACATTTAGTGAAAGGAAAGTGATATTTTCTTACATGTATTGTAAGAAGTAAAGTTGTGTCACTAGGTTAATTCTATGTATTTTAATGTTGTTGTTGTTGTTGTTGTTGCATGTGTACAGAAATACATATGTGCAGAACAGATATACATAGGCCTTTATGTACAATATACATATATATATTTGAATTATATATATATACATATATACATATTCACATAATATATACAATATACACATATATATATATATATATATTGTATGTCTGTATATTTGTAAATCATCTCTATTACTCTCAATGTTTCTTTTTTTTGAAGCAGTATTCTTTGGCTGATGCCCTTCATATATATATATATAACGGAAGAAATGTGGTAATGAACCAGGTGGACCATAACGCACCAAAGTACTCAATACTTAGGGTAGTAGAGTGGGTAATAGGAACGAGTAGGACCCCGACGGCTGAGCTCAAGCCTTTTCGACGGCTAATTCTGGACTTTTTTTTTTTTTTTTTCATTTAGTCCAGAATTAGCCGTCGAAACGGCTTGAGCTCAGCCGTCGGGGTCCTACTCGTTCCTATTATATATATATATATATATATATATATATATATATATATACATATATATATATATATATATATATATATATAATTATATAAGAACAAAAGATGGTTAAAAGAGTTCCATGTATTTTATTATGCGCATTTCAAAAACAAATATCATCATGCAATAATATTTGTGTTTTCATCAGATAAAACAGGAAGACATGATATGAAGATTAAAAAACACTTGTGGATAGTGCAGTTTTAAATCAACATATATTGATTTAAAACTGCACTATCCACAAGTGTTTTTTAATCTTCATATCATGTCTTCCTGTTTTATCTGATGAAAACACAAATATTATTGCATGATGATATTTGTTTTTGAAATGCGCATAATAAAATACATTGAACTCTTTTAACCATCTTTTGTTCTTATATATTATATATACTCCAGTCCTACAAACTGTAGAGTGCTTCTTATCCGATATCTGCATTGCTTTATTGTACTATAATAAAACTCACCTCCTACATATATATATATATATAGAGAGAGAGAGATGTATATGCATATGTATCCATTCATTACATGTGCATAAGTATGTATGAATGTATATACACGCACACACACACACACACATGCATACATACAACTTTACACACACAAATATATATATACTTTACACACACATGTATTTCTAGAGAATGTATGCAAGGTTTTTATTTCATCTTCCATTAAATTTAGAGTAATTCCCGCTCTCTCTCTCTCTCGTTCCTACTCTCACTCCCCTCTGACACATAGTCTCTTTATCTTCATGTAAGAGTATTTTTGTTTGGTGCAGCAATATTTATCTTTCTCTCACTCCCTTATCATTTATCTATCTATCTAGCTACATTTCTAGATATCTATCTATCTATCTATCTATCCACCTATCTATCTATCTAATCTATCTATCTAGCTATATATCTATCCATCTATCTATCTAGCTAGCTATATATCAATCTATCTAGCTGCATATCTATTTACTTATCTATCGATCTCTCTCTATATATATATATTGTTATCTAATTCTATAAATTGTGCTATTTTTCTTTTTTCTTCTCTTTCTCTGCACTGTATATGTATATATATATATATATATATATAATAATAATAATAATAATAATAGTTTCTACTTTTGGCACAAGGCCAGCAATTATCCCAGTGCATTGCTGGTGCTTTATTTTATCAATCCCGTAAGGATGAAAGGCAAAGTTAACCTCAGTGGATTTCAACTCAGAACATAAAGGGCCATAACTCAATGCTGCAAAGCATGGTGTCTGATGCTCTACTGATAAAATGCTTGGTTAGGGTTCAGAAAAAAATCTGGTTGGGGAGGCCATACCAAAACAAAATGTATGAATTAGATGTGGTTCCCTGGCTGGTTTAGTCTCAGAGCATGACAGCCCATCTAGCTGAGACAGGCAAGAGAACTGGATGTTTAACCATGATTAGGATGTACTTCACCACCTTCCACACTCATGATACACCTTTCTTGTCCAACCCAGTCCACTCTGTATGGTGATAGTGTCGGTGCCATGACAAAAAAGCACCCAGTCTACCTTGCAATGTGGTCATACATGGTGCCATGAGGAAAAGCACACTCTCTACCTTGTAAGGTGGTTGAACTGGTGCCACAAAGAAAAGTACCCAGCCAATCCTGGAAAGTGCTAATAGTGATGCCTTGATAAAGCTCCTAGTAAATGCTGTAATGTGGTTGACATTAGGAAAGGCAACTCAAACTACATTTATATGAGCAAGATGTGGTTATCATACCTGGCTAGTCTCGTAACGTGACAACTCGTCTAACCCATGCAAGCATAGAAAATAGATGTATGATGATGATGACAGATGGTGACTTGAAGGTGGAATGGGGGGCAGCAAACAACTATAGCATGTAGTTAAAAGAGAAGCTAGACAAGAGATCTACATGGCACAAGAAAAACTGGAAACAACAGGAAATTTGACAATATCCTGTGACTTGAAGATCAGAGGCATGTGGTGTCAGTAAGAATCAAGATGTTGAGGAAAGTCCACATTGATGACCAGATGTTGTTATGAGAAGTTGATAATGTGGAGAATGAATGGAAGGAAGAGGGACTACCCCAACTACCCCTAATTGATTCAACAGAGAGGTTGGCTAGTTAATAGTTATAAGGTTGAAGAAGCAATTAGGGAGATGAAAAATGGTGAAGCTGCTGAAACATTGTAGATAGAGATTCTTCCAGCATTACTTTGGCATATAAAGTGAAGACAATGCTTCACTAATGACATCATATCAAGACCAAGATAATCAAATTAATATTAGTAATTGACTAATATCATTTATTCCCGCAATGTTTAAATATTTATACTAAACCTTTTAATCGTCATAGCATTAAGTATGTTAACACTAACTTAACAATAAAACCTTGATTCAAGCTATTCCTACGTATAGAAATAGAGAGAAAGTGACGTTTGAACGAGTATCTTCCACCTCCTACTAACTTACCCTGCGCCTCTGGCTCCTGGCCGACAGAATAGTCGATACATTACCCTGGAGGACGGCAAGGGAAACGTGCTGGAACAGCCACTCCACATTGTGGGGCTGACACCTATGGGTGACCAACTCTGCTCTGATAGCAGTGAATAGGATGTGGCCTGTGGGCCAAGAATGCTGCAAGTCTCCACAGGCTCTACCACAAACCTATCAGAGAGTGGTTGATACTTGGATTGGTTGTCCTCTTTGGCTTGGCAGGCAGCAGAGCCTGGGCTGATAGCCGAATGCACCTGGGTGCTACTAGTATAGGTGTAGATAGTTGCTGAGATATTAAAAGCATTTGGTGAAGAAGGAGTCAAGCTAGTCACTCAAGAATACATGATGTCATACCCAATGACTGAAATAGCAGTATAACAATTAATTGTTCAATCTAGAAAGGAGTAACTACATAATGTGGATGCAGATATGATTGAATGGTTAAGAAGTCCACTTCATATCATTGAAGCTGCAAGTTCCATATCACTGCCTGGCATCATGGGAAAATGCTTTGACCATATTTAGAACACACGCATCTGGAATTCTGTGATGCAAATAACCTAACTATCTGTAACACTAACTTCAAAAAACGTGACAATCACCTGATCACCTATAGATCCGGGGAACACACAAGCCAGGTAGATTATATCCTTACCAGAAGAAGTGACAGAGTGTCTGTTGTAAACACTAAATCCCTCCCCCGTGAAGAATGCACCTCCCAACATAGACTGATAATTAGCGACCTCATAGTCAGGACGAGACGTACTCGACAACAGAAGAGGACTATCCTCAGGAGGAAAATATGGAAGCTAAAGGACCCCACAGCCAGGAATAAATTTCAAAGCATATTACTTGATGCTTTCGACAGTAAGGAAGAACATTTAGAGTCGGACAATATAGAGGGAGAGTGGGAATTTCTGAAAGCAAACCTGCTGTTGGCGACAGACGAAGTCTGTGGCTGGAGCAGGCCTGTAGGCAGGAGGAGAGTAACATGGTGGTGGAACAGTAAGGTGGAGGGGTCAATTAAGGCCAAAAAGCAGGCTTGGAAAGTATGGCGGGATGGGGGAAGTAGAGAGGACTATCAAGTGGCCAGGAGGGAAGCTAGGAGACAAGTGTACTTAGCAAGAAGGGAAGCTGAGGAAAGAAAGTTCAAGCATGTTCTACAACGCGATGACCAAAAACGTGAGGTGTTCAGGATTGCTAGGCAATGCGTCAAGGAAAACCGTGATATTGTCGGGGAGAAGTGTGTACTAAACGACGATGGCACACTTGCCATCACCGACGCTGATAAGAAGGTAGCTTGGAAGTGTCACTATGAAAGGCTACTAAATGAGGAGAATAATTGGGAGAAAGGCAGTCTCCCCCATATCGACCCAATAGAGGGACCAGCAGTGTTAGTCGAGGGGAGTATAATAAGTAAGGCAATCAAGGATATGAAGACGGGTAAGGCGGCTGGGCCTTCGGAAATAGTTGCTGAGATGCTGAAGGCATCTGGCACGGTGGGACACACCATGGTCACCCGCATAGTTAACCAAGTCGTACAGAATGGGGTTGTTCCGAAGGACTGGCATAGCAGCATCATCGTTAACTGTTATAAGGGTAAAGGAGACGCCCTAGATAGGAGTAACTATAGAGGCATTAAATTAATCGACCAGGTCATGAAGGTCACGGAAAAAGTAATAGCGCAACTAATCAGAGAGAGAATTGACCTAGATGAAATGCAGTTCGGGTTTGTGTCAGGCAAAAGTACCACAGACGCTCTTTTCATAGTACGACAACTACAGGAGAAGTACCTAGCTAAAGGTAAACCCCTCTACTTAGCTTTTGTTGACTTGGAGAAAGCCTTCGACAGAGTCCCCCGCTCCATTATCTGGTGGGCTCTTAGAAAACTAGGCGTTGACGAATGGCTTGTGAGGGCTATACAAGCCATGTATAAAGAAACAGTCAGCAAGGTTAGAATTAACAACGAATATAGTGAAGAGTTTAGCGTAAAAGTTGGCGTCCATCAGGGCTCTGTTCTCAGCCCACTACTATTTATTATTGCCCTTCAGGCTATAACAGAGGAGTTCAAGACAGGCTGCCCATGGGAACTCCTATACGCAGACGACCTGACACTCATAGCGGAATCAATGGCCGAGCTAGAGAAGAAATTCCAAACATGGAAGCACGGCCTAGAGTCAAAAGGACTTAAAATTAACCTGGCTAAGACCAAAGTACTAGTTTGTAGGAAAGAAAACAATGCGGCGGTCCCTTCTGGGAAATGGTCGTGCTCGGTGTGTAGGAAAGGCGTAGGTAGAAACTCCATTTTATGTCCTAAATGCAAAGTATGGGTGCATAAAAGATGTAGTGGGATCACAGGTAAGCTAACTAAGAACATAGATTTTACATGTGGCCGGTGCTCTGGTGCAATAAGTAGCAGCAAGTGCCCACAAACTACTAGCTCTTTCAATTGCGCAGAGGGTTCTATAGAAATAGTGGACAGCTTCCGTTACCTGGGCGATAAAATCAGCAGTGGGGGAGGGTGCTCTGAAAGTACTGTAGCTAGAGTCAGAACTGGTTGGAAAAAGTTCAGAGAGCTTATACCACTATTAGCTGCTAAAGGGTTCTCACTAAAAATGAAAGGCAGGTTGTACGATGCCTGCATACGAACAGCAATGCTGCATGGCAGTGAGACCTGGGCATTGTGTGCAGAGGATATACGCAGACTAGAGAGGAACGAAGCTTGCATGCTCCGCTGGATGTGTAACAGTAATATACGTGAACGGCAAAGCATAAACGAACTAAGGAAAAAATTAGAGATAAGAGGGATCAGATGTTGTTTACTCGAGAGAAGGCTACGTTGGTATGGACACGTGATGCGCATGAAAGTCGATAGCTGTATAACAAAGTGCAGGGCAATAAAGATAGACGGTAGTCACAGAATAGGCAGACCTAGAAAAACCTGGGACGAGCTGATAAACTCCGACATCACACACTTACACCTCTCCAAGACAATGTCACTGGACCGAGACCTTTGGCGGTACTCAGTAACAGAGAAGACCCGCCTTACCTAAATATATAGTAAAACCTACTCCAGCCAGTAGGCATCTCTAACAAATTACACCCCGTCCCACCACCCCCACCCCCACCCCATCCACACCACCCCGTTCTATGTAAAGTTATGTTGGTGCCGCGCCATCGAGGCCGAAACAAATGAGATCGTGTAGGTGTCACGACAAAAAAATACACAGTCCACGCTGTAATGTGGCCGTGTAGGCAACACGGTAAAAACCTCCCAGACCCACACTGTAAATGTGGTTGGTGTTAGGAAGGGCATCCAACTGTAGAAAACCTGCCAGACAGTCCTATGCGAGCAAGACAATCACTCTTGCCTCAAGTGGGACTACCCCCGTCCAAACCCATGCAAGCGTGGAACACGGACGTTAAACGTTGATGATGATGATGATGATGATATCATCATGTCTGGGAGATCAGTGGCTCTGCTTTAGAACTGACTTGGTTTATATGGAGCTATCTAACTGTTGTTAGCAGGGAAATCAAATGTGATGATAATGATGATTATTATTAAATATATATATGCACATTTTTTTAACTTCCGTTGTCACTCTTGTCTTCATAATAACAGTGACTATATTTCTATTATTTATTTTCAGAATAATTGATTATGAATAATTTTGAACCTCCACATTTGTGGAAGAGACACGTAGTTCTTCTTGGAATCTGCGCCGGGAGGACAAATAAGACCAGAAGATCAACTCCCAGAACAACAGGTGGCTCGCTGTCTCATCCAAAGACGTGCCCAGAGTCATGCAGACAAAGTTTCCAGCGACAGCATTGGTCTTAGGTGTCGTCAGCAGTCAAGGTGACATCATGCCACCTCATTTCTTCCCTGAGGGCCTCAAGCTGAACACCGATGGCTACATCCGCGTTCTGAGCGAGGTAGTAAAGCCCTGAATTGACCAGGTAGCTGCAGGTAAGCCGTACGTGCGGCAGCAAGACTCAGCGCCCTGCCATACTAGCCAAAAGACCCAAGCCTGGCTGTCAGAGAACTTCATCGACCACACTTCCCCTGACATCTGGCTTCCCAGCTCGCCTGACTGCAACCCCCTCGACTTCTTCGTGTGGGGCGCAGTGGAACGAGACACCAATAGATCTAGCCAATGGCGGGTTTATCGAGTGAGATCGAAAGAACAAGTCATGAAGGCAAACTGACCCAAGTTTGATAAATAAATCTTAAAAAATAAAACTACTGTGTTATTTTCTCCTAGACAGTAATCTTGCGAACAAATATCGTCCGCACCCTGTATATATATATATATATGTATATATATATATATACTGTATATAAATATATATATATATATATATATATATATATAATATATATCAGTTCTAAATATGGTCAAAGCAATTGCCCATGATGCCAGGTAGTGAGATGGAACTTGTGGCCTCATGGACGTGAAGTGAACTTCTTAACCATTCAGTCATGTCTGTATCCAAATTCATATCATCTTCATCATAAAAATTGCCTATCCATGCTTGCACCCAGCCATCACTTTCCAACACAGCATCTTTCCACCTATCATATTCCTTTGTCATCTCCTCAGGTTCAGCCTTCACCAGTTCTGCTCTGGTCTTCCTTGGTCATGCTCTTCCACAGCTCCCTTCTTGGAACTCCTAGCACTTCCTCACCACCTAACAGTCACCATCAATACATATCTCATGTCTGTACCAGTGTAGTCTTTTCTCCATAGTGTGGAAGATAGACGTTAAATGACGATGAAACTATATCCGATTCCTCTTATGTTCTGTTTTTTTTCTTCAACTCATCTGTGGTTTATCGTTTATGCAATCTGTTACACATGCATCATTTCTTTCTAACCTTCTCACATCCCCTACATTCAAAATACATGTCTCACAACCAGACAACATATACACGTCTCACAACCTCTACATTCAATATACATGTCTTACATCCTCTACATTCAATATACATATCTCACAACCAGACAACCTTGCATTTCATATGCAGACATCATATATATGTCTACACTATTAGTATAACTACTAAAAAAACAACAAAATTACTCATGATTTACAGATTGCAGAAAACAGACTATTAACTGTCAATTTTGAAATATGTCAACTATTAACAAATCAAACACCAAGGAAGCAAGACAACAACAACAACAACAACAACAATAGATGATGAAGTAGCAATTTAGGTGGCTTAATTAAGTGTCAATGTATAATAAGTAGTGAACTTTCTATTTTGTTACTATTGATACATTAAAAAGATATTCATCTCAACTCCATCATCTACACAAACTCTCGGGTCTTAAATAAGGACCCCCCCCCCCTCACTTATTAATTTTTCAGATTATTTCCAACACTAACCACTTATTAAATTTTGCTAATCTATCTCCGGCAAAATGTTATCGATTATACATGACAAAAAAGTACATTACCAGAAGTCCCATACGTTTTACAATAATTAGAATGTGTACGGGTACGATATGTAAAATAAACTTCAGGTTTTAAAAAAAATCAAGGGAGACAACCTAAAATATAACTGATTCCCCTCTGTTATTTTGGACGTGAGAGTACACTTTGCTCCCACTCTACAACATATACACACATTTGAATTGTCCAAACAAATAGTCATCAATGACATGAATGAATATGGTAGAGCTGGTGTCACAGTAAGTAGTAGTGCTGGTGCCACAGTACAGTAGTAGTGATGGTGCCACAATACAGTAGTAGTGTTGGTGCCACAGTACAGTAGTAGTGTTGCTGCAACAGTACAGTAGTAGTGTTGGTGTCACAGTACAGTAGTAGTGCTGGTGTCACAGTACAATAGTAGTGCTGGTGTCACAGTACAGTAGTAGTGCTGGTGTCACAGTAGAGTAGTAGTGTTGGTGTCACAGTACAGTAGTAGTGTTGGTCCCACAGTACAGTAGTAGTGTTGGTCCCACAGTACAGTAGTAGTGCTGGTGCCACGGTACAGTAGTAGAGCTGGTGTCACAGTACAGTAGTAGAGGTGGTGTCACAGTACAGTAGTAGTGTTGGTGCCACAGTACATTAGTAGTGTTGGTGTCACAGTACAGTAGTAGTGTTGGTGTCACAGTACAGTAGTAGTGCTGGTGTCACAGTACAGTAGTAGTGCTGGTGCCACAGTACAGTAGTAGTGCTGGTGCCACAGTACAGTAGCAGTGCTGGTGTCACAGTAGAGTAGTGCTGGTGCCACAGTACAGTAGTAGTGCTGGTGCCACAGTACAGTAGTAGTGCTGGTGCCACAGTACAGTAGTAGTGTTGGTGTCACAGTACAGTAGTAGTGTTGTTTCCACAGTACAGTAGTAGTGTTGTTTCCACAGTACAGTAGTAGTGTTGGTGCCACAGTACATTAGTAGTGCTGGTGCCACAGTACAGTAGTAGTGCTGGTGTCACAGTAAAGTAAGTAGTAGTGCTGGTGTCACAGTACAGTAGTAGTGCTGGTGCCACAGTTAAGTAGCAGTGCTGGTGTCACAGTACAGTAGTGCTGGTGTCACAGCACAGTAGTAGTGTTGGTGTCACAGTACAGTAGTAGTGCTGGTGCCACAATAAAGTAGTAGTGTTGGTGCCACAGTACAGTAGTAGTGTTGGTGCCACAGTACAGTAGTAGTGTTGGTGCCACGATACAGTAGTAGTGTTGGTGTCACAGTACAGTAGTAGTGCTGGTGCCACAGTACAGTAGCAGTGTTGGTGCCACAGTACAGTAGTAGTGCTGGTGCCACAGTACAGTAGTAGTGCTGGTGCCACAGTACAGTAGCAGTGCTGGTGTCACAGTAGAGTAGTGATGGTGCCACAGTACAGTAGTAGTGCTGGTGCCACAGTACAGTAGTAGTGTTGGTGTCACAGTACAGTAGTAGTGTTGTTTCCACAGTACAGTAGTAGTGTTGTTTCCACAGTACAGTAGTAGTGTTGGTGCCACAGTACATTAGTAGTGCTGGTGCCACAGTACAGTAGTAGTGCTGGTGTCACAGTAAAGTAAGTAGTAGTACTGGTGTCACAGTACAGTAGTAGTGCTGGTGCCACAGTTAAGTAGCAGTGCTGGTGTCACAGTACAGTAGTGCTGGTGTCACAGCACAGTAGTAGTGTTGGTGCCACAGTACAGTAGTAGTGTTGGTGCCACAGTACAGTAGTAGTGTTGGTGCCACAGTACAGTAGTAGTGTTGGTGTAACAGTACAGTAGTAGTGCTGGTGCCACAGTACAGTAGCAGTGTTGGTGCCACAGTACAGTAGTAGTGCTGGTGCCACAGTACAGTAGTAGTGTTGGTTCCACAGTACAGTAGTAGTGCTGGTGCCACAGTAGAGTAGTAGTGCTGTTCCACAGTACAGTAGTAGTGCTGGTGTCACAGTACAGTAGTAGTGCTGGTGTCACAGTACAGTAGTAGTGTTGGTGCCACAGTACAGTAGTAGTGTTGGTGTCACGGTACAGTAGTAGTATTGGTGCAACAGCACAGTACAGTAGTAGTGCTGGTGTCACAGTACAGTAGTAGTGTTGGTGCCACAGTACAGTAGTAGTGTTGGTGTCACAGTACAGTAGTAGTGTTGGTGCCACAGTACAGTAGTAGTGCTGGTGTCACAGTACAGTAGTAGTGCTGGTGTCACAGTACAGTAGTAGTGCTGGTTTCACAGTACAGTAGCAGTGTTGGTGCCACAGTACAGTAGTAGTGCTGGTGTCACAGTACAGTAGTAGTGTTGGTTCCACAGTACAGTAGTAGTGCTGGTGCCACAGTACAGTAGTAGTGTTGTTACCATAGTACAGTAGTAGTGCTGGTGTCAAAGTACAGTAGTAGTGTTGTTACCATAGTACAGTAGTAGTGCTGGTGCAACAGTACAGTAGTAGTGCTGGTGTCACAGTACAGTAGTAGTGCTGGTGTCACAGTACAGTAGTAGTGCTGGTGCCACAGTACAGTAGTGCTGGTGCCACAGTACAGTAGTAGTGTTGGTGTCACAGTACATTAGTAGTGTTGTTGCCACAGTACAGTAGTAGTGTTGGTGCCACAGTACAGTAGTAGTGTTGGTGCCATAGTACAGTAGTAGTGCTGGTGCCACAGTACAGTAGTAGTGTTGGTGTCACAGTACAGTAGTAGTGCTGGTGCCACAGTACAGTAGCAGTGCTGGTGTCACAGTAGAGTAGTGCTGGTGCCACAGTACAGTAGTAGTGCTGGTGCCACAGTACAGTAGTAGTGTTGGTGTCACAGTACAGTAGTAGTGTTGTTTCCACAGTACAGTAGTAGTGTTGGTGCCACAGTACAGTAGTAGTGTTGGTTCCACGGTACAGTAGTAGAGCTGGTGTCACAGTACACTAGTAGTGCTGGTCCCACAGTACAGTAGTAGTGTTGGTCCCACAGTACAGTAGCAGTGCTGGTGTCACAGTACAGTAGTAGTGCTGGTGCCACAGTACAGTAGTAGTGCTGGTGTCACAGTACAGTAGTAGTGCTGGTGCCACAGTACAGTAGTAGTGTTGGTGTCACAGTACATTAGTAGTGTTGTTGCCACAGTACAGTAGTAGTGTTGGTGCCACAGTACAGTAGTAGTGTTGGTGCCATAGTACAGTAGTAGTGCTGGTGCCACAGTACAGTAGTAGTGTTGGTGTCACAGTACAGTAGTAGTGCTGGTGCCACAGTACAGTAGCAGTGCTGGTGTCACAGTAGAGTAGTGCTGGTGCCACAGTACAGTAGTAGTGCTGGTGCCACAGTACAGTAGTGCTGGTGCCACAGTACAGTAGTAGTGTTGGTGTCACAGTACAGTAGTAGTGTTGTTTCCACAGTACAGTAGTAGTGTTGGTGCCACAGTACAGTAGTAGTGTTGGTTCCACGGTACAGTAGTAGAGCTGGTGTCACAGTACACTAGTAGTGCTGGTCCCACAGTACAGTAGTAGTGTTGGTCCCACAGTACAGTAGCAGTGCTGGTGTCACAGTACAGTAGTAGTGCTGGTGACACAGTACAGTAGTAGTGCTGGTGTCACAGTACAGTAGTAGTGCTGGTGCCACAGTACAGTAGTAGTGTTGGTGCCACAGTACAGTAGTAGTGTTGGTGCCACAGTACAGTAGTAGTGCTGTTCCACAGTACAGTAGTAGTGCTGGTGTCACAGTACAGTAGTAGTGCTGGTGTCGCAGTACAGTAGTAGTGTTGGTGCCACAGTACAGTAGTAGTGTTGGTGTCACGGTACAGTAGTAGTGTTGGTGCAACAGCACAGTACAGTAGTAGTGTTGTTGCCACAGTACAGTAGTAGTGTTGGTGTCACAGTACAGTAGTAGAGTTGGTGTCACAGTACAGGAGTAGTGCTGGTGCCACAGTACAGTAGTAGTGCTGGTGTCACAGTACAGTAGTAGTGCTGGTCCCACAGTACAGTAGTAGTGTTGGTGCCACAGTGCAGTAGTAGTGTTGGTCCCACAGTACAGTAGTAGAGCTGGTGTCACAGTACAGTAGTAGTGCTGTTGTCACAGTACAGTAGTAGTGTTGGTTCCACAGTGCAGTAGTAGTGTTGGTCCCACAGTACAGTAGTAGAGCTGGTGTCACAGTACAGTAGTAGTGCTGGTGCCACAGTACAGCAGTAGTGTTGGAGCCACAGTACAGTAGTAGTGTTGGAGCCACAGTACAGTAGTAGTGTTGGTGTCACAGTAGAGTAGTAGTGTTGGTGTCACAGTACAGTAGTAGTGCTGGTGTCACAGTACAGTAGTAGTGCTGGTGTCACAGTACAGTAGTAGTGCTGATGTCACAGTACAGTAGTAGGGATGGTGTCACAGTACAGTAGTAGTGTTGGTCCCACAGTAGAGTAGTAGTGTTGGTGTCACAGTACAGTAGAAGTGTTGGTGCCACAGTACAGTAGTAGTGTTGGTGTCACAGTAAGTAGTAGTGTTGGTGTCACAGTACAGTAGTAGTGCTGGTGTAACAGTACAGTAGTAGTGCTGGTGCCACAGTACAGTAGTAGTGCTGGTGCCACAGTACAGTAGTAGTGTTGGTGTCACAGTACAGTAGTAGTGCTCGTGTCACAGTAGAGTAGTAGTGCTGGTGCCACAGTACAGTAGTAGTGCCGGTGTCACAGTACAGTAGTAGTGCTGGTGCCACAGTACAGTAGCAGTGCTGGTGTCACAGTACAGTAGTAGTGCTGGTGCCACAGTACAGTAGTAGTGCTGGTGTCACAGTACAGTAGTAGTGTTGGTGTCACAGTACAGTAGTAGTGTTGGTGCCACAGTACAGTAGTAGTGCTGGTGTCACAGTAGAGTAGTAGTGCTGGTTCCACAGTACAGTAGTAGTGCCGGTGTCACAGTACAGTAGTAGTGCTGGTGCCACAGTACAGTAGCAGTGCTCGTGTCACAGTAGAGTAGTAGTGCTGGTGCCACAGTACAGTAGCAGTGCTGGTGTCACAGTACAGTAGTAGTGCTGGTGCCACAGTACAGTAGTAGTGCTGGTGTCACAGTACAGTAGTAGTGTTGGTGTCACAGTACAGTAGTAGTGTTGGTGCCACAGTACAGTAGTAGTGCTGGTGTCACAGTAGAGTAGTAGTGCTGGTGCCACAGTACAGTAGTAGTGCCGGTGTCACAGTACAGTAGTAGTGCTGGTGCCACAGTACAGTAGCAGTGCTCGTGTCACAGTAGAGTAGTAGTGCTGGTGCCACAGTACAGTAGTAGTGCCGGTGTCACAGTACAGTAGTAGTGCTGGTGCCACAGTACAGTAGCAGTGCTGGTGTCACAGTACAGTAGTAGTGTTGGTGCCACAGTATAGTAGTAGTGTTGGTGTCACAGTACAGTAGTAGAGGTGGTGTCACAGTACAGTAGTAGTACTGGTGCCACAGTACATTATTAGTGCTGGTGCCACAGTACAGTAGTAGTGTTGGTGCCACAGTACAGTAGTAGTGCTGGTGTCACAGTAAAGTAAGTAGTAGTGCTGGTGTCACAGTACAGTAGTAGTGCTGGTGCCACAGTTAAGTAGCAGTGCTGGTGTCACAGTACAGTAGTGCTGGTGTCACAGCACAGTAGTAGTGTTGGTGTCACAGTACAGTAGTAGTGCTGGTGCCACAATAAAGTAGTAGTGTTGGTGCCACAGTACAGTAGTAGTGCTGGTATCACAGTACAGTAGTAGTGCTGGTGCCAAAGTACAGTAGCAGTGTTGGTGCCACAGTACAGTAGTAGTGCTGGTGTCACAGTACAGTAGTAGTGTTGGTGCCACAGTACAGTAGTAGTGCTGGTGCCACAGTACAGTAGTACTGTTGTTACCATAGTACAGTAGTAGTGCTGGTGTCACAGTACAGTAGTAGTGTTGTTACCATAGTACAGTAGTAGTGCTGGTGTCACAGTACAGTAGTAGTGCTGGTGTCACAGTACAGTAGTAGTGCTGGTGCCACAGTACAGTAGTAGTGCTGGTGCCACAGTACAGTAGTTGTGCTGGTGTCACAATACAGTAGTAGTGCTGGTGCCACAGTACAGTAGGAGTGCTGGTGCCACAGTACAGTAGTAGTGCTGGTGTCACAGTACAGTAGTAGTGTTGGTGCCACAGTGCAGTAGTAGTGTTGGTCCCACAGTACAGTAGTAGAGCTGGTGCCACAGTACAGTAGTAGTGCTGGTGTCACAGTAAAGTAAGTAGTAGTACTGGTGTCACAGTACAGTAGTAGTGCTGGTGCCACAGTTAAGTAGCAGTGCTGGTGTCACAGTACAGTAGTGCTGGTGTCACAGCACAGTAGTAGTGTTGGTGCCACAGTACAGTAGTAGTGTTGGTGCCACAGTACAGTAGTAGTGTTGGTGCCACAGTACAGTAGTAGTGTTGGTGTAACAGTACAGTAGTAGTGCTGGGGCCACAGTACAGTAGCAGTGTTGGTGCCACAGTACAGTAGTAGTGCTGGTGCCACAGTACAGTAGTAGTGTTGGTTCCACAGTACAGTAGTAGTGCTGGTGCCACAGTAGAGTAGTAGTGCTGTTCCACAGTACAGTAGTAGTGCTGGTGTCACAGTACAGTAGTAGTGCTGGTGTCACAGTACAGTAGTAGTGTTGGTGCCACAGTACAGTAGTAGTGTTGGTGTCACGGTACAGTAGTAGTATTGGTGCAACAGCACAGTACAGTAGTAGTGCTGGTGTCACAGTACAGTAGTAGTGTTGGTGCCACAGTACAGTAGTAGTGTTGGTGTCACAGTACAGTAGTAGTGTTGGTGCCACAGTACAGTAGTAGTGCTGGTGTCACAGTACAGTAGTAGTGCTGGTTTCACAGTACAGTAGCAGTGTTGGTGCCACAGTACAGTAGTAGTGCTGGTGTCACAGTACAGTAGTAGTGTTGGTTCCACAGTACAGTAGTAGTGCTGGTGCCACAGTACAGTAGTAGTGTTGTTACCATAGTACAGTAGTAGTGCTGGTGTCAAAGTACAGTAGTAGTGTTGTTACCATAGTACAGTAGTAGTGCTGGTGCAACAGTACAGTAGTAGTGCTGGTGTCACAGTACAGTAGTAGTGCTGGTGTCACAGTACAGTAGTAGTGCTGGTGCCACAGTACAGTAGTGCTGGTGCCACAGTACAGTAGTAGTGTTGGTGTCACAATACATTAGTAGTGTTGTTGCCACAGTACAGTAGTAGTGTTGGTGCCACAGTACAGTAGTAGTGTTGGTGCCATAGTACAGTAGTAGTGCTGGTGCCACAGTACAGTAGTAGTGTTGGTGTCACAGTACAGTAGTAGTGCTGGTGCCACAGTACAGTAGCAGTGCTGGTGTCACAGTAGAGTAGTGCTGGTGCCACAGTACAGTAGTAGTGCTGGTGCCACAGTACAGTAGTAGTGTTGGTGTCACAGTACAGTAGTAGTGTTGTTTCCACAGTACAGTAGTAGTGTTGGTGCCACAGTACAGTAGTAGTGTTGGTTCCACGGTACAGTAGTAGAGCTGGTGTCACAGTACACTAGTAGTGCTGGTCCCACAGTACAGTAGTAGTGTTGGTCCCACAGTACAGTAGCAGTGCTGGTGTCACAGTACAGTAGTAGTGCTGGTGCCACAGTACAGTAGTAGTGCTGGTGTCACAGTACAGTAGTAGTGCTGGTGCCACAGTACAGTAGTAGTGTTGGTGTCACAGTACATTAGTAGTGTTGTTGCCACAGTACAGTAGTAGTGTTGGTGCCACAGTACAGTAGTAGTGTTGGTGCCATAGTACAGTAGTAGTGCTGGTGCCACAGTACAGTAGTAGTGTTGGTGTCACAGTACAGTAGTAGTGCTGGTGCCACAGTACAGTAGCAGTGCTGGTGTCACAGTAGAGTAGTGCTGGTGCCACAGTACAGTAGTAGTGCTGGTGCCACAGTACAGTAGTGCTGGTGCCACAGTACAGTAGTAGTGTTGGTGTCACAGTACAGTAGTAGTGTTGTTTCCACAGTACAGTAGTAGTGTTGGTGCCACAGTACAGTAGTAGTGTTGGTTCCACGGTACAGTAGTAGAGCTGGTGTCACAGTACACTAGTAGTGCTGGTCCCACAGTACAGTAGTAGTGTTGGTCCCACAGTACAGTAGCAGTGCTGGTGTCACAGTACAGTAGTAGTGCTGGTGACACAGTACAGTAGTAGTGCTGGTGTCACAGTACAGTAGTAGTGCTGGTGCCACAGTACAGTAGTAGTGTTGGTGCCACAGTACAGTAGTAGTGTTGGTGCCACAGTACAGTAGTAGTGCTGTTCCACAGTACAGTAGTAGTGCTGGTGTCACAGTACAGTAGTAGTGCTGGTGTCGCAGTACAGTAGTAGTGTTGGTGCCACAGTACAGTAGTAGTGTTGGTGTCACGGTACAGTAGTAGTGTTGGTGCAACAGCACAGTACAGTAGTAGTGTTGTTGCCACAGTACAGTAGTAGTGTTGGTGTCACAGTACAGTAGTAGAGTTGGTGTCACAGTACAGGAGTAGTGCTGGTGCCACAGTACAGTAGTAGTGCTGGTGTCACAGTACAGTAGTAGTGCTGGTCCCACAGTACAGTAGTAGTGTTGGTGCCACAGTGCAGTAGTAGTGTTGGTCCCACAGTACAGTAGTAGAGCTGGTGTCACAGTACAGTAGTAGTGCTGTTGTCACAGTACAGTAGTAGTGTTGGTTCCACAGTGCAGTAGTAGTGTTGGTCCCACAGTACAGTAGTAGAGCTGGTGTCACAGTACAGTAGTAGTGCTGGTGCCACAGTACAGCAGTAGTGTTGGAGCCACAGTACAGTAGTAGTGTTGGAGCCACAGTACAGTAGTAGTGTTGGTGTCACAGTAGAGTAGTAGTGTTGGTGTCACAGTACAGTAGTAGTGCTGGTGTCACAGTACAGTAGTAGTGCTGGTGTCACAGTACAGTAGTAGTGCTGATGTCACAGTACAGTAGTAGGGATGGTGTCACAGTACAGTAGTAGTGTTGGTCCCACAGTAGAGTAGTAGTGTTGGTGTCACAGTACAGTAGAAGTGTTGGTGCCACAGTACAGTAGTAGTGTTGGTGTCACAGTAAGTAGTAGTGTTGGTGTCACAGTACAGTAGTAGTGCTGGTGTCACAGTACAGTAGTAGTGCTGGTGCCACAGTACAGTAGTAGTGCTGGTGCCACAGTACAGTAGTAGTGTTGGTGTCACAGTACAGTAGTAGTGCTCGTGTCACAGTAGAGTAGTAGTGTTGGTGTCACAGTACAGTAGTAGTGTTGGTGCCACAGTACAGTAGTAGTGCTGGTGTCACAGTAGAGTAGTAGTGCTGGTTCCACAGTACAGTAGTAGTGCCGGTGTCACAGTACAGTAGTAGTGCTGGTGCCACAGTACAGTAGCAGTGCTCGTGTCACAGTAGAGTAGTAGTGCTGGTGCCACAGTACAGTAGCAGTGCTGGTGTCACAGTACAGTAGTAGTGCTGGTGCCACAGTACAGTAGTAGTGCTGGTGTCACAGTACAGTAGTAGTGTTGGTGTCACAGTACAGTAGTAGTGTTGGTGCCACAGTACAGTAGTAGTGCTGGTGTCACAGTAGAGTAGTAGTGCTGGTGCCACAGTACAGTAGTAGTGCCGGTGTCACAGTACAGTAGTAGTGCTGGTGCCACAGTACAGTAGCAGTGCTCGTGTCACAGTAGAGTAGTAGTGCTGGTGCCACAGTACAGTAGTAGTGCCGGTGTCACAGTACAGTAGTAGTGCTGGTGCCACAGTACAGTAGCAGTGCTGGTGTCACAGTACAGTAGTAGTGTTGGTGCCACAGTATAGTAGTAGTGTTGGTGTCACAGTACAGTAGTAGAGGTGGTGTCACAGTACAGTAGTAGTACTGGTGCCACAGTACATTATTAGTGCTGGTGCCACAGTACAGTAGTAGTGTTGGTGCCACAGTACAGTAGTAGTGCTGGTGTCACAGTAAAGTAAGTAGTAGTGCTGGTGTCACAGTACAGTAGTAGTGCTGGTGCCACAGTTAAGTAGCAGTGCTGGTGTCACAGTACAGTAGTGCTGGTGTCACAGCACAGTAGTAGTGTTGGTGTCACAGTACAGTAGTAGTGCTGGTGCCACAATAAAGTAGTAGTGTTGGTGCCACAGTACAGTAGTAGTGCTGGTATCACAGTCCAGTAGTAGTGCTGGTGCCAAAGTACAGTTGCAGTGTTGGTGCCACAGTACAGTAGTAGTGCTGGTGTCACAGTACAGTAGTAGTGTTGGTGCCACAGTACAGTAGTAGTGCTGGTGCCACAGTACAGTAGTACTGTTGTTACCATAGTACAGTAGTAGTGCTGGTGTCACAGTACAGTAGTAGTGTTGTTACCATAGTACAGTAGTAGTGCTGGTGTCACAGTACAGTAGTAGTGCTGGTGTCACAGTACAGTAGTAGTGCTGGTGCCACAGTACAGTAGTAGTGCTGGTGCCACAGTACAGTAGTTGTGCTGGTGTCACAATACAGTAGTAGTGCTGGTGCCACAGTACAGTAGGAGTGCTGGTGCCACAGTACAGTAGTAGTGCTGGTGTCACAGTACAGTAGTAGTGTTGGTGCCACAGTGCAGTAGTAGTGTTGGTCCCACAGTACAGTAGTAGAGCTGGTGTCACAGTACAGTAGTAGTGCTGGTGTCACAGTACAGTAGTAGTGTTGGTTCCACAGTGCAGTAGTAGTGTTGGTCCCACAGTACAGTAGTAGAGCTGGTGTCACAGTACAGTAGTAGTGCTGGTGCCACAGTACAGTAGTAGTGCTGGTGTCACAGTACAGTAGTAGTGCTGGTCCCACAGTACAGTAGTAGTGTTGGTGCCACAGTGCAGTAGTAGTGTTGGTCCCACAGTACAGTAGTAGAGCTGGTGTCACATTACAGTAGTAGTGCTGGTGTCACAGTACAGTAGTAGTGTTGGTTCCACAGTGCAGTAGTAGTGTTGGTCCCACAGTACAGTAGTAGAGCTGGTGTCACAGTACAGTAGTAGTGCTGGTGCCACAGTACAGTAGTAGTGTTGGTGCCACAGTACAGTAGTAGTGTTGGTGTCACAGTAGAGTAGTAGTGTTGGTGTCACAGTACAGTAGTAGGGATGGTGTCACAGTACAGTAGTAGTGCTGGTGTCACAGTACAGTAGTAGTGCTGATGTCACAGTACAGTAGTAGTGTTGGTCCCACAGTAGAGTAGTAGTGTTGGTGTCACAGTACAGTAGAAGTGTTGGTGCCACAGTACAGTAGTAGTGTTGGTGTCACAGTAAGTAGTAGTGTTGGTGTCACAGTACAGTAGTAGTGCCGGTGTCACAGTACAGTAGTAGTGCTGGTGCCACAGTACAGTAGCAGTGCTGGTGTCACAGTACAGTAGTAGTGCTGGTGCCACAGTACAGTAGTAGTGCTGGTGTCACAGTACAGTAGTAGTGTTGGTGTCACAGTACAGTAGTAGTGCTGGTGCCACAGAACAGTAGCAGTGCTGGTGTCACAGTAGAGTAGTGCTGGTGCCACAGTAGGGTAGTAGTGTTGGTGCCACAGTACAGTAGTAGTGCTGGTGTCACAGTACAGTAGTAGTGCTGGTTCCACAGTACAGTAGTAGTGTTGGTGTCACAGTACAGTAGTAGTGCTGGTGTCACAGTACAGTAGTAATGCTGGTCCCACAGTACAGTAGTAGTGTTGGTTCCAGAGTACAGTAGTAGAGCTGGTGTCACAGTACAGTAGTAGTGCTGGTCCCACAGTACAGTAGTAGTGTTGGTGCCACAGTACAGTAGCAGTGCTGGTGTCACAGTACAGTAGTAGTGCTGGTGCCACAGTACAGTAGTAGTGCTGGTGTCACAGTACAGTAGTAGTGTTGGTGCCACAGTACAGTAGTGGTGTTGGTCCCACAGTACAGTAGTAGTGTTGGTGCCACAGTACAGTAGTAGTGTTGGTCCCACAGTACAGTAGTAGTGTTGATCCCACAGTACAGTAGTAGTGCTTGTCCCACAGTACAGTAGTAGTGTTGGTGCCACAGTACAGTAGTAGTGCTGGTGCCACAGTACAGTAGTAGTGCTGGTGTCACAGTACAGTAGTAGTGTTGGTGCCACAGTATAGTAGTAGTGTTGGTGTCACAGTACAGTAGTAGAGGTGGTGTCACAGTACAGTAGTAGTACTGGTGCCACAGTACATTATTAGTGCTGGTGCCACAGTACAGTAGTAGTGTTGGTTCCACAGTACAGTAGTAGTGCTGGTGTCACAGTAAAGTAAGTAGTAGTGCTGGTGTCACAGTACAGTAGTAGTGCTGGTGCCACAGTTAAGTAGCAGTGCTGGTGTCACAGTACAATAGTGCTGGTGTCAGAGCACAGTAGTAGTGTTGGTGTCACAGTACAGTAGTAGTGCTGGTGCCACAATAAAGTAGTAGTGTTGGTGCCACAGTACAGTAGTAGTGCTGGTATCACAGTACAGTAGTAGTGCTGGTGCCAAAGTACAGTAGTAGTGCTGGTGTCACAGTACAGTAGTAGTGTTGGTGCCACAGTACAGTAGTAGTGCTGGTGCCACAGTACAGTAGTAGTGTTGTTACCATAGTACAGTAGTATTGCTGGTGTCACAGTACAGTAGTAGTGTTGTTACCATAGTACAGTAGTAGTGCTGGTGTCACAGTACAGTAGTAGTGCTGGTGTCACAGTACAGTAGTAGTGCTGGTGCCACAGGACAGTAGTAGTGCTGGTGCCACAGTACAGTAGTTGTGCTGGTGTCACAATACAGTAGTAGTGCTGGTGCCACAGTACAGTAGGAGTGCTGGTGCCACAGTACAGTAGTAGTGCTGGTGTCACAGTACAGTAGTAGTGTTGGTGTCACGGTACAGTAGTAGTGTTGGTGCAACAGTACAGTAGTAGTGTTGGTGTCACAGTACAGTAGTAGTGCTGGTGCCACAGTACAGTAGCAGTGCTGGTGTCACAGTACAGTAGTAGTGCTGGTGCCACAGTACAGTAGTAGTGCTGGTGCCACAGTAGAGTAGTAGTGTTGGTGTCACAGTACAGTAGTAGTGCTGGTCCCACAGTACAGTAGCAGTGCTGGTGTCACAGTAGAGTAGTGCTGGTGCCACAGTACAGTAGTAGTGCTCGTGCCACAGTAGAGTAGTAGTGCTGGTGCCACAGTACAGTAGTAGTGTTGGTGTCACAGTACAGTAGTAGTGTTGTTGCCACAGTACAGTAGAAGTGTTGGTGCCACAGTACAGTAGTAGTGTTGGTCCCACAGTACAGTAGTAGTGTTGGTGCCACAGTACAGTAGCAGTGCTGATGTCACAGTACAGTAGTAGTGCTGGTGCCACAGTACAGTAGTAGTTCTGGTGCCACAGTACAGTAGTAGTGCTGGTGTCACAGTACAGTAGTAGTGTTGGTGTCACGGTACAGTAGTAGTGTTGGTGCAACAGCACAGTACAGTAGTAGTGTTGTTGCCACAGTACAGTAGTAGTGTTGGTCCCACAGTACAGTAGTAGTGTTGGTGTCACAGTACAGTAGTAGTGCTGGTGCCACAGTACAGTAGTTGAGCTGGTGTCACAGTACAGTAGTAGTGGTGGTGTCACAGTACAGTAGTAGTGTTGGTGCCACAGTACAGTAGTAGTGTTGGTGTCACAGTAAGTAGTAGTGTTGGTGTCACAGTACAGTAGTAGTGCTGGTACCACAGTACAGTAGTAGTGCTGGTGCCACAGTACAGTAGTAGTGTTGGTGTCACAGTACAGTAGTAGTGTTCGTGTCACAGTAGAGTAGTAGTGCTGGTGCCACAGTACAGTAGTAGTGCTGGTGTCACAGTACAGTAGTAGTGCTGGTGCCACAGTACAGTAGTACTGCTGGTGTCACAGTACAGTAGTAGTGTTGGTGCCACAGTACAGTAGTAGTGCTGGTGCCACAGTACACTAGTAGTGTTGTTACCATAGTACAGTAGTAGTGCTGGTGTCACAGTACAGTAGTAGTGTTGTTACCATAGAACAGTAGTAGTGCTGGTGCAACAGTACAGTAGTAGTGCTGGTGTCACAGTACAGTAGTAGTGCTGGTGCCACAGTACAGTAGTAGTGCTGGTACCACAGTACAGTAGTAGTGTTGGTGTCACAGTACAGTAGTAGTGCTGGTGCCACAGTACAGTAGCAGTGCTGGTTCACAGTAGAGTAGTGCTGGTGCCACAGTACAGTAGTAGTGCTGGTGCCACAGTACAGTAGTAGTGATGGTGTCACAGTACAGTAGTAGTGCTGGTGTCACAGTACAGTAGTAGTGTTGGTGCCACAGTACAGTAGTAGTGTTGGTGCCACAGTACAGTAGTAGTGCTGGTGTCACAGTACAGTAGTAGTACTGGTGTCACAGTACAGTAGTAGTGCTGGTGCCACAGTACAGTAGCAGTGTTGGTGCCACAGTACAGTAGTAGTGCTGGTGTCACAGTACAGTAGTAGTGTTGGTGCCACAGTACAGTAGTAGTGCTGGTGCCACAGTACACTAGTAGTGTTGTTACCATAGTACAGTAGTAGTGCTGGTGTCACAGTACAGTAGTAGTGTTGTTACCATAGAACAGTAGTAGTGCTGGTGCAACAGTGCAGTAGTAGTGCTGGTGTCACAGTACAGTAGTAGTGCTGGTGCCACAGTACAGTAGTAGTGCTGGTGCCACAGTACAGTAGTTGTGCTGGTGTCACAGTACAGTAGTAGTGCTGGTGCCACAGTACAGTAGGAGTGCTGGTACCACAGTACAGTAGTAGTGCTGGTGTCACAGTACAGTAGTAGTGTTGGTGTCACGGTACAGTAGTAGTGTTGGTGCAACAGCACAGTACAGTAGTAGTGTTGTTGCCACAGTACAGTAGTAGTGTCGGTGTCACAGTACAGTAGTAGTGCTGGTGCCACAGTACAGTAGTAGTGTTGGTGTCACAGTACAGTAGTAGTGCTGGTGCCACAGTACAGTAGTAGTGCTGGTGCCGCAGTACACTAGTAGTGCTGGTGCCACAGTACAGTAGTAGTGTTGGTGTCACAGTACAGTAGTAGTGCTGGTGCCACAGTACAGTAGCAGTGCTGGTGTCACAGTAGCAGTGCTGGTGTCACAGTAGAGCAGTGCTGGTGCCACAGTACAGTAGTGCTGGTGCGACAGTACAGTAGTAGTGTTGGTGTCACAGTACAGTAGTAGTGTTGGTGCCACAGTAGAGTAGTAGTGTTGGTGCCACAGTACAGTAGTAGAGCTGGTGTCACGTTACACTAGTAGTGCTGGTCCCACAGTACAGTAGTAGTGTTGGTGCCAAAGTACAGTAGTAGTGTTGGTGCCACAGTACAGTAGTAGTGCTGTTCCCCAGTACAGTAGTAGTGCTGGTGTCACAGTACAGTAGTAGTGTTGGTGTCACAGTACAGTAGTAGTGTTGGTGTCACGGTACAGTAGTAGTGTTGGTGTCACAGTACAGTAGTAGTGTTGGTGCCACAGTACAGTAGTAGTGCTGTTCCACAGTACAGTAGTAGTGCTGGTGTCACAGTACAGTAGTAGTGCTGGTGTCACAGTACAGTAGTAGTGCTGGTGCCACAGTACAGTAGTAGTGTTGGTGCCACAGTACAGTAGTAGTGCTCGTGTCACAGAAGAGTAGTAGTGCTGGTGCCACAGTACAGTAGTAGTGCTGGTGTCACAGTACAGTAGTAGTGCTGGTGCCACAGTACAGGAGTAGTGCTGGTGTCACAGTACAGTAGTAGTGCTGGTGCCATAGTACAGTAGCAGTGCTGGTGTCACAGTACAGTAGTAGTGCTGGTGCCACAGTACAGTAGTAGTGCTGGTGTCACAGTACAGTAGTAGTGTTGGTGTCACAGTACAGTAGTAGTGCTGGTGCCACAGGACAGTAGCAGTGCTGGTGTCACAGTAGAGTAGTGCTGGTGCCACAGTACAGTAGTAGTGTTGGTGCCACAGTACAGTAGTAGAGCTGGTGCCACAGTACAGTAGTAGTGTTGGTGTCACAGTACAGTAGTAGTGCTGGTGTCACAGTACAGTAGTAATGCTGGTCCCACAGTGCAGTAGTAGTGTTGGTTCCACAGTACAGTAGTAGAGCTGGTGTCACAGTACAGTAGTAGAGCTGGTGTCACAGTACAGTAGTAGTGTTGGTGCCACAGTACAGTAGCAGTGCTGGTGTCACAGTACAGTAGTAGTGCTGGTGCCACAGTACAGTAGTAGTGTTGGTGCCACAGTACAGTAGTAGTGTTGGTGCCACAGTACAGTAGTAGTGTTGGTGCCACAGTACAGTAGTAGTGTTGGTCCCACAGTACAGTAGTAGTGTTGATCCCACAGTACAGTAGTAGTGCTTGTCCCACAGTACAGTTGTAGTGTTGGTGCCACAGTACAGTAGTAGTGTTGGTGCCACAGTACAGTAGTAGTGCTGTTCCACAGTACAGTAGTAGTGCTGGTGTCACAGTACAGTAGTAGTGCTGGTGTCACAGTACAGTAGTAGTGTTGGTGCCACAGTATAGTAGTAGTGTTGGTGTCACAGTACAGTAGTAGTGCTGGTGCCACAGTACAGTAGTAGTACTGGTGCCACAGTACATTATTAGTGCTGGTGCCACAGTACAGTAGTAGTGTTGGTGCCACAGTACATTAGTAGTGCTGGTGCCACAGTACAGTAGTAGTGCTGGTGTCACAGTAAAGTAAGTAGTAGTGCTGGTGTCACAGTACAGTAGTAGTGCTGGTGCCAGTTAAGTAGCAGTGCTGGTGTCACAGTACAGTAGTGCTGGTGTCACAGCACAGTAGTAGTGTTGGTGTCACAGTACAGTAGTAGTGCTGGTGCCACAATAAAGTAGTAGTGTTGGTGCCACAGTACAGTAGTAGTGCTGGTGTCACAGTACAGTAGTAGTGCTGGTGCCACAGTACAGTAGCAGTGTTGGTGCCACAGTACAGTAGTAGTGCTGGTGTCACAGTACAGTAGTAGTGTTGGTGCCACAGTACAGTAGTAGTGCTGGTGCCACAGTACAGTAGTAGTGCTGGTGCCACAGTAGTAGTGTTGTTACCATAGTACAGTAGTAGTGCTGGTGTCACAGTACAGTAGTAGTGTTGTTACCATAGTACAGTAGTAGTGCTGGTGTCACAGTACAGTAGTAGTGTTGTTACCATAGTACAGTAGTAGTGCTGGTGTCACAGTACAGTAGTAGGGCTGGTGCCACATTACAGTAGTAGTGCTGGTGCCACAGTACAGTAGTTGTGCTGGTGTCACAGTACAGTAGTAGTGCTGGTGCCACAGTACAGTAGGAGTGCTGGTGCCACAGTACAGTAGTAGTGCTGGTGTCACAGTAGAGTAGTAGTGTTGCTGTCACGGTACAGTAGTAGTGTTGGTGCAACAGCACAGTACAGTAGTAGTGTTGTTGCCACAGTACAGTAGTAGTGTTGGTGTCACAGTACAGTAGTAGTGCTGGTGCCACAGTACAGTAGCAGTGCTGGTGTCAGAGTACAGTAGTAGTGCTGGTGCCACAGTAGAGGAGTAGTGTTGGTGTCACAGTACAGTAGTAGTGCTGGTGCCACAGTACAGTAGCAGTGCTGGTGTCACAGTAGAGTAGTGCTGGTGCCACAGTACAGTAGTAGTGCTGCTGCCACAGTACAGTAGTAGTGCTGGTGCCACAGTACAGCAGTAGTGTTGTTGCCACAGTACACTAGTAGTGTTGGTGCCACAGTACAGTAGTAGTGTCGGTGCCACAGTACAGTAGTAGTGTTGGTTCCACGGTACAGTAGTAGAGCTGGTGTCACAGTTCAGTAGTAGTGCTGGTCCCACAGTATAGTAGTAGTGTTGGTGCCACAGTACAGTAGCAGTGCTGGTGCCACAGTACAGTAGTAGTGCTGGTGTCACAGTACAGTAGTAGTTTTGGTGTCACGGTACAGTAGTAGTGTTGGTGCAACAGCACAGTACAGTAGTAGTGTTGTTGCCACAGTACAGTAGTAGTGTTGGTCCCACAGTACAGTAGTAGTGTTAGTGTCACAGTACAGTAGTAGTGCTGGTGCCACAGTACAGTAGTAGAGCTGGTGTCACAGTACAGTAGTAGTGGTGGTGTCACAGTACAGTAGTAGTGTTGGTGCCACAGTACAGTAGTAGTGTTGCTGTCACAGTAAGTAGTAGTGTTGGTGTCACAGTACAGTAGTAGTGCTGGTGTCACAGTACAGTAGTAGTGCTGGTGCCACAGTACAGTAGTAGTGCTGGAGCCACAGTACAGTAGTAGTGTTGGTGTCACAGTACAGTAGTAGTGCTCGTGTCACAGTAGAGTAGTAGTGTTGTTGCCACAGTACAGTAGTAGTGTTGGTGTCACAGTTCAGTAGTAGTGCTGGTGCCACAGTACAGTAGCAATGCTGGTGTCACAGTACAGTAGTAGTGCTGGTGCCACAGTACAGTAGTAGTGCTGGTGCCACAGTAGAGTAGTAGTGTTGGTGTCACAGTACAGTAGTAGTGCTGGTCCCACAGTACAGTAGCAGTGCTGGTGTCACAGTAGAGTAGTGCTGGTGCCACAGTACAGTAGTAGTGCTGGTGTCACAGTACAGTAGTAGTGCTGGTGCCACAGTACAGTAGTAGTGCTGGTGCAAACAGTACAGTAGTAGTGTTGGTGTCACAATACAGTAGTAGTGTTGTTGCCACAGTACAGTAGTAGTGTTGGTGCCACAGTACAGTAGTAGTGTTGGTGCCACAGTACAGTAGTAGTGTTGGTTCCACGGTACAGTAGTAGAGCTGGTGTCACAGTTCAGTAGTAGTGCTGGTCCCACAGTACAGTAGTAGTGTTGGTGCCACAGTACAGTAGCAGTGCTGGTGTCACAGTACAGTAGTAGTGCTGGTGCCACAGTACAGTAGTAGTGTTGGTGCCACAGTGCAGTAGTAGTGTTGGTCCCACAGTACAGTAGTAGAGCTGGTGTCACAGTACAGTAGTAGTGCTGGTGTCACAGTACAGTAGTAGTGCTGATGTCACAGTACAGTAGTAGGGTTGGTGTCACTGTACAGTAGTAGTGTTGGTCCCACAGTACAGTAGTAGTGTTGGTGTCACAGTACAGTAGTAGTGCTGGTGCCACAGTACAGTAGTAGAGCTGGTGTCACAGTACAGTAGTAGTGGTGGTGTCACAGTACAGTAGTAGTGTTGGTGCCACAGTACAGTAGTAGTGTTGCTGTCACAGTAAGTAGTAGTGTTGGTGTCACAGTACAGTAGTAGTGCTGGTGTCACAGTACAGTAGTAGTGCTGGTGCCACAGTACAGTAGTAGTGCTGGTGCCACAGTACAGTAGTAGTGTTGGTGTCACAGTACAGTAGTAGTGCTCGTGTCACAGTAGAGTAGTAGTGTTGTTGCCACAGTACAGTAGTAGTGTTGGTGTCACAGTACAGTAGTAGTGCTGGTGCCACAGTACAGTAGCAATGCTGGTGTCACAGTACAGTAGTAGTGCTGGTGCCACAGTACAGTAGTAGTGCTCGTGCCACAGTAGAGTAGTAGTGTTGGTGTCACAGTACAGTAGTAGTGCTGGTCCCACAGTACAGTAGCAGTGCTGGTGTCACAGTAGAGTAGTGCTGGTGCCACAGTACAGTAGTAGTGCTGGTGCCACAGTACAGTAGTAGTGCTGGTGCCACAGTACAGTAGTAGTGTTGGTGTCACAGTACAGTAGTAGTGTTGTTGCCACAGAACAGTAGTAGTGTTGGTGCCACAGTACAGTAGTAGTGTTGGTGCCACAGTACAGTAGTAGTGTTGGTTCCACGGTACAGTAGTAGAGCTGGTGTCAAAGTTCAGTAGTAGTGCTGGTCCCACAGTACAGTAGTAGTGTTGGTGCCACAGTACAGTAGCAGTGCTGGTGTCACAGTACAGTAGTAGTGCTGGTGCCACAGTACAGTAGTAGTGTTGGTGCCACAGTACAGTAGTAGTGCTGGTGTCACAGTACAGTAGTAGTGTTGGTGTCACGGTACAGTAGTAGTGTTGGTCCCACAGTACAGTAGTAGTGTTGGTGTCACAGTACAGTAGTAGTGCTGGTGCCACAGTACAGTAGTAGTGTTGGTGTCACAGTACAGTAGTAGTGTTCGTGTCACAGTAGAGTAGAAGTGCTGGTGCCACAGTACAGTAGTACTGCTGGTGTCACAGTACAGTAGTAGTGTTGGTGCCACAGTACAGTAGTAGTGCTGGTGCCACAGTACACTAGTAGTGTTGTTACCATAGTACAGTAGTAGTGCTGGTGTCACAGTACAGTAGTAGTGTTGTTACCATAGAACAGTAGTAGTGCTGGTGCAACAGTACAGTAGTAGTGCTGGTGTCACAGTACAGTAGTAGTGCTGGTGTCACACTACAGTAGTAGTGCTGGTGCCACAGTACAGTAGTAGTGCTGGTGCCACATTACAGTAGTTGTGCTGGTGTCACAGTACAGTAGTAGTGCTGGTGCCACAGTACAGTAGGAGTGCTGGTGCCACAGTACAGTAGTAGTGCTGGTGTCACAGTACAGTAGTAGTGTTGGTGTCACGGTACAGTAGTAGTGTTGGTGCAACAGCACAGTACAGTAGTAGTGTTGTTGCCACAGTACAGTAGTAGTGTCGGTGTCACAGTACAGTAGTAGTGCTGGTGCCACAGTACAGTAGTAGTGTCGGTGTCACAGTACAGTAGTAGTGCTGGTGCCACAGTACAGTAGTAGTGTTGGTGTCACAGTACAGTAGTAGTGCTGGTGCCACAGTACAGTAGTAGTGCTGGTGCCACAGTACAGTAGTAGTGCTGGTGCCACAGTACAGTAGTAGTGATGGTGTCACAGTACAGTAGTAGTGCTGGTGCCACAGTACAGTAGCAGTGCTGGTGTCACAGTAGAGTAGTGCTGGTGCGACAGTACAGTAGTAGTGTTGGTGTCACAGTACAGTAGTAGTGTTTTTGCCACAGTACAGTAGTAGTGTTGGTTCCACGGTACAGTAGTAGAGCTGGTGTCACGTTACACTAGTAGTGCTGGTCCCACAGTACAGTAGTAGTGTTGGTGCCACAGTACAGTAGTAGTGTTGGTGCCACAGTACAGTAGTAGTGCTGTTCCCCAGTACAGTAGTAGTGCTGGTGTCACAGTACAGTAGTAGTGTTGGTGTCACAGTACAGTAGTAGTGTTGGTGCCACAGTACAGTAGTAGAGCTGGTGCCACAGTACAGTAGTAGTGTTGGTGTCACAGTACAGTAGTAGTGCTGGTGTCACAGTACAGTAGTAATGCTGGTCCCACAGTGCAGTAGTAGTGTTGGTTCCACAGTACAGTAGTAGAGCTGGTGTCACAGTACAGTAGTAGAGCTGGTGTCACAGTACAGTAGTAGTGTTGGTGCCACAGTACAGTAGCAGTGCTGGTGTCACAGTACAGTAGTAGTGCTGGTGCCACAGTACAGTAGTAGTGTTGGTGCCACAGTACAGTAGTAGTGTTGGTGCCACAGTACAGTAGTAGTGTTGGTGCCACAGTACAGTAGTAGTGTTGGTCCCACAGTACAGTAGTAGTGTTGATCCCACAGTACAGTAGTAGTGCTTGTCCCACAGTACAGTTGTAGTGTTGGTGCCACAGTACAGTAGTAGTGTTGGTGCCACAGTACAGTAGTAGTGCTGTTCCACAGTACAGTAGTAGTGCTGGTGTCACAGTACAGTAGTAGTGCTGGTGTCACAGTACAGTAGTAGTGTTGGTGCCACAGTATAGTAGTAGTGTTGGTGTCACAGTACAGTAGTAGTGCTGGTGCCACAGTACAGTAGTAGTACTGGTGCCACAGTACATTATTAGTGCTGGTGCCACAGTACAGTAGTAGTGTTGGTGCCACAGTACATTAGTAGTGCTGGTGCCACAGTACAGTAGTAGTGCTGGTGTCACAGTAAAGTAAGTAGTAGTGCTGGTGTCACAGTACAGTAGTAGTGCTGGTGCCAGTTAAGTAGCAGTGCTGGTGTCACAGTACAGTAGTGCTGGTGTCACAGCACAGTAGTAGTGTTGGTGTCACAGTACAGTAGTAGTGCTGGTGCCACAATAAAGTAGTAGTGTTGGTGCCACAGTACAGTAGTAGTGCTGGTGTCACAGTACAGTAGTAGTGCTGGTGCCACAGTACAGTAGCAGTGTTGGTGCCACAGTACAGTAGTAGTGCTGGTGTCACAGTACAGTAGTAGTGTTGGTGCCACAGTACAGTAGTAGTGCTGGTGCCACAGTACAGTAGTAGTGCTGGTGCCACAGTAGTAGTGTTGTTACCATAGTACAGTAGTAGTGCTGGTGTCACAGTACAGTAGTAGTGTTGTTACCATAGTACAGTAGTAGTGCTGGTGTCACAGTACAGTAGTAGGGCTGGTGCCACATTACAGTAGTAGTGCTGGTGCCACAGTACAGTAGTTGTGCTGGTGTCACAGTACAGTAGTAGTGCTGGTGCCACAGTACAGTAGCAGTGTTGGTGCCACAGTACAGTAGTAGTGCTGGTGTCACAGTACAGTAGTAGTGTTGGTGCCACAGTACAGTAGTAGTGCTGGTGCCACAGTACAGTAGTAGTGCTGGTGCCACAGTAGTAGTGTTGTTACCATAGTACAGTAGTAGTGCTGGTGTCACAGTACAGTAGTAGTGTTGTTACCATAGTACAGTAGTAGTGCTGGTGTCACAGTACAGTAGTAGGGCTGGTGCCACATTACAGTAGTAGTGCTGGTGCCACAGTACAGTAGTTGTGCTGGTGTCACAGTACAGTAGTAGTGCTGGTGCCACAGTACAGTAGGAGTGCTGGTGCCACAGTACAGTAGTAGTGCTGGTGTCACAGTACAGTAGTAGTGTTGCTGTCACGGTACAGTAGTAGTGTTGGTGCAACAGCACAGTACAGTAGTAGTGTTGTTGCCACAGTACAGTAGTAGTGTTGGTGTCACAGTACAGTAGTAGTGCTGGTGCCACAGTACAGTAGCAGTGCTGGTGTCAGAGTACAGTAGTAGTGCTGGTGCCACAGTAGAGGAGTAGTGTTGGTGTCACAGTACAGTAGTAGTGCTGGTGCCACAGTACAGTAGCAGTGCTGGTGTCACAGTAGAGTAGTGCTGGTGCCACAGTACAGTAGTAGTGCTGCTGCCACAGTACAGTAGTAGTGCTGGTGCCACAGTACAGCAGTAGTGTTGTTGCCACAGTACACTAGTAGTGTTGGTGCCACAGTACAGTAGTAGTGTCGGTGCCACAGTACAGTAGTAGTGTTGGTTCCACGGTACAGTAGTAGAGCTGGTGTCACAGTTCAGTAGTAGTGCTGGTCCCACAGTACAGTAGTAGTGTTGGTGCCACAGTACAGTAGCAGTGCTGGTGTCACAGTACAGTAGTAGTGCTGGTGTCACAGTACAGTAGTAGTGCTGGTGCCACAGTACAGTAGTAGTGCTGGTGTCACAGTACAGTAGTAGTTTTGGTGTCACGGTACAGTAGTAGTGTTGGTGCAACAGCACAGTACAGTAGTAGTGTTGTTGCCACAGTACAGTAGTAGTGTTGGTCCCACAGTACAGTAGTAGTGTTAGTGTCACAGTACAGTAGTAGTGCTGGTGCCACAGTACAGTAGTAGAGCTGGTGTCACAGTACAGTAGTAGTGGTGGTGTCACAGTACAGTAGTAGTGTTGGTGCCACAGTACAGTAGTAGTGTTGCTGTCACAGTAAGTAGTAGTGTTGGTGTCACAGTACAGTAGTAGTGCTGGTGTCACAGTACAGTAGTAGTGCTGGTGCCACAGTACAGTAGTAGTGCTGGAGCCACAGTACAGTAGTAGTGTTGGTGTCACAGTACAGTAGTAGTGCTCGTGTCACAGTAGAGTAGTAGTGTTGTTGCCACAGTACAGTAGTAGTGTTGGTGTCACAGTTCAGTAGTAGTGCTGGTGCCACAGTACAGTAGCAATGCTGGTGTCACAGTACAGTAGTAGTGCTGGTGCCACAGTACAGTAGTAGTGCTGGTGCCACAGTAGAGTAGTAGTGTTGGTGTCACAGTACAGTAGTAGTGCTGGTCCCACAGTACAGTAGCAGTGCTGGTGTCACAGTAGAGTAGTGCTGGTGCCACAGTACAGTAGTAGTGCTGGTGTCACAGTACAGTAGTAGTGCTGGTGCCACAGTACAGTAGTAGTGCTGGTGCAAACAGTACAGTAGTAGTGTTGGTGTCACAGTACAGTAGTAGTGTTGTTGCCACAGTACAGTAGTAGTGTTGGTGCCACAGTACAGTAGTAGTGTTGGTGCCACAGTACAGTAGTAGTGTTGGTTCCACGGTACAGTAGTAGAGCTGGTGTCACAGTTCAGTAGTAGTGCTGGTCCCACAGTACAGTAGTAGTGTTGGTGCCACAGTACAGTAGCAGTGCTGGTGTCACAGTACAGTAGTAGTGCTGGTGCCACAGTACAGTAGTAGTGTTGGTGCCACAGTGCAGTAGTAGTGTTGGTCCCACAGTACAGTAGTAGAGCTGGTGTCACAGTACAGTAGTAGTGCTGGTGTCACAGTACAGTAGTAGTGCTGATGTCACAGTACAGTAGTAGGGTTGGTGTCACTGTACAGTAGTAGTGTTGGTCCCACAGTACAGTAGTAGTGTTGGTGTCACAGTACAGTAGTAGTGCTGGTGCCACAGTACAGTAGTAGAGCTGGTGTCACAGTACAGTAGTAGTGGTGGTGTCACAGTACAGTAGTAGTGTTGGTGCCACAGTACAGTAGTAGTGTTGCTGTCACAGTAAGTAGTAGTGTTGGTGTCACAGTACAGTAGTAGTGCTGGTGTCACAGTACAGTAGTAGTGCTGGTGCCACAGTACAGTAGTAGTGCTGGTGCCACAGTACAGTAGTAGTGTTGGTGTCACAGTACAGTAGTAGTGCTCGTGTCACAGTAGAGTAGTAGTGTTGTTGCCACAGTACAGTAGTAGTGTTGGTGTCACAGTACAGTAGTAGTGCTGGTGCCACAGTACAGTAGCAATGCTGGTGTCACAGTACAGTAGTAGTGCTGGTGCCACAGTACAGTAGTAGTGCTGGTGCCACAGTAGAGTAGTAGTGTTGGTGTCACAGTACAGTAGTAGTGCTGGTCCCACAGTACAGTAGCAGTGCTGGTGTCACAGTAGAGTAGTGCTGGTGCCACAGTACAGTAGTAGTGCTGGTGTCAGAGTACAGTAGTAGTGCTGGTGCCACAGTACAGTAGTAGTGCTGGTGCCACAGTACAGTAGTAGTGTTGGTGTCACAGTACAGTAGTAGTGTTGTTGCCACAGAACAGTAGTAGTGTTGGTGCCACGGTACAGTAGTAGTGTTGGTGCCACAGTACAGTAGTAGTGTTGGTTCCACGGTACAGTAGTAGAGCTGGTGTCACAGTTCAGTAGTAGTGCTGGTCCCACAGTACAGTAGTAGTGTTGGTGCCACAGTACAGTAGCAGTGCTGGTGTCACAGTACAGTAGTAGTGCTGGTGCCACAGTACAGTAGTAGTGTTGGTGCCACAGTACAGTAGTAGTGCTGGTGTCACAGTACAGTAGTAGTGTTGGTGTCACGGTACAGTAGTAGTGTTGGTGCAACAGCACAGTACAGTAGTAGTGTTGTTGCCACAGTACAGTAGTAGTGTTGTTGCCGCAGTACAGTAGTAGTGTTGGTCCCACAGTACAGTAGTAGTGTTGGTGTCACAGTACAGTAGTAGTGCTGGTGCCACAGTACAGTAGTAGTGTTGGTGTCACAGTACAGTAGTAGTGTTCGTGTCACAGTAGAGTAGAAGTGCTGGTGCCACAGTACAGTAGTACTGCTGGTGTCACAGTACAGTAGTAGTGTTGGTGCCACAGTACAGTAGTAGTGCTGGTGCCACAGTACACTAGTAGTGTTGTTACCATAGTACAGTAGTAGTGCTGGTGTCACAGTACAGTAGTAGTGTTGTTACCATAGAACAGTAGTAGTGCTGGTGCAACAGTACAGTAGTAGTGCTGGTGTCACAGTACAGTAGTAGTGCTGGTGTCACACTACAGTAGTAGTGCTGGTGCCACAGTACAGTAGTAGTGCTGGTGCCACATTACAGTAGTTGTGCTGGTGTCACAGTACAGTAGTAGTGCTGGTGCCACAGTACAGTAGGAGTGCTGGTGCCACAGTACAGTAGTAGTGCTGGTGTCACAGTACAGTAGTAGTGTTGGTGTCACGGTACAGTAGTAGTGTTGGTGCAACAGCACAGTACAGTAGTAGTGTTGTTGCCACAGTACAGTAGTAGTGTCGGTGTCACAGTACAGTAGTAGTGCTGGTGCCACAGTACAGTAGTAGTGTCGGTGTCACAGTACAGTAGTAGTGCTGGTGCCACAGTACAGTAGTAGTGTTGGTGTCACAGTACAGTAGTAGTGCAGGTGCCACAGTACAGTAGTAGTGCTGGTGCCACAGTACAGTAGTAGTGCTGGTGCCACAGTACAGTAGTAGTGATGGTGTCACAGTACAGTAGTAGTGCTGGTGCCACAGTACAGTAGCAGTGCTGGTGTCACAGTAGAGTAGTGCTGGTGCCACAGTACAGTAGTGCTGGTGCGACAGTACAGTAGTAGTGTTGGTGTCACAGTACAGTAGTAGTGTTTTTGCCACAGTACAGTAGTAGTGTTGGTGCCACAGTAGAGTAGTAGTGTTGGTGCCACAGTACAGTAGTAGTGTTGGTTCCACGGTACAGTAGTAGAGCTGGTGTCACAATACACTAGTAGTGCTGGTCCCACAGTACACTAGTAGTGTTGGTGCCACAGTACAGAAGCAGTACTGGTGTCACAGTACGGTAGTAGTGCTGGTGCCACAGTACAGTAGTAGTGCTGGTGTCACAGTACAGTAGTAGTGCTGGTGCCACAGTACAGTAGTAGTATTGGTGCCACAGTACAGTAGTAGTGTTGGTGTCACAGTAAGTAGTAGTGTTGGTGTCACAGTACAGTAGTAGTGCTGGTGTCACAGTACAGTAGTAGTGCTGGTGCCACAGTACAGTAGTAGTGCTGGTGCCACAGTACAGTAGTAGTGTTGGTATCACAGTACAGTAGTAGTGCTCGTGTCACAGAAGAGTAGTAGTGCTGGTGCCACAGTACAGTAGTAGGGCTGGTGTCACAGTACAGTAGTAGTGCTGGTGTCACAGTACAGTAGTAGTGCTGGTGCCACAGTACAGAAGTAGTGTTGGTGCCACAGTAGAGTAGTGCTGGTGTCACAGTACAGTAGTAGTGCTCGTGTCACAGAAGAGTAGTAGTGCTGGTGCCACAGTACAGTAGTAGTGCTGGTGCCACAGTACAGTAGCAGTGTTGGTGTCACAGTAGAGTAGTGCTGGTGTCACAGTACAGTAGTAGTGTTGGTGCCACAGTACAGTAGTAGAGCTGGTGCCACAGTACAGTAGTAGTGCTGGTATCACAGTACAGTAGTAGTGCTGGTGCCACAGTACAGTAGTAGTGTTGGTGTCACAGTACAGTAGTAGTGCTGGTGTCACAGTACAGTAGTAATGCTGGTCCCACAGTGCAGTAGTAGTGTTGGTTCCACAGTACAGTAGTAGAGCTGGTGTCACAGTACAGTAGTAGAGCTGGTGTCACAGTACAGTAGTAGTGTTGGTGCCACAGTACAGTAGCAGTGCTGGTGTCACAGTACAGTAGTAGTGCTGGTGCCACAGTACAGTAGTAGTGCTGGTGTCACAGTAGAGTAGTAGTGTTGGTGCCACAGTACAGTAGTAGTGTTGGTGCCACAGTACAGTAGTGTTGGTCCCACAGTACAGTAGTAGTGTTGATCCCACAGTACAGTAGTAGTGCTTGTCCCACAGTACAGTTGTAGTGTTGGTGCCACAGTACAGCAGTAGTGTTGGTGCCACAGTACAGTAGTAGTGCTGTTCCACACTACAGTAGTAGTGCTGGTGTCACAGTACAGTAGTAGTGCTGGTGTCACATACAGTAGTAGTGTTGGTGCCACAGTATTGTAGTAGTGTTGGTGTCACAGTACAGTAGTAGTGCTGGTGCCACAGTACAGTAGTAGTACTGGTGCCACAGTACATTATTAGTGCTGGTGCCACAGTACAGTAGTAGTGTTGGTGCCACAGTACATTAGTAGTGCTGGTGCCACAGTACAGTAGTAGTGCTGGTGTCACAGTAAAGTAAGTAGTAGTGCTGGTGTCACAGTACAGTAGTAGTGCTGGTGCCACAGTTAAGTAGCAGTGCTGGTGTCACAGTACAGTAGTGCTGGTGTCACAGCACAGTAGTAGTGTTGGTGCCACAGTACAGTAGTAGTGCTGGTGTCACAGTACAGTAGTAGTGCTGGTGCCACAGTACAGTAGCAGTGTTGGTGCCACAGTACAGTAGTAGTGCTGGTGTCACAGTACAGTAGTAGTGTTGGTGCCACAGTACAGTAGTAGTGCTGGTGCCACAGTACAGTAGTAGTGTTGTTACCATAGTACAGTAGTAGTGCTGGTGTCACAGTACAGTAGTAGTGTTGTTACCATAGTACAGTAGTAGTGCTGGTGTCACAGTACAGTAGTAGTGTTGTTACCATAGTACAGTAGTAGTGCTGGTGTCACAGTACAGTAGTAGTGCTGGTGTCACAGTACAGTAGTTGTGCTGGTGTCACAGTACAGTAGTAGTGTTGTTACCATAGTACAGTAGTAGTGCTGGTGTCACAGTACAGTAGTAGTGCTGGTGTCACAGTACAGTAGTTGTGCTGGTGTCACAGTACAGTAGTAGTGCTGGTGCCACAGTACAGTAGGAGTGCTTGTGCCACAGTACAGTAGTAGTGCTGGTGTCACAGTACAGTAGTAGTGTTGGTGTCACGGTACAGTAGTAGTGTTGGTGCAACAGCACAGTACAGTAGTAGTGTTGTTGCCACAGTACAGTAGTAGTGTTGGTGTCACAGTACATTAGTAGTGCTGGTGCCACAGTACAGTAGCAGTGCTGGTGTCAGAGTACAGTAGTAGTGCTGGTGCCACAGTACAGTAGTAGTGCTGGTGCCACAGTAGAGGAGTAGTGTTGGTGTCACAGTACAGTAGTAGTGCTGGTGCCACAGTACAGTAGCAGTGCTGGTGTCACAGTAGAGTAGTGCTGGTGCCACAGTACAGTAGTAGTGCTGCTGCCACAGTACAGTAGTAGTGCTGGTGCCACAGTACAGCAGTAGTGTTGTTGCCACAGTACACTAGTAGTGTTGGTGCCACAGTACAGTAGTAGTGTTGGTTCCACGGTACAGTAGTAGAGCTGGTGTCACAGTTCAGTAGTAGTGCTGGCCCCACAGTACAGTAGTAGTGTTGGTGCCACAGTACAGTAGCAGTGCTGGTGTCACAGTACAGTAGTAGTGCTGGTGTCACAGTACAGTAGTAGTGCTGGTGTCACAGTACAGTAGTAGTTTTGGTGTCACGGTACAGTAGTAGTGTTGGTGCAACAGCACAGTACAGTAGTAGTGTTGTTGCCAGAGTACAGTAGTAGTGTTGGTCCCACAGTACAGTAGTGTTGGTGTCACAGTACAGTAGTAGTGCTGGTGCCACAGTACAGTAGTAGAGCTGGTGTCACAGTACAGTAGTAGTGGTGGTGTCACAGTACAGTAGTAGTGTTGGTGCCACAGTACAGTAGTAGTGTTGGTGTCACAGTAAGTAGTAGTGTTGGTGTCACAGTACAGTAGTAGTGCTGGTGCCACAGTACAGTAGTAGTGCTGGTGCCACAGTACAGTAGTAGTGTTGGTGACACAGTACAGTAGTAGTGCTCGTGTCACAGTAGAGTAGTAGTGCTGGTGCCACAGTACAGTAGTAGTGCTGGTGTCACAGTACAGTAGTAGTGCTGGTGCCACAGTACAGTAGAACTGCTGGTGTCCCAGGACAGTAGTAGTGCTGGTGCCACAGTACAGTAGTAGTGCTGGTGCCACAGTACAGTAGTAGTGTTGGTGTCACAGTACAGTAGCAGTGCTGGTGCCACAGTACAGTAGCAGTACTGGTGTCACAGTAGAGTAGTGCTGGTGTCACAGTAGAGTAGTGCTGGTGCCACAGTACAGTAGTAGTGCTGGTGTCACAGTAGAGTAGTGCTGGTGCCAAAGTACAGTAGTAGTGCTGGTGCCACAGTACAGTAGTAGTGTTGGTGTCACAGTACAGTAGTAGTGCCGGTGCCACAGTACAGTAGTAGTGTTGGTTCCACAGTACATTAGTAGTGCTGGTGCCACAGTACAGTAGTAGTGCTGGTGTCACAGTAAAGTAAGTAGTAGTGCTGGTGTCACAGTACAGTAGTAGTGCTGGTGACACAGTTAAGTAGCAGTGCTGGTGTCAAAGCACAGTAGTAGTGTTGGTGTCACAGTACAGTAGTAGTGTTGGTGTCACCGTACAGTAGTAGTGCTGCTGTCACAGTACAGTAGCAGTGCTGGTCTCACAGTACAGTAGTAGTGCTGATGTCACAGTACAGTAGTAGTGTTGGTGTCACAGTACAGTAGTAGTGCTGGTGCCACAGTACAGTAGCAGCGTTGGTGCCACAGTACAGTAGTAGTGCTGGTGCCACAGTACAGTAGTAGTGTTGGTTCCACAGTACAGTAGTAGTGCTGGTGCCACAGTACAGTAGTAGTGCTGGTGTCACATTACAGTAGTAGTGCTGGTGCCACAGTACAATAGTAGTGCTGGTTCCACAGTACAGTAGTAGTGCTGGTGCCACAGTACAGTAGTAGTGATGGTGTCACAGTACAGTAGTAGTGCAGGTGTCACAGTACAGTAGTAGTGCTGGTGTCACAGTACAGTAGTAGTGTTGGTGCCACAGTACAGTAGTAGAGCTGGTGTCACAGTACAGTAGTAGTGCTGGTGTCACAGTACAGTAGTAGTGCTGGTGCCACAGTACAGTAGCAGTGTTGGTGCCACAGTACAGTAGTAGTGCTGGTGTCACAGTACAGTAGTAGTGTTGGTGCCACAGTACAGTAGTAGTGCTGGTGCCACAGTACACTAGTAGTGTTGTTACCATAGTACAGTAGTAGTGCTGGTGTCACAGTACAGTAGTAGCGTTGTTACCATAGTACAGTAGTAGTGCTGGTGCAACAGTACAGTAGTAATGCTGGTGTCACAGTACAGTAGTAGTGCTGTTCCACAGTACAATAGTAGTGCTGGTGTCACAGTACAGTAGTAGTGCTGGTGCCACAGTACAGTAGCAGTGCTGGTGTCACAGTAGTGCTGGTGCCACAGTACAGTAGTAGTGCTGGTGCCACAGTACAGTAGTGCTGGTGCCACAGTACAGTAGTAGTGTTGGTGTCACTGTACAGTAGTAGTGTTGTTGCCACAGTACAGAAGTAGTGTTGGTGCCACAGTACAGTAGTAGTGTTGGTGTCACAGTACAGTAGCAGTGTTGGTGCCACAGTACAGTAGTAGTGCTGGTGCCACAGTACAGTAGTAGTGTTGGTTCCACAGTACAGTAGTAGTGCTGGTGCCACAGTACAGTAGTAGTGTTGGTGTCACATTACAGTAGTAGTGCTGGTCCCACAGTTCAGTAGTAGTGCTCATTCCACAGTACAGTAGTAGTGCTGGTGCCACAGTACAGTAGTAGTTATAGTGTCAAAGTACAGTAGTAGTGCAGGTGTCACAGTACAGCAGTAGTGCAGGTGTCACAGTACAGTAGTAGTGCTGGTGTCACAGTATAGTAGTAGTGTTGGTGCCACAGTACAGTAGTAGTGTTGGTGTCACAGTACAGTAGTAGTGCTGGTGCCACAGTACAGTAGCAGTGTTGGTGCCACAGTACAGTAGTAGTGTTGGTGCCACAGTACAGTAGTAGTGCTGGTGTCACAGTACAGTAGTAGTGCTGGTCCCACAGTACAGTAGCAGTGCTGGTGTCACAGTAGAGTAGTGCTGGTGCCACAGTACAGTAGTAGTGTTGGTGTCACAGTAGAGTAGTGCTGGTGCCACAGTACAGTAGTAGTGCTGCTGCCACAGTACAGTAGTAGTGCTGGTGCCACAGTACAGCAGTAGTGTTGTTGCCACAGTACACTAGTAGTGTTGGTGCCACAGTACAGTAGTAGTGTCGGTGCCACAGCACAGTAGTAGTGTTGGTTCCACGGTACAGTAGTAGAGCTGGTGTCACAGTTCAGTAGTAGTGCTGGTCCCACAGTACAGTAGTAGTGTTGGTGCCACAGTACAGTAGCAGTGCTGGTGTCACAGTACAGTAGTAGTGCTGGTGTCACAGTACAGTAGTAGTGCTGGTGCCACAGTACAGTAGTAGTGCTGGTGTCACAGTACAGTAGTAGTTTTGGTGTCACGGTACAGTAGTAGTGTTGGTGCAACAGCACAGTACAGTAGTAGTGTTGTTGCCACAGTACAGTAGTAGTGTTGGTCCCACAGTACAGTAGTAGTGTTGGTGTCACAGTACAGTAGTAGTGCTGGTGCCACAGTACAGTAGTAGAGCTGGTGTCACAGTACAGTAGTAGTGGTGGTGTCACAGTACAGTAGTAGTGTTGGTGCCACAGTACAGTAGTAGTGTTGCTGTCACAGTAAGTAGTAGTGTTGGTGTCACAGTACAGTAGTAGTGCTGGTGTCACAGTACAGTAGTAGTGCTGGTGCCACAGTACAGTAGTAGTGCTGGAGCCACAGTACAGTAGTAGTGTTGGTGTCACAGTACAGTAGTAGTGCTCGTGTCACAGTAGAGTAGTAGTGTTGTTGCCACAGTACAGTAGTAGTGTTGGTGTCACAGTACAGTAGTAGTGCTGGTGCCAGAGTACAGTAGCAATGCTGGTGTCACAGTACAGTAGTAGTGCTGGTGCCACAGTACAGTAGTAGTGCTGGTCCCACAGTAGAGTAGCAGTGCTGGTGTCACAGTAGAGTAGTGCTGGTGCCACAGTACAGTAGTAGTGCTGGTGTCACAGTACAGTAGTAGTGCTGGTGCCACAGTACAGTAGTAGTGCTGGTGCAAACAGTACAGTAGTAGTGTTGGTGTCACAGTACAGTAGTAGTGTTGTTGCCACAGTACAGTAGTAGTGTTGGTGCCACAGTACAGTAGTAGTGTTGGTGCCACAGTACAGTAGTAGTGTTGGTTCCACGGTACAGTAGTAGAGCTGGTGTCACAGTTCAGTAGTAGTGCTGGTCCCACAGTACAGTAGTAGTGTTGGTGCCACAGTACAGTAGCAGTGCTGGTGTCACAGTACAGTAGTAGTGCTGGTGCCACAGTACAGTAGTAGTGTTGGTGCCACAGTGCAGTAGTAGTGTTGGTCCCACAGTACAGTAGTAGAGCTGGTGTCACAGTACAGTAGTAGTGCTGGTGTCACAGTACAGTAGTAGTGCTGATGTCACAGTACAGTAGTAGGGTTGGTGTCACTGTACAGTAGTAGTGTTGGTCCCACAGTACAGTAGTAGTGTTGGTCCCACAGTACAGTAGTAGTGTTGGTGTCACAGTACAGTAGTAGTGCTGGTGCCACAGTACAGTAGTAGAGCTGGTGTCACAGTACAGTAGTAGTGGTGGTGTAACAGTACAGTAGTAGTGTTGGTGCCACAGTACAGTAGTAGTGTTGCTGTCACAGTAAGTAGTAGTGTTGGTGTCACAGTACAGTAGTAGTGCTGGTGTCACAGTACAGTAGTAGTGCTGGTGCCACAGTACAGTAGCAGTGCTGGTGCCACAGTACAGTAGTAGTGTTGGTGTCACAGTACAGTAGTAGTGCTCGTGTCACAGTAGAGTAGTAGTGTTGTTGCCACAGTACAGTAGTAGTGTTGGTGTCACAGTACAGTAGTAGTGCTGGTGCCACAGTACAGTAGCAATGCTGGTGTCACAGTACAGTAGTAGTGCTGGTGCCACAGTACAGTAGTAGTGCTGGTGCCACAGTAGAGTAGTAGTGTTGGTGTCACAGTACAGTAGTAGTGCTGGTCCCACAGTACAGTAGCAGTGCTGGTGTCACAGTAGAGTAGTGCTGGTGCCACAGTACAGTAGTAGTGCTGGTGTCACAGTACAGTAGTAGTGCTGGTGCCACAGTAAGTAGTAGTGCTGGTGCCACAGTACAGTAGTAGTGTTGGTGTCACAGTACAGTAGTAGTGTTGTTGCCACAGAACAGTAGTAGTGTTGGTGCCACAGTACAGTAGTAGTGCTGGTGTCACAGTACAGTAGTAGTGCTGGTGCCACAGTACAGTAGTAGTGTTGGTGCCACAGTACAGTAGTAGTGTTGGTGTCACAGTAAGTAGTAGTGTTGGTGTCACAGTACAGTAGTGGTGCTGGTGCCACAGTACAGTAGTAGTGCTGGTGCCACAGTACAGTAGTAGTGTTGGTATCACAGTACAGTAGTAGTGCTCGTGTCACAGAAGAGTAGTAGTGCTGGTGCCACAGTACAGTAGTAGGGCTGGTGTCACAGTACAGTAGTAGTGCTGGTGCCACAGTACAGTAGTAGTGCTGGTGTCACAGTACAGTAGTAGTGCTGGTGCCACAGTACAGTAGTAGTGTTGGTGCCACAGTAGAGTAGTGCTGGTGTCACAGTAGTAGTGCTCGTGTCACAGAAGAGTAGTAGTGCTGGTGCCACAGTACAGTAGTAGTGCTGGTGCCACAGTACAGTAGTAGTGTTGGTGTCACAGTACAGTAGTAGTGTTAGTGTCACAGTACAGTAGTAGTGCTGGTGCCACAGTACAGTAGTAGAGCTGGTGTCACAGTACAGTAGTAGTGGTGGTGTCACAGTACAGTAGTAGTGTTGGTGCCACAGTACAGTAGTAGTGTTGCTGTCACAGTAAGTAGTAGTGTTGGTGTCACAGTACAGTAGTAGTGCTGGTGTCACAGTACAGTAGTAGTGCTGGTGCCACAGTACAGTAGTAGTGCTGGAGCCACAGTACAGTAGTAGTGTTGGTGTCACAGTACAGTAGTAGTGCTCGTGTCACAGTAGAGTAGTAGTGTTGTTGCCACAGTACAGTAGTAGTGTTGGTGTCACAGTTCAGTAGTAGTGCTGGTGCCACAGTACAGTAGCAATGCTGGTGTCACAGTACAGTAGTAGTGCTGGTGCCACAGTACAGTAGTAGTGCTGGTGCCACAGTAGAGTAGTAGTGTTGGTGTCACAGTACAGTAGTAGTGCTGGTCCCACAGTACAGTAGCAGTGCTGGTGTCACAGTAGAGTAGTGCTGGTGCCACAGTACAGTAGTAGTGCTGGTGTCACAGTACAGTAGTAGTGCTGGTGCCACAGTACAGTAGTAGTGCTGGTGCAAACAGTACAGTAGTAGTGTTGGTGTCACAATACAGTAGTAGTGTTGTTGCCACAGTACAGTAGTAGTGTTGGTGCCACAGTACAGTAGTAGTGTTGGTGCCACAGTACAGTAGTAGTGTTGGTTCCACGGTACAGTAGTAGAGCTGGTGTCACAGTTCAGTAGTAGTGCTGGTCCCACAGTACAGTAGTAGTGTTGGTGCCACAGTACAGTAGCAGTGCTGGTGTCACAGTACAGTAGTAGTGCTGGTGCCACAGTACAGTAGTAGTGTTGGTGCCACAGTGCAGTAGTAGTGTTGGTCCCACAGTACAGTAGTAGAGCTGGTGTCACAGTACAGTAGTAGTGCTGGTGTCACAGTACAGTAGTAGTGCTGATGTCACAGTACAGTAGTAGGGTTGGTGTCACTGTACAGTAGTAGTGTTGGTCCCACAGTACAGTAGTAGTGTTGGTGTCACAGTACAGTAGTAGTGCTGGTGCCACAGTACAGTAGTAGAGCTGGTGTCACAGTACAGTAGTAGTGGTGGTGTCACAGTACAGTAGTAGTGTTGGTGCCACAGTACAGTAGTAGTGTTGCTGTCACAGTAAGTAGTAGTGTTGGTGTCACAGTACAGTAGTAGTGCTGGTGTCACAGTACAGTAGTAGTGCTGGTGCCACAGTACAGTAGTAGTGCTGGTGCCACAGTACAGTAGTAGTGTTGGTGTCACAGTACAGTAGTAGTGCTCGTGTCACAGTAGAGTAGTAGTGTTGTTGCCACAGTACAGTAGTAGTGTTGGTGTCACAGTACAGTAGTAGTGCTGGTGCCACAGTACAGTAGCAATGCTGGTGTCACAGTACAGTAGTAGTGCTGGTGCCACAGTACAGTAGTAGTGCTGGTGCCACAGTAGAGTAGTAGTGTTGGTGTCACAGTACAGTAGTAGTGCTGGTCCCACAGTACAGTAGCAGTGCTGGTGTCACAGTAGAGTAGTGCTGGTGCCACAGTACAGTAATAGTGCTGGTGTCAGAGTACAGTAGTAGTGCTGGTGCCACAGTACAGTAGTAGTGCTGGTGCCACAGTACAGTAGTAGTGTTGGTGTCACAGTACAGTAGTAGTGTTGTTGCCACAGAACAGTAGTAGTGTTGGTGCCACAGTACAGTAGTAGTGTTGGTGCCACAGTACAGTAGTAGTGTTGGTTCCACGGTACAGTAGTAGAGCTGGTGTCAAAGTTCAGTAGTAGTGCTGGTCCCACAGTACAGTAGTAGTGTTGGTGCCACAGTACAGTAGCAGTGCTGGTGTCACAGTACAGTAGTAGTGCTGGTGCCACAGTACAGTAGTAGTGTTGGTGCCACAGTACAGTAGTAGTGCTGGTGTCACAGTACAGTAGTAGTGTTGGTGTCACGGTACAGTAGTAGTGTTGGTCCCACAGTACAGTAGTAGTGTTGGTGTCACAGTACAGTAGTAGTGCTGGTGCCACAGTACAGTAGTAGTGTTGGTGTCACAGTACAGTAGTAGTGTTCGTGTCACAGTAGAGTAGAAGTGCTGGTGCCACAGTACAGTAGTACTGCTGGTGTCACAGTACAGTAGTAGTGTTGGTGCCACAGTACAGTAGTAGTGCTGGTGCCACAGTACACTAGTAGTGTTGTTACCATAGTACAGTAGTAGTGCTGGTGTCACAGTACAGTAGTAGTGTTGTTACCATAGAACAGTAGTAGTGCTGGTGCAACAGTACAGTAGTAGTGCTGGTGTCACAGTACAGTAGTAGTGCTGGTGTCACACTACAGTAGTAGTGCTGGTGCCACAGTACAGTAGTAGTGCTGGTGCCACATTACAGTAGTTGTGCTGGTGTCACAGTACAGTAGGAGTGCTGGTGCCACAGTACAGTAGTAGTGCTGGTGTCACAGTACAGTAGTAGTGTTGGTGTCACGGTACAGTAGTAGTGTTGGTGCAACAGCACAGTACAGTAGTAGTGTTGTTGCCACAGTACAGTAGTAGTGTCGGTGTCACAGTACAGTAGTAGTGCTGGTGCCACAGTACAGTAGTAGTGTCGGTGTCACAGTACAGTAGTAGTGCTGGTGCCACAGTACAGTAGTAGTGTTGGTGTCACAGTACAGTAGTAGTGCTGGTGCCACAGTACAGTAGTAGTGCTGGTGCCACAGTACAGTAGTAGTGCTGGTGCCACAGTACAGTAGTAGTGATGGTGTCACAGTACAGTAGTAGTGCTGGTGCCACAGTACAGTAGCAGTGCTGGTGTCACAGTAGAGTAGTGCTGGTGCCACAGTACAGTCGTGCTGGTGCGACAGTACAGTAGTAGTGTTGGTGTCACAGTACAGTAGTAGTGTTTTTGCCACAGTACAGTAGTAGTGTTGGTTCCACGGTACAGTAGTAGAGCTGGTGTCACGTTACACTAGTAGTGCTGGTCCCACAGTACAGTAGTAGTGTTGGTGCCACAGTACAGTAGTAGTGTTGGTGCCACAGTACAGTAGTAGTGCTGTTCCCCAGTACAGTAGTAGTGCTGGTGTCACAGTACAGTAGTAGTGTTGGTGTCACAGTACAGTAGTAGTGTTGGTGCCACAGTACAGTAGTAGAGCTGGTGCCACAGTACAGTAGTAGTGTTGGTGTCACAGTACAGTAGTAGTGCTGGTGTCACAGTACAGTAGTAATGCTGGTCCCACAGTGCAGTAGTAGTGTTGGTTCCACAGTACAGTAGTAGAGCTGGTGTCACAGTACAGTAGTAGAGCTGGTGTCACAGTACAGTAGTAGTGTTGGTGCCACAGTACAGTAGCAGTGCTGGTGTCACAGTACAGTAGTAGTGCTGGTGCCACAGTACAGTAGTAGTGTTGGTGCCACAGTACAGTAGTAGTGTTGGTGCCACAGTACAGTAGTAGTGTTGGTGCCACAGTACAGTAGTAGTGTTGGTCCCACAGTACAGTAGTAGTGTTGATCCCACAGTACAGTAGTAGTGCTTGTCCCACAGTACAGTTGTAGTGTTGGTGCCACAGTACAGTAGTAGTGTTGGTGCCACAGTACAGTAGTAGTGCTGTTCCACAGTACAGTAGTAGTGCTGGTGTCACAGTACAGTAGTAGTGCTGGTGTCACAGTACAGTAGTAGTGTTGGTGCCACAGTATAGTAGTAGTGTTGGTGTCACAGTACAGTAGTAGTGCTGGTGCCACAGTACAGTAGTAGTACTGGTGCCACAGTACATTATTAGTGCTGGTGCCACAGTACAGTAGTAGTGTTGGTGCCACAGTACATTAGTAGTGCTGGTGCCACAGTACAGTAGTAGTGCTGGTGTCACAGTAAAGTAAGTAGTAGTGCTGGTGTCACAGTACAGTAGTAGTGCTGGTGCCAGTTAAGTAGCAGTGCTGGTGTCACAGTACAGTAGTGCTGGTGTCACAGCACAGTAGTAGTGTTGGTGTCACAGTACAGTAGTAGTGCTGGTGCCACAATAAAGTAGTAGTGTTGGTGCCACAGTACAGTAGTAGTGCTGGTGTCACAGTACAGTAGTAGTGCTGGTGCCACAGTACAGTAGCAGTGTTGGTGCCACAGTACAGTAGTAGTGCTGGTGTCACAGTACAGTAGTAGTGTTGGTGCCACAGTACAGTAGTAGTGCTGGTGCCACAGTACAGTAGTAGTGCTGGTGCCACAGTAGTAGTGTTGTTACCATAGTACAGTAGTAGTGCTGGTGTCACAGTACAGTAGTAGTGTTGTTACCATAGTACAGTAGTAGTGCTGGTGTCACAGTACAGTAGTAGGGCTGGTGCCACATTACAGTAGTAGTGCTGGTGCCACAGTACAGTAGTTGTGCTGGTGTCACAGTACAGTAGTAGTGCTGGTGCCACAGTACAGTAGCAGTGTTGGTGCCACAGTACAGTAGTAGTGCTGGTGTCACAGTACAGTAGTAGTGTTGGTGCCACAGTACAGTAGTAGTGCTGGTGCCACAGTACAGTAGTAGTGCTGGTGCCACAGTAGTAGTGTTGTTACCATAGTACAGTAGTAGTGCTGGTGTCACAGTACAGTAGTAGTGTTGTTACCATAGTACAGTAGTAGTGCTGGTGTCACAGTACAGTAGTAGGGCTGGTGCCACATTACAGTAGTAGTGCTGGTGCCACAGTACAGTAGTTGTGCTGGTGTCACAGTACAGTAGTAGTGCTGGTGCCACAGTACAGTAGGAGTGCTGGTGCCACAGTACAGTAGTAGTGCTGGTGTCACAGTACAGTAGTAGTGTTGCTGTCACGGTACAGTAGTAGTGTTGGTGCAACAGCACAGTACAGTAGTAGTGTTGTTGCCACAGTACAGTAGTAGTGTTGGTGTCACAGTACAGTAGTAGTGCTGGTGCCACAGTACAGTAGCAGTGCTGGTGTCAGAGTACAGTAGTAGTGCTGGTGCCACAGTAGAGGAGTAGTGTTGGTGTCACAGTACAGTAGTAGTGCTGGTGCCACAGTACAGTAGCAGTGCTGGTGTCACAGTAGAGTAGTGCTGGTGCCACAGTACAGTAGTAGTGCTGCTGCCACAGTACAGTAGTAGTGCTGGTGCCACAGTACAGCAGTAGTGTTGTTGCCACAGTACACTAGTAGTGTTGGTGCCACAGTACAGTAGTAGTGTCGGTGCCACAGTACAGTAGTAGTGTTGGTTCCACGGTACAGTAGTAGAGCTGGTGTCACAGTTCAGTAGTAGTGCTGGTCCCACAGTACAGTAGTAGTGTTGGTGCCACAGTACAGTAGCAGTGCTGGTGTCACAGTACAGTAGTAGTGCTGGTGTCACAGTACAGTAGTAGTGCTGGTGCCACAGTACAGTAGTAGTGCTGGTGTCACAGTACAGTAGTAGTTTTGGTGTCACGGTACAGTAGTAGTGTTGGTGCAACAGCACAGTACAGTAGTAGTGTTGTTGCCACAGTACAGTAGTAGTGTTGGTCCCACAGTACAGTAGTAGTGTTAGTGTCACAGTACAGTAGTAGTGCTGGTGCCACAGTACAGTAGTAGAGCTGGTGTCACAGTACAGTAGTAGTGGTGGTGTCACAGTACAGTAGTAGTGTTGGTGCCACAGTACAGTAGTAGTGTTGCTGTCACAGTAAGTAGTAGTGTTGGTGTCACAGTACAGTAGTAGTGCTGGTGTCACAGTACAGTAGTAGTGCTGGTGCCACAGTACAGTAGTAGTGCTGGAGCCACAGTACAGTAGTAGTGTTGGTGTCACAGTACAGTAGTAGTGCTCGTGTCACAGTAGAGTAGTAGTGTTGTTGCCACAGTACAGTAGTAGTGTTGGTGTCACAGTTCAGTAGTAGTGCTGGTGCCACAGTACAGTAGCAATGCTGGTTTCACAGTACAGTAGTAGTGCTGGTGCCACAGTACAGTAGTAGTGCTGGTGCCACAGTAGAGTAGTAGTGTTGGTGTCACAGTACAGTAGTAGTGCTGGTCCCACAGTACAGTAGCAGTGCTGGTGTCACAGTAGAGTAGTGCTGGTGCCACAGTACAGTAGTAGTGCTGGTGTCACAGTACAGTAGTAGTGCTGGTGCCACAGTACAGTAGTAGTGCTGGTGCAAACAGTACAGTAGTAGTGTTGGTGTCACAGTACAGTAGTAGTGTTGTTGCCACAGTACAGTAGTAGTGTTGGTGCCACAGTACAGTAGTAGTGTTGGTGCCACAGTACAGTAGTAGTGTTGGTTCCACGGTACAGTAGTAGAGCTGGTGTCACAGTTCAGTAGTAGTGCTGGTCCCACAGTACAGTAGTAGTGTTGGTGCCACAGTACAGTAGCAGTGCTGGTGTCACAGTACAGTAGTAGTGCTGGTGCCACAGTACAGTAGTAGTGTTGGTGCCACAGTGCAGTAGTAGTGTTGGTCCCACAGTACAGTAGTAGAGCTGGTGTCACAGTACAGTAGTAGTGCTGGTGTCACAGTACAGTAGTAGTGCTGATGTCACAGTACAGTAGTAGGGTTGGTGTCACTGTACAGTAGTAGTGTTGGTCCCACAGTACAGTAGTAGTGTTGGTGTCACAGTACAGTAGTAGTGCTGGTGCCACAGTACAGTAGTAGAGCTGGTGTCACAGTACAGTAGTAGTGGTGGTGTCACAGTACAGTAGTAGTGTTGGTGCCACAGTACAGTAGTAGTGTTGCTGTCACAGTAAGTAGTAGTGTTGGTGTCACAGTACAGTAGTAGTGCTGGTGTCACAGTACAGTAGTAGTGCTGGTGCCACAGTACAGTAGTAGTGCTGGTGCCACAGTACAGTAGTAGTGTTGGTGTCACAGTACAGTAGTAGTGCTCGTGTCACAGTAGAGTAGTAGTGTTGTTGCCACAGTACAGTAGTAGTGTTGGTGTCACAGTACAGTAGTAGTGCTGGTGCCACAGTACAGTAGCAATGCTGGTGTCACAGTACAGTAGTAGTGCTGGTGCCACAGTACAGTAGTAGTGCTGGTGCCACAGTAGAGTAGTAGTGTTGGTGTCACAGTACAGTAGTAGTGCTGGTCCCACAGTACAGTAGCAGTGCTGGTGTCACAGTAGAGTAGTGCTGGTGCCACAGTACAGTAGTAGTGCTGGTGTCAGAGTACAGTAGTAGTGCTGGTGCCACAGTACAGTAGTAGTGCTGGTGCCACAGTACAGTAGTAGTGTTGGTGTCACAGTACAGTAGTAGTGTTGTTGCCACAGAACAGTAGTAGTGTTGGTGCCACGGTACAGTAGTAGTGTTGGTGCCACAGTACAGTAGTAGTGTTGGTTCCACGGTACAGTAGTAGAGCTGGTGTCACAGTTCAGTAGTAGTGCTGGTCCCACAGTACAGTAGTAGTGTTGGTGCCACAGTACAGTAGCAGTGCTGGTGTCACAGTACAGTAGTAGTGCTGGTGCCACAGTACAGTAGTAGTGTTGGTGCCACAGTACAGTAGTAGTGCTGGTGTCACAGTACAGTAGTAGTGTTGGTGTCACGGTACAGTAGTAGTGTTGGTGCAACAGCACAGTACAGTAGTAGTGTTGGTGTCACGGTACAGTAGTAGTGTTGGTGCAACAGCACAGTACAGTAGTAGTGTTGTTGCCACAGTACAGTAGTAGTGTTGTTGCCGCAGTACAGTAGTAGTGTTGGTCCCACAGTACAGTAGTAGTGTTGGTGTCACAGTACAGTAGTAGTGCTGGTGCCACAGTACAGTAGTAGTGTTGGTGTCACAGTACAGTAGTAGTGTTCGTGTCACAGTAGAGTAGAAGTGCTGGTGCCACAGTACAGTAGTACTGCTGGTGTCACAGTACAGTAGTAGTGTTGGTGCCACAGTACAGTAGTAGTGCTGGTGCCACAGTACACTAGTAGTGTTGTTACCATAGTACAGTAGTAGTGCTGGTGTCACAGTACAGTAGTAGTGTTGTTACCATAGAACAGTAGTAGTGCTGGTGCAACAGTACAGTAGTAGTGCTGGTGTCACAGTACAGTAGTAGTGCTGGTGTCACACTACAGTAGTAGTGCTGGTGCCACAGTACAGTAGTAGTGCTGGTGCCACATTACAGTAGTTGTGCTGGTGTCACAGTACAGTAGTAGTGCTGGTGCCACAGTACAGTAGGAGTGCTGGTGCCACAGTACAGTAGTAGTGCTGGTGTCACAGTACAGTAGTAGTGTTGGTGTCACGGTACAGTAGTAGTGTTGGTGCAACAGCACAGTACAGTAGTAGTGTTGTTGCCACAGTACAGTAGTAGTGTCGGTGTCACAGTACAGTAGTAGTGCTGGTGCCACAGTACAGTAGTAGTGTCGGTGTCACAGTACAGTAGTAGTGCTGGTGCCACAGTACAGTAGTAGTGTTGGTGTCACAGTACAGTAGTAGTGCAGGTGCCACAGTACAGTAGTAGTGCTGGTGCCACAGTACAGTAGTAGTGCTGGTGCCACAGTACAGTAGTAGTGATGGTGTCACAGTACAGTAGTAGTGCTGGTGCCACAGTACAGTAGCAGTGCTGGTGTCACAGTAGAGTAGTGCTGGTGCCACAGTACAGTAGTGCTGGTGCGACAGTACAGTAGTAGTGTTGGTGTCACAGTACAGTAGTAGTGTTTTTGCCACAGTACAGTAGTAGTGTTGGTGCCACAGTAGAGTAGTAGTGTTGGTGCCACAGTACAGTAGTAGTGTTGGTTCCACGGTACAGTAGTAGAGCTGGTGTCACAATACACTAGTAGTGCTGGTCCCACAGTACACTAGTAGTGTTGGTGCCACAGTACAGAAGCAGTACTGGTGTCACAGTACGGTAGTAGTGCTGGTGCCACAGTACAGTAGTAGTGCTGGTGTCACAGTACAGTAGTAGTGCTGATGCCACAGTACAGTAGTAGTATTGGTGCCACAGTACAGTAGTAGTGTTGGTGTCACAGTAAGTAGTAGTGTTGGTGTCACAGTACAGTAGTAGTGCTGGTGTCACAGTACAGTAGTAGTGCTGGTGCCACAGTACAGTAGTAGTGCTGGTGCCACAGTACAGTAGTAGTGTTGGTATCACAGTACAGTAGTAGTGCTCGTGTCACAGAAGAGTAGTAGTGCTGGTGCCACAGTACAGTAGTAGGGCTGGTGTCACAGTACAGTAGTAGTGCTGGTGTCACAGTACAGTAGTAGTGCTGGTGCCACAGTACAGAAGTAGTGTTGGTGCCACAGTAGAGTAGTGCTGGTGTCACAGTACAGTAGTAGTGCTCGTGTCACAGAAGAGTAGTAGTGCTGGTGCCACAGTACAGTAGTAGTGCTGGTGCCACAGTACAGTAGCAGTGTTGGTGTCACAGTAGAGTAGTGCTGGTGTCACAGTACAGTAGTAGTGTTGGTGCCACAGTACAGTAGTAGAGCTGGTGCCACAGTACAGTAGTAGTGCTGGTATCACAGTACAGTAGTAGTGCTGGTGCCACAGTACAGTAGTAGTGTTGGTGTCACAGTACAGTAGTAGTGCTGGTGTCACAGTACAGTAGTAATGCTGGTCCCACAGTGCAGTAGTAGTGTTGGTTCCACAGTACAGTAGTAGAGCTGGTGTCACAGTACAGTAGTAGAGCTGGTGTCACAGTACAGTAGTAGTGTTGGTGCCACAGTACAGTAGCAGTGCTGGTGTCACAGTACAGTAGTAGTGCTGGTGCCACAGTACAGTAGTAGTGCTGGTGTCACAGTAGAGTAGTAGTGTTGGTGCCACAGTACAGTAGTAGTGTTGGTGCCACAGTACAGTAGTGTTGGTCCCACAGTACAGTAGTAGTGTTGATCCCACAGTACAGTAGTAGTGCTTGTCCCACAGTACAGTTGTAGTGTTGGTGCCACAGTACAGCAGTAGTGTTGGTGCCACAGTACAGTAGTAGTGCTGTTCCACACTACAGTAGTAGTGCTGGTGTCACAGTACAGTAGTAGTGCTGGTGTCACATACAGTAGTAGTGTTGGTGCCACAGTATGGTAGTAGTGTTGGTGTCACAGTACAGTAGTAGTGCTGGTGCCACAGTACAGTAGTAGTACTGGTGCCACAGTACATTATTAGTGCTGGTGCCACAGTACAGTAGTAGTGTTGGTGCCACAGTACATTAGTAGTGCTGGTGCCACAGTACAGTAGTAGTGCTGGTGTCACAGTAAAGTAAGTAGTAGTGCTGGTGTCACAGTACAGTAGTAGTGCTGGTGCCACAGTTAAGTAGCAGTGCTGGTGTCACAGTACAGTAGTGCTGGTGTCACAGCACAGTAGTAGTGTTGGTGCCACAGTACAGTAGTAGTGCTGGTGTCACAGTACAGTAGTAGTGCTGGTGCCACAGTACAGTAGCAGTGTTGGTGCCACAGTACAGTAGTAGTGCTGGTGTCACAGTACAGTAGTAGTGTTGGTGCCACAGTACAGTAGTAGTGCTGGTGCCACAGTACAGTAGTAGTGTTGTTACCATAGTACAGTAGTAGTGCTGGTGTCACAGTACAGTAGTAGTGTTGTTACCATAGTACAGTAGTAGTGCTGGTGTCACAGTACAGTAGTAGTGTTGTTACCATAGTACAGTAGTAGTGCTGGTGTCACAGTACAGTAGTAGTGCTGGTGTCACAGTACAGTAGTTGTGCTGGTGTCACAGTACAGTAGTAGTGTTGTTACCATAGTACAGTAGTAGTGCTGGTGTCACAGTACAGTAGTAGTGCTGGTGTCACAGTACAGTAGTTGTGCTGGTGTCACAGTACAGTAGTAGTGCTGGTGCCACAGTACAGTAGGAGTGCTTGTGCCACAGTACAGTAGTAGTGCTGGTGTCACAGTACAGTAGTAGTGTTGGTGTCACGGTACAGTAGTAGTGTTGGTGCAACAGCACAGTACAGTAGTAGTGTTGTTGCCACAGTACAGTAGTAGTGTTGGTGTCACAGTACATTAGTAGTGCTGGTGCCACAGTACAGTAGCAGTGCTGGTGTCAGAGTACAGTAGTAGTGCTGGTGCCACAGTACAGTAGTAGTGCTGGTGCCACAGTAGAGGAGTAGTGTTGGTGTCACAGTACAGTAGTAGTGCTGGTGCCACAGTACAGTAGCAGTGCTGGTGTCACAGTAGAGTAGTGCTGGTGCCACAGTACAGTAGTAGTGCTGCTGCCACAGTACAGTAGTAGTGCTGGTGCCACAGTACAGCAGTAGTGTTGTTGCCACAGTACACTAGTAGTGTTGGTGCCACAGTACAGTAGTAGTGTTGGTTCCACGGTACAGTAGTAGAGCTGGTGTCACAGTTCAGTAGTAGTGCTGGCCCCACAGTACAGTAGTAGTGTTGGTGCCACAGTACAGTAGCAGTGCTGGTGTCACAGTACAGTAGTAGTGCTGGTGTCACAGTACAGTAGTAGTGCTGGTGCCACAGTACAGTAGTAGTGTTGGTGTCACAGTAAGTAGTAGTGTTGGTGTCACAGTACAGTAGTAGTGCTGGTGCCACAGTACAGTAGTAGTGCTGGTGCCACAGTACAGTAGTAGTGTTGGTGACACAGTACAGTAGTAGTGCTCGTGTCACAGTAGAGTAGTAGTGCTGGTGCCACAGTACAGTAGTAGTGCTGGTGTCACAGTACAGTAGTAGTGTTGGTGCAACAGCACAGTACAGTAGTAGTGTTGTTGCCAGAGTACAGTAGTAGTGTTGGTCCCACAGTACAGTAGTGTTGGTGTCACAGTACAGTAGTAGTGCTGGTGCCACAGTACAGTAGTAGAGCTGGTGTCACAGTACAGTAGTAGTGGTGGTGTCACAGTACAGTAGTAGTGTTGGTGCCACAGTACAGTAGTAGTGTTGGTGTCACAGTAAGTAGTAGTGTTGGTGTCACAGTACAGTAGTAGTGCTGGTGCCACAGTACAGTAGTAGTGCTGGTGCCACAGTACAGTAGTAGTGTTGGTGACACAGTACAGTAGTAGTGCTCGTGTCACAGTAGAGTAGTAGTGCTGGTGCCACAGTACAGTAGTAGTGCTGGTGTCACAGTACAGTAGTAGTGCTGGTGCCACAGTACAGTAGAACTGCTGGTGTCCCAGGACAGTAGTAGTGCTGGTGCCACAGTACAGTAGTAGTGCTGGTGCCACAGTACAGTAGTAGTGTTGGTGTCACAGTACAGTAGCAGTGCTGGTGCCACAGTACAGTAGCAGTGCTGGTGTCACAGTAGAGTAGTGCTGGTGTCACAGTAGAGTAGTGCTGGTGCCACAGTACAGTAGTAGTGCTGGTGTCACAGTAGAGTAGTGCTGGTGCCAAAGTACAGTAGTAGTGCTGGTGCCACAGTACAGTAGTAGTGTTGGTGTCACAGTACAGTAGTAGTGCCGGTGCCACAGTACAGTAGTAGTGTTGGTTCCACAGTACATTAGTAGTGCTGGTGCCACAGTACAGTAGTAGTGCTGGTGTCACAGTAAAGTAAGTAGTAGTGCTGGTGTCACAGTACAGTAGTAGTGCTGGTGACACAGTTAAGTAGCAGTGCTGGTGTCAAAGCACAGTAGTAGTGTTGGTGTCACAGTACAGTAGTAGTGTTGGTGTCACCGTACAGTAGTAGTGCTGCTGTCACAGTACAGTAGTAGTGCTGGTCTCACAGTACAGTAGTAGTGCTGATGTCACAGTACAGTAGTAGTGTTGGTGTCACAGTACAGTAGTAGTGCTGGTGCCACAGTACAGTAGCAGCGTTGGTGCCACAGTACAGTAGTAGTGCTGGTGCCACAGTACAGTAGTAGTGTTGGTTCCACAGTACAGTAGTAGTGCTGGTGCCACAGTACAGTAGTAGTGCTGGTGTCACATTACAGTAGTAGTGCTGGTGCCACAGTACAATAGTAGTGCTGGTTCCACAGTACAGTAGTAGTGCTGGTGCCACAGTACAGTAGTAGTGATGGTGTCACAGTACAGTAGTAGTGCAGGTGTCACAGTACAGTAGTAGTGCTGGTGTCACAGTACAGTAGTAGTGTTGGTGCCACAGTACAGTAGTAGAGCTGGTGTCACAGTACAGTAGTAGTGCTGGTGTCACAGTACAGTAGTAGTGCTGGTGCCACAGTACAGTAGCAGTGTTGGTGCCACAGTACAGTAGTAGTGCTGGTGTCACAGTACAGTAGTAGTGTTGGTGCCACAGTACAGTAGTAGTGCTGGTGCCACAGTACACTAGTAGTGTTGTTACCATAGTACATTAGTAGTGCTGGTGTCACAGTACAGTAGTAGCGTTGTTACCATAGTACAGTAGTAGTGCTGGTGCAACAGTACAGTAGTAATGCTGGTGTCACAGTACAGTAGTAGTGCTGTTCCACAGTACAATAGTAGTGCTGGTGTCACAGTACAGTAGTAGTGCTGGTGCCACAGTACAGTAGCAGTGCTGGTGTCACAGTAGTGCTGGTGCCACAGTACAGTAGTAGTGCTGGTGCCACAGTACAGTAGTGCTGGTGCCACAGTACAGTAGTAGTGTTGGTGTCACTGTACAGTAGTAGTGTTGTTGCCACAGTACAGAAGTAGTGTTGGTGCCACAGTACAGTAGTAGTGTTGGTGTCACAGTACAGTAGCAGTGTTGGTGCCACAGTACAGTAGTAGTGCTGGTGCCACAGTACAGTAGTAGTGTTGGTTCCACATTACAGTAGTAGTGCTGGTGCCACAGTACAGTAGTAGTGTTGCTGTCACATTACAGTAGTAGTGCTGGTCCCACAGTTCAGTAGTAGTGCTCGTGCCACAGTACAGTAGTAGTGCTGGTGCCACAGTACAGTAGTAGTTATAGTGTCAAAGTACAGTAGTAGTGCAGGTGTCACAGTACAGCAGTAGTGCAGGTGTCACAGTACAGTAGTAGTGCTGGTGTCACAGTATAGTAGTAGTGTTGGTGCCACAGTACAGTAGTAGTGTTGGTGTCACAGTACAGTAGTAGTGCTGGTGCCACAGTACAGTAGCAGTGTTGGTGCCACAGTACAGTAGTAGTGTTGGTGCCACAGTACAGTAGTAGTGCTGGTGTCACAGTACAGTAGTAGTGCTGGTCCCACAGTACAGTAGCAGTGCTGGTGTCACAGTAGAGTAGTGCTGGTGCCACAGTACAGTAGTAGTGTTGATGTCACAGTAGAGTAGTGCTGGTGCCACAGTACAGTAGTAGTGCTGCTGCCACAGTACAGTAGTAGTGCTGGTGCCACAGTACAGCAGTAGTGTTGTTGCCACAGTACACTAGTAGTGTTGGTGCCACAGTACAGTAGTAGTGTCGGTGCCACAGCACAGTAGTAGTGTTGGTTCCACGGTACAGTAGTAGAGCTGGTGTCACAGTTCAGTAGTAGTGCTGGTCCCACAGTACAGTAGTAGTGTTGGTGCCACAGTACAGTAGCAGTGCTGGTGTCACAGTACAGTAGTAGTGCTGGTGTCACAGTACAGTAGTAGTGCTGGTGCCACAGTACAGTAGTAGTGCTGGTGTCACAGTACAGTAGTAGTTTTGGTGTCACGGTACAGTAGTAGTGTTGGTGCAACAGCACAGTACAGTAGTAGTGTTGTTGCCACAGTACAGTAGTAGTGTTGGTCCCACAGTACAGTAGTAGTGTTGGTGTCACAGTACAGTAGTAGTGCTGGTGCCACAGTACAGTAGTAGAGCTGGTGTCACAGTACAGTAGTAGTGGTGGTGTCACAGTACAGTAGTAGTGTTGGTGCCACAGTACAGTAGTAGTGTTGCTGTCACAGTAAGTAGTAGTGTTGGTGTCACAGTACAGTAGTAGTGCTGGTGTCACAGTACAGTAGTAGTGCTGGTGCCACAGTACAGTAGTAGTGCTGGAGCCACAGTACAGTAGTAGTGTTGGTGTCACAGTACAGTAGTAGTGCTCGTGTCACAGTAGAGTAGTAGTGTTGTTGCCACAGTACAGTAGTAGTGTTGGTGTCACAGTACAGTAGTAGTGCTGGTGCCACAGTACAGTAGCAATGCTGGTGTCACAGTACAGTAGTAGTGCTGGTGCCACAGTACAGTAGTAGTGCTGGTGCCACAGTAGAGTAGTAGTGTTGGTGTCACAGTACAGTAGTAGTGCTGGTCCCACAGTAGAGTAGCAGTGCTGGTGCCACAGTACAGTAGTAGTGCTGGTGTCACAGTACAGTAGTAGTGCTGGTGCCACAGTACAGTAGTAGTGCTGGTGCAAACAGTACAGTAGTAGTGTTGGTGTCACAGTACAGTAGTAGTGTTGTTGCCACAGTACAGTAGTAGTGTTGGTGCCACAGTACAGTAGTAGTGTTGGTGCCACAGTACAGTAGTAGTGTTGGTTCCACGGTACAGTAGTAGAGCTGGTGTCACAGTTCAGTAGTAGTGCTGGTCCCACAGTACAGTAGTAGTGTTGGTGCCACAGTACAGTAGTAGTGTTGGTCCCACAGTACAGTAGTAGAGCTGGTGTCACAGTACAGTAGTAGTGCTGGTGTCACAGTACAGTAGTAGTGCTGATGTCACAGTACAGTAGTAGGGTTGGTGTCACTGTACAGTAGTAGTGTTGGTCCCACAGTACAGTAGTAGTGTTGGTCCCACAGTACAGTAGTAGTGTTGGTGTCACAGTACAGTAGTAGTGCTGGTGCCACAGTACAGTAGTAGAGCTGGTGTCACAGTACAGTAGTAGTGGTGGTGTAACAGTACAGTAGTAGTGTTGGTGCCACAGTACAGTAGTAGTGTTGCTGTCACAGTAAGTAGTAGTGTTGGTGTCACAGTACAGTAGTAGTGCTGGTGTCACAGTACAGTAGTAGTGCTGGTGCCACAGTACAGTAGCAGTGCTGGTGCCACAGTACAGTAGTAGTGTTGGTGTCACAGTACAGTAGTAGTGCTCGTGTCACAGTAGAGTAGTAGTGTTGTTGCCACAGTACAGTAGTAGTGTTGGTGTCACAGTACAGTAGTAGTGCTGGTGCCACAGTACAGTAGCAATGCTGGTGTCACAGTACAGTAGTAGTGCTGGTGCCACAGTACAGTAGTAGTGCTGGTGCCACAGTAGAGTAGTAGTGTTGGTGTCACAGTACAGTAGTAGTGCTGGTCCCACAGTACAGTAGCAGTGCTGGTGTCACAGTAGAGTAGTGCTGGTGCCACAGTACAGTAGTAGTGCTGGTGTCACAGTACAGTAGTAGTGCTGGTGCCACAGTACAGTAGTAGTGCTGGTGCCACAGTACAGTAGTAGTGTTGGTGTCACAGTACAGTAGTAGTGTTGTTGCCACAGAACAGTAGTAGTGTTGGTGCCACAGTACAGTAGTAGTGCTGGTGTCACAGTACAGTAGTAGTGCTGGTGCCACAGTACAGTAGTAGTGTTGGTGCCACAGTACAGTAGTAGTGTTGGTGTCACAGTAAGTAGTAGTGTTGGTGTCACAGTACAGTAGTGGTGCTGGTGCCACAGTACAGTAGTAGTGCTGGTGCCACAGTACAGTAGTAGTGTTGGTATCACAGTACAGTAGTAGTGCTCGTGTCACAGAAGAGTAGTAGTGCTGGTGCCACAGTACAGTAGTAGGGCTGGTGTCACAGTACAGTAGTAGTGCTGGTGCCACAGTACAGTAGTAGTGCTGGTGTCACAGTACAGTAGTAGTGCTGGTGCCACAGTACAGTAGTAGTGTTGGTGCCACAGTAGAGTAGTGCTGGTGTCACAGTAGTAGTGCTCGTGTCACAGAAGAGTAGTAGTGCTGGTGCCACAGTACAGTAGTAGTGCTGGTGCCACAGTACAGTAGCAGTGTTGGTGTCACAGTAGAGTAGTGCTGGTGTCACAGTACAGTAGTAGTGTTGGTGCCACAGTACAGTAGTAGAGCTGGTGCCACAGTACAGTAGTAGTGCTGGTATCACAGTACAGTAGTAGTGCTGGTGCCACAGTACAGTAGTAGTGTTGGTGTCACAGTACAGTAGTAGTGCTGGTGTCACAGTACAGTAGTAATGCTGGTCCCACAGTGCAGTAGTAGTGTTGGTTCCACAGTACAGTAGTAGAGCTGGTGTCACAGTACAGTAGTAGAGCTGGTGTCACAGTACAGTAGTAGTGTTGGTGCCACAGTACAGTAGCAGTGCTGGTGTCACAGTACAGTAGTAGTGCTGGTGCCACAGTACAGTAGTAGTGCTGGTGTCACAGTAGAGTAGTAGTGTTGGTGCCACAGTACAGTAGTAGTGTTGGTGCCACAGTACAGTAGTGTTGGTCCCACAGTACAGTAGTAGTGTTGATCCCACAGTACAGTAGTAGTGCTTGTCCCACAGTACAGTTGTAGTGTTGGTGCCACAGTACAGTAGTAGTGTTGGTGCCACAGTACAGTAGTAGTGCTGTTCCACAGTACAGTAGTAGTGCTGGTGTCACAGTACAGTAGTAGTGCTGGTGTCACATACAGTAGTAGTGTTGGTGCCACAGTATAGTAGTAGTGTTGGTGTCACAGTACAGTAGTAGTGCTGGTGCCACAGTACAGTAGTAGTACTGGTGCCACAGTACATTATTAGTGCTGGTGCCACAGTACAGTAGTAGTGTTGGTGCCACAGTACATTAGTAGTGCTGGTGCCACAGTACAGTAGTAGTGCTGGTGTCACAGTAAAGTAAGTAGTAGTGCTGGTGTCACAGTACAGTAGTAGTGCTGGTGCCACAGTTAAGTAGCAGTGCTGGTGTCACAGTACAGTAGTGCTGGTGTCACAGCACAGTAGTAGTGTTGGTGTCACAGTACAGTAGTAGTGCTGGTGTCACAGTACAGTAGTAGTGCTGGTGCCACGGTACAGTAGCAGTGTTGGTGCCACAGTACAGTAGTAGTGCTGGTGTCACAGTACAGTAGTAGTGTTGGTGCCACAGTACAGTAGTAGTGCTGGTGCCACAGTACAGTAGTAGTGTTGTTACCATAGTACAGTAGTAGTGCTGGTGTCACAGTACAGTAGTAGTGTTGTTACCATAGTACAGTAGTAGTGCTGGTGTCACAGTACAGTAGTAGTGTTGTTACCATAGTACAGTAGTAGTGCTGGTGTCACAGTACAGTAGTAGTGCTGGTGTCACAGTACAGTAGTTGTGCTGGTGTCACAGTACAGTAGTAGTGCTGGTGCCACAGTACAGTAGGAGTGCTGGTGCCACAGTACAGTAGTAGTGCTGGTGTCACAGTACAGTAGTAGTGTTGGTGTCACGGTACAGTAGTAGTGTTGGTGCAACAGCACAGTACAGTAGTAGTGTTGTTGCCACAGTACAGTAGTAGTGTTGGTGTCACAGTACAGTAGTAGTGCTGGTGCCACAGTACAGTAGCAGTGCTGGTGTCAGAGTACAGTAGTAGTGCTGGTGCCACAGTACAGTAGTAGTGCTGGTGCCACAGTAGAGGAGTAGTGTTGGTGTCACAGTACAGTAGTAGTGCTGGTGCCACAGTACAGTAGCAGTGCTGGTGTCACAGTAGAGTAGTGCTGGTACCACAGTACAGTAGTAGTGCTGCTGCCACAGTACAGTAGTAGTGCTGGTGCCACAGTACAGCAGTAGTGTTGTTGCCACAGTACACTAGTAGTGTTGGTGCCACAGTACAGTAGTAGTGTTGGTTCCACGGTACAGTAGTAGAGCTGGTGTCACAGTTCAGTAGTAGTGCTGGCCCCACAGTACAGTAGTAGTGTTGGTGCCACAGTACAGTAGCAGTGCTGGTGTCACAGTACAGTAGTAGTGCTGGTGTCACAGTACAGTAGTAGTGCTGGTGTCACAGTACAGTAGTAGTTTTGGTGTCACGGTACAGTAGTAGTGTTGGTGCAACAGGACAGTACAGTAGTAGTGTTGTTGCCAGAGTACAGTAGTAGTGTTGGTCCCACAGTACAGTAGTGTTGGTGTCACAGTACAGTAGTAGTGCTGGTGCCACAGTACAGTAGTAGAGCTGGTGTCACAGTACAGTAGTAGTGGTGGTGTCACAGTACAGTAGTAGTGTTGGTGCCACAGTACAGTAGTAGTGTTGGTGTCACAGTAAGTAGTAGTGTTGGTGTCACAGTACAGTAGTAGTGCTGGTGCCACAGTACAGTAGTAGTGCTGGTGCCACAGTACAGTAGTAGTGTTGGTGACACAGTACAGTAGTAGTGCTCGTGTCACAGTAGAGTAGTAGTGCTGGTGCCACAGTACAGTAGTAGTGCTGGTGTCACAGTACAGTAGTAGTGCTGGTGCCACAGTACAGTAGAACTGCTGGTGTCCCAGGACAGTAGTAGTGCTGGTGCCACAGTACAGTAGTAGTGCTGGTGCCACAGTACAGTAGTAGTGTTGGTGTCACAGTACAGTAGCAGTGCTGGTGCCACAGTACAGTAGCAGTGCTGGTGTCACAGTAGAGTAGTGCTGGTGTCACAGTAGAGTAGTGCTGGTGCCACAGTACAGTAGTAGTGCTGGTGTCACAGTAGAGTAGTGCTGGTGCCAAAGTACAGTAGTAGTGCTGGTTCCACAGTACAGTAGTAGTGTTGGTGTCACAGTACAGTAGTAGTGCCGGTGCCACAGTACAGTAGTAGTGTTGGTTCCACAGTACATTAGTAGTGCTGGTGCCACAGTACAGTAGTAGTGCTGGTGTCACAGTAAAGTAAGTAGTAGTGCTGGTGTCACAGTACAGTAGTAGTGCTGGTGACACAGTTAAGTAGCAGTGCTGGTGTCAAAGCACAGTAGTAGTGTTGGTGTCACAGTACAGTAGTAGTGTTGGTGTCACCGTACAGTAGTAGTGCTGCTGTCACAGTACAGTAGTAGTGCTGGTCTCACAGTACAGTAGTAGTGCTGATGTCACAGTACAGTAGTAGTGTTGGTGTCACAGTACAGTAGTAGTGCTGGTGCCACAGTACAGTAGCAGCGTTGGTGCCACAGTACAGTAGTAGTGCTGGTGCCACAGTACAGTAGTAGTGTTGGTTCCACAGTACAGTAGTAGTGCTGGTGCCACAGTACAGTAGTAGTGCTGGTGTCACATTACAGTAGTAGTGCTGGTGCCACAGTACAATAGTAGTGCTGGTTCCACAGTACAGTAGTAGTGCTGGTGCCACAGTACAGTAGTAGTGATGGTGTCACAGTACAGTAGTAGTGCAGGTGTCACAGTACAGTAGTAGTGCTGGTGTCACAGTACAGTAGTAGTGTTGGTGCCACAGTACAGTAGTAGTGTTGGTGTCACAGTACAGTAGTAGTGTTGGTGCCACAGTACAGTAGTAGTGCTGGTGTCACAGTACAGTAGTAGTGCTGGTGTCACAGTACAGTAGTAGTGCTGGTGCCACAGTACAGTAGCAGTGTTGGTGCCACAGTACAGTAGTAGTGCTGGTGTCACAGTACAGTAGTAGTGTTGGTGCCACAGTACAGTAGTAGTGCTGGTGCCACAGTACACTAGTAGTGTTGTTACCATAGTACAGTAGTAGTGCTGGTGTCACAGTACAGTAGTAGCGTTGTTACCATAGTACAGTAGTAGTGCTGGTGCAACAGTACAGTAGTAATGCTGGTGTCACAGTACAGTAGTAGTGCTGTTCCACAGTACAATAGTAGTGCTGGTGTCACAGTACAGTAGTAGTGCTGGTGCCACAGTACAGTAGCAGTGCTGGTGTCACAGTAGTGCTGGTGCCACAGTACAGTAGTAGTGCTGGTGCCACAGTACAGTAGTGCTGGTGCCACAGTACAGTAGTAGTGTTGGTGTCACTGTACAGTAGTAGTGTTGTTGCCACAGTACAGAAGTAGTGTTGGTGCCACAGTACAGTAGTAGTGTTGGTGTCACAGTACAGTAGCAGTGTTGGTGCCACAGTACAGTAGTAGTGCTGGTGCCACAGTACAGTAGTAGTGTTGGTTCCACAGTACAGTAGTAGTGCTGGTGCCACAGTACAGTAGTAGTGTTGGTGTCACATTACAGTAGTAGTGCTGGTGCCACAGTTCAGTAGTAGTGCTCGTGCCACAGTACAGTAGTAGTGCTGGTGCCACAGTACAGTAGTAGTTATAGTGTCAAAGTACAGTAGTAGTGCAGGTGTCACAGTACAGTAGTAGTGCAGGTGTCACAGTACAGTAGTAGTGCTGGTGTCACAGTATAGTAGTAGTGTTGGTGCCACAGTACAGTAGTAGTGTTGGTGTCACAGTACAGTAGTAGTGCTGGTGCCACAGTACAGTAGCAGTGTTGGTGCCACAGTACAGTAGTAGTGTTGGTGCCACAGTACAGTAGTAGTGCTGGTGTCACAGTACAGTAGTAGTGCTGGTCCCACAGTACAGTAGCAGTGCTGGTGTCACAGTAGAGTAGTGCTGGTGCCACAGTACAGTAGTAGTGTTGGTGTCACAGTAGAGTAGTGCTGGTTCCACAGTACAGTAGTAGTGCTGCTGCCACAGTACAGTAGTAGTGCTGGTGCCACAGTACAGCAGTAGTGTTGTTGCCACAGTACACTAGTAGTGTTGGTGCCACAGTACAGTAGTAGTGTCGGTGCCACAGCACAGTAGTAGTGTTGGTTCCACGGTACAGTAGTAGAGCTGGTGTCACAGTTCAGTAGTAGTGCTGGTCCCACAGTACAGTAGTAGTGTTGGTGCCACAGTACAGTAGCAGTGCTGGTGTCACAGTACAGTAGTAGTGCTGGTGTCACAGTACAGTAGTAGTGCTGGTGCCACAGTACAGTAGTAGTGCTGGTGTCACAGTACAGTAGTAGTTTTGGTGTCACGGTACAGTAGTAGTGTTGGTGCAACAGCACAGTACAGTAGTAGTGTTGTTGCCACAGTACAGTAGTAGTGTTGGTCCCACAGTACAGTAGTAGTGTTGGTGTCACAGTACAGTAGTAGTGCTGGTGCCACAGTACAGTAGTAGAGCTGGTGTCACAGTACAGTAGTAGTGGTGGTGTCACAGTACAGTAGTAGTGTTGGTGCCACAGTACAGTAGTAGTGTTGCTGTCACAGTAAGTAGTAGTGTTGGTGTCACAGTACAGTAGTAGTGCTGGTGTCACAGTACAGTAGTAGTGCTGGTGCCACAGTACAGTAGTAGTGCTGGAGCCACAGTACAGTAGTAGTGTTGGTGTCACAGTACAGTAGTAGTGCTCGTGTCACAGTAGAGTAGTAGTGTTGTTGCCACAGTACAGTAGTAGTGTTGGTGTCACAGTACAGTAGTAGTGCTGGTGCCACAGTACAGTAGCAATGCTGGTGTCACAGTACAGTAGTAGTGCTGGTGCCACAGTACAGTAGTAGTGCTGGTGCCACAGTAGAGTAGTAGTGTTGGTGTCACAGTACAGTAGTAGTGCTGGTCCCACAGTAGAGTAGCAGTGCTTGTGTCACAGTAGAGTAGTGCTGGTGCCACAGTACAGTAGTAGTGCTGGTGTCACAGTACAGTAGTAGTGCTGGTGCCACAGTACAGTAGTAGTGCTGGTGCAAACAGTACAGTAGTAGTGTTGGTGTCACAGTACAGTAGTAGTGTTGTTGCCACAGTACAGTAGTAGTGTTGGTGCCACAGTACAGTAGTAGTGTTGGTGCCACAGTACAGTAGTAGTGTTGGTTCCACGGTACAGTAGTAGAGCTGGTGTCACAGTTCAGTAGTAGTGCTGGTCCCACAGTACAGTAGTAGTGTTGGTGCCACAGTACAGTAGCAGTGCTGGTGTCACAGTACAGTAGTAGTGCTGGTGCCACAGTACAGTAGTAGTGTTGGTGCCACAGTGCAGTAGTAGTGTTGGTCCCACAGTACAGTAGTAGAGCTGGTGTCACAGTACAGTAGTAGTGCTGGTGTCACAGTACAGTAGTAGTGCTGATGTCACAGTACAGTAGTAGGGTTGGTGTCACTGTACAGTAGTAGTGTTGGTCCCACAGTACAGTAGTAGTGTTGGTCCCACAGTACAGTAGTAGTGTTGGTGTCACAGTACAGTAGTAGTGCTGGTGCCACAGTACAGTAGTAGAGCTGGTGTCACAGTACAGTAGTAGTGGTGGTGTAACAGTACAGTAGTAGTGTTGGTGCCACAGTACAGTAGTAGTGTTGCTGTCACAGTAAGTAGTAGTGTTGGTGTCACAGTACAGTAGTAGTGCTGGTGTCACAGTACAGTAGTAGTGCTGGTGCCACAGTACAGTAGTAGTGCTGGTGCCACAGTACAGTAGTAGTGTTGGTGTCACAGTACAGTAGTAGTGCTCGTGTCACAGTAGAGTAGTAGTGTTGTTGCCACAGTACAGTAGTAGTGTTGGTGTCACAGTACAGTAGTAGTGCTGGTGCCACAGTACAGTAGCAATGCTGGTGTCACAGTACAGTAGTAGTGCTGGTGCCACAGTACAGTAGTAGTGCTGGTGCCACAGTAGAGTAGTAGTGTTGGTGTCACAGTACAGTAGTAGTGCTGGTCCCACAGTACAGTAGCAGTGCTGGTGTCACAGTAGAGTAGTGCTGGTGCCACAGTACAGTAGTAGTGCTGGTGTCACAGTACAGTAGTAGTGCTGGTGCCACAGTACAGTAGTAGTGCTGGTGCCACAGTACAGTAGTAGTGTTGGTGTCACAGTACAGTAGTAGTGTTGTTGCCACAGAACAGTAGTAGTGTTGGTGCCACAGTACAGTAGTAGTGCTGGTGTCACAGTACAGTAGTAGTGCTGGTGCCACAGTACAGTAGTAGTGTTGGTGCCACAGTACAGTAGTAGTGTTGGTGTCACAGTAAGTAGTAGTGTTGGTGTCACAGTACAGTAGTGGTGCTGGTGTCACAGTACAGTAGTAGTGCTGGTGCCACAGTACAGTAGTAGTGCTGGTGCCACAGTACAGTAGTAGTGTTGGTATCACAGTACAGTAGTAGTGCTCGTGTCACAGAAGAGTAGTAGTGCTGGTGCCACAGTACAGTAGTAGGGCTGGTGTCACAGTACAGTAGTAGTGCTGGTGCCACAGTACAGTAGTAGTGCTGGTGTCACAGTACAGTAGTAGTGCTGGTGCCACAGTACAGTAGTAGTGTTGGTGCCACAGTAGAGTAGTGCTGGTGTCACAGTAGTAGTGCTCGTGTCACAGAAGAGTAGTAGTGCTGGTGCCACAGTACAGTAGTAGTGCTGGTGCCACAGTACAGTAGCAGTGTTGGTGTCACAGTAGAGTAGTGCTGGTGTCACAGTACAGTAGTAGTGTTGGTGCCACAGTACAGTAGTAGAGCTGGTGCCACAGTACAGTAGTAGTGCTGGTATCACAGTACAGTAGTAGTGCTGGTGCCACAGTACAGTAGTAGTGTTGGTGTCACAGTACAGTAGTAGTGCTGGTGTCACAGTACAGTAGTAATGCTGGTCCCACAGTGCAGTAGTAGTGTTGGTTCCACAGTACAGTAGTAGAGCTGGTGTCACAGTACAGTAGTAGAGCTGGTGTCACAGTACAGTAGTAGTGTTGGTGCCACAGTACAGTAGCAGTGCTGGTGTCACAGTACAGTAGTAGTGCTGGTGCCACAGTACAGTAGTAGTGCTGGTGTCACAGTAGAGTAGTAGTGTTGGTGCCACAGTACAGTAGTAGTGTTGGTGCCACAGTACAGTAGTGTTGGTCCCACAGTACAGTAGTAGTGTTGATCCCACAGTACAGTAGTAGTGCTTGTCCCACAGTACAGTTGTAGTGTTGGTGCCACAGTACAGTAGTAGTGTTGGTGCCACAGTACAGTAGTAGTGCTGTTCCACAGTACAGTAGTAGTGCTGGTGTCACAGTACAGTAGTAGTGCTGGTGTCACATACAGTAGTAGTGTTGGTGCCACAGTATAGTAGTAGTGTTGGTGTCACAGTACAGTAGTAGTGCTGGTGCCACAGTACATTATTAGTGCTGGTGCCACAGTACAGTAGTAGTGTTGGTGCCACAGTACATTAGTAGTGCTGGTGCCACAGTACAGTAGTAGTGCTGGTGTCACAGTAAAGTAAGTAGTAGTGCTGGTGTCACAGTACAGTAGTAGTGCTGGTGCCACAGTTAAGTAGCAGTGCTGGTGTCACAGTACAGTAGTGCTGGTGTCACAGCACAGTAGTAGTGTTGGTGCCACAGTACAGTAGTAGTGCTGGTGTCACAGTACAGTAGTAGTGCTGGTGCCACGGTACAGTAGCAGTGTTGGTGCCACAGTACAGTAGTAGTGCTGGTGTCACAGTACAGTAGTAGTGTTGGTGCCACAGTACAGTAGTAGTGCTGGTGCCACAGTACAGTAGTAGTGTTGTTACCATAGTACAGTAGTAGTGCTGGTGTCACAGTACAGTAGTAGTGTTGTTACCATAGTACAGTAGTAGTGCTGGTGTCACAGTACAGTAGTAGTGTTGTTACCATAGTACAGTAGTAGTGCTGGTGTCACAGTACAGTAGTTGTGCTGGTGTCACAGTACAGTAGTAGTGCTGGTGCCACAGTACAGTAGGAGTGCTGGTGCCACAGTACAGTAGTAGTGCTGGTGTCACAGTACAGTAGTAGTGTTGGTGTCACGGTACAGTAGTAGTGTTGGTGCAACAGCACAGTACAGTAGTAGTGTTGTTGCCACAGTACAGTAGTAGTGTTGGTGTCACAGTACAGTAGTAGTGCTGGTGCCACAGTACAGTAGCAGTGCTGGTGTCAGAGTACAGTAGTAGTGCTGGTGCCACAGTACAGTAGTAGTGCTGGTGCCACAGTAGAGGAGTAGTGTTGGTGTCACAGTACAGTAGTAGTGCTGGTGCCACAGTACAGTAGCAGTGCTGGTGTCACAGTAGAGTAGTGCTGGTGCCACAGTACAGTAGTAGTGCTGCTGCCACAGTACAGTAGTAGTGCTGGTGCCACAGTACAGCAGTAGTGTTGTTGCCACAGTACACTAGTAGTGTTGGTGCCACAGTACAGTAGTAGTGTTGGTTCCACGGTACAGTAGTAGAGCTGGTGTCACAGTTCAGTAGTAGTGCTGGCCCCACAGTACAGTAGTAGTGTTGGTGCCACAGTACAGTAGCAGTGCTGGTGTCACAGTACAGTAGTAGTGCTGGTGTCACAGTACAGTAGTAGTGCTGGTGCCACAGTACAGTAGTAGTGCTGGTGTCACAGTACAGTAGTAGTTTTGGTGTCACGGTACAGTAGTAGTGTTGGTGCAACAGCACAGTACAGTAGTAGTGTTGTTGCCAGAGTACAGTAGTAGTGTTGGTCCCACAGTACAGTAGTGTTGGTGTCACAGTACAGTAGTAGTGCTGGTGCCACAGTACAGTAGTAGAGCTGGTGTCACAGTACAGTAGTAGTGGTGGTGTCACAGTACAGTAGTAGTGTTGGTGCCACAGTACAGTAGTAGTGTTGGTGTCACAGTAAGTAGTAGTGTTGGTGTCACAGTACAGTAGTAGTGCTGGTGCCACAGTACAGTAGTAGTGCTGGTGCCACAGTACAGTAGTAGTGTTGGTGACACAGTACAGTAGTAGTGCTCGTGTCACAGTAGAGTAGTAGTGCTGGTGCCACAGTACAGTAGTAGTGCTGGTGTCACAGTACAGTAGTAGTGCTGGTGCCACAGTACAGTAGTACTGCTGGTGTCCCAGGACAGTAGTAGTGCTGGTGCCACAGTACAGTAGTAGTGCTGGTGCCACAGTACAGTAGTAGTGTTGGTGTCACAGTACAGTATCAGTGCTGGTGCCACAGTACAGTAGCAGTGCTGGTGTCACAGTAGAGTAGTGCTGGTGCCACAGTACAGTAGTAGTGCTGGTGTCACAGTAGAGTAGTGCTGGTGCCACAGTACAGTAGTAGTGCTGGTGCCACAGTACAGTAGTAGTGTTGGCGTCACAGTACAGTAGTAGTGCCGGTGCCACAGTACAGTAGTAGTGTTGGTTCCACAGTACATTAGTAATGCTGGTGCCACAGTACAGTAGTAGTGCTGGTGTCACAGTAAAGTAAGTAGTAGTGCTGGTGTCACAGTACAGTAGTAGTGCTGGTGACACAGTTAAGTAGCAGTGCTGGTGTCAAAGCACAGTAGTAGTGTTGGTGTCACAGTACAGTAGTAGTGTTGGTGTCACCGTACAGTAGTAGTGCTGCTGTCACAGTACAGTAGTAGTGCTGGTCTCACAGTACAGTAGTAGTGCTGATGTCACAGTACAGTAGTAGTGTTGGTGTCACAGTACAGTAGTAGTGCTGGTGCCACAGTACAATAGCAGCGTTGGTGCCACAGTACAGTAGTAGTGCTGGTGCCACAGTACAGTAGTAGTGTTGGTTCCACAGTACAGTAGTAGTGCTGGTGCCACAGTACAGTAGTAGTGCTGGTGTCACATTACAGTAGTAGTGCTGGTGCCACAGTACAATAGTAGTGCTGGTTCCACAGTACAGTAGTAGTGCTGGTGCCACAGTACAGTAGTAGTGATGGTGTCACAGTACAGTAGTAGTGCAGGTGTCACAGTACAGTAGTATTGCTGGTGTCACAGTACAGTAGTAGTGTTGGTGCCACAGTACAGTAGTAGTGTTGGTGTCACAGTACAGTAGTAGTGTTGGTGCCACAGTACAGTAGTAGTGCTGATGTCACAGTACAGTAGTAGTGCTGGTGTCACAGTACAGTAGTAGTGCTGGTGCCACAGTACAGTAGCAGTGTTGGTGCCACAGTACAGTAGTAGTGCTGGTGTCACAGTACAGTAGTAGTGTTGGTGCCACAGTACAGTAGTAGTGCTGGTGCCACAGTACACTAGTAGTGTTGTTACCATAGTACAGTAGTAGTGCTGGTGTCACAGTACAGTAGTAGCGTTGTTACCATAGTACAGTAGTAGTGCTGGTGCAACAGTACAGTAGTAATGCTGGTGTCACAGTACAGTAGTAGTGCTGGTGTCACAGTACAGTAGTAGTGCTGGTGCCACAGTACAGTAGTAGTGCTGGTGCCACAGTACAGTAGTTGTGCTGGTGGCACAGTACAGTAGTAGTGCTGGTGCCACAGTACAGTAGGAGTGCTGGTGCCACAGAACAGTAGTAGTGTTGTTACCATAGTACAGTAGTAGTGCTGGTGTCTCAGTACAGTAGTAGTGTTGTTACCATAGTACAGTAGTAGTGCTGGTGCAACAGTACAGTAGTAGTGCTGGTGTCACAGTACAGTAGTAGTGCTGGTGTCACAGTACAGTAGTAGTGCTGGTGCCACAGTACAGTAGTAGTGCTGGTGCCACAGTACAGTAGTTGTGCTGGTGTCACAGTACAGTAGTAGTGCTGGTGCCACAGTACAGTAGGAGTGCTGGTGCCACAGTACATTAGTAGTGCTGGTGTCACAGTACAGTAGTAGTGTTGGTGTCACGGTACAGTAGTAGTGTTGGTGCCACAGCACAGTACAGTAGTAGTGTTGTTGCCACAGTACAGTAGTAGTGTCGGTGTCACAGTACAGTAGTAGTGCTGGTGCCACAGTACAGTAGTAGTGTTGGTGTCACAGTACAGTAGTAGTGCTGGTGTCACAGTACAGTAGTAGTGCTGGTGCCACAGTACAGTAGTAGTGCTGGTGTCACAGTACAGTAGTAGTGTTGATGCCACAGTACAGTAGTAGTGTTGGTTCCACGGTACAGTAGTAGAGCTGGTGTCACAGTACACTAGTAGTGCTGGTCCCACAGTACAGTAGTAGTGTTGGTGCAACAGTACAGTAGCAGTGCTGGTGTCACAGTACAGTAGTAGTGCCGATGCCACAGTACATTAGTAGTGCTGGTGTCACAGTACAGTAGTAGTGCTGGTGCCACAGTACAGTAGTAGTGTTGGTGCCACAGTACAGTAGTAGTGTTGGTGCTACAGTACAGTAGTAGTGCTGTTCCACAGTACAATAGTAGTGCTGGTGTCACAGTACAGTAGTAGTGCTGGTGCCACAGTACAGTAGCAGTGCTGGTGTCACAGTAGTGCTGGTGCCACAGTACAGTAGTGCTGGTGCCACAGTACAGTAGTGCTGGTGCCACAGTACAGTAGTAGTGTTGGTGTCACTGTACAGTAGTAGTGTTGTTGCCACAGTACAGTAGTAGTGTTGGTGCCACAGTACAGTAGTAGTGTTGGTGTCACAGTACAGTAGCAGTGTTGGTGCCACAGTACAGTAGTAGTGCTGGTGCCACAGTACAGTAGTAGTGTTGGTTCCACAGTACAGTAGTAGTGCTGGTGCCACAGTACAGTAGTAGTGCTGGTGTCACATTACAGTAGTAGTGCTGGTGCCACAGTACAGTAGTAGTGCTCGTGCCACAGTACAGTAGTAGTGCTGGTGCCAGAGTACAGTAGTAGTTATAGTGTCACAGTACAGTAGTAGTGCAGGTGTCACAGTACAGTAGTAGTGCAGGTGTCACAGTACAGTAGTAGTGCTGGTGTCACAGTACAGTAGTAGTGTTGGTGCCACAGTACAGTAGTAGTGTTGGTGTCACAGTAGAGTAGTGCTGGTGCCACAGTACAGTAGTAGTGCTGGTGTCACACTACAGTAGTAGTGCTGGTGTCACAGTACAGTAGTAGTGCTGGTGTCACAGTACAGTAGTAGTGCTGGTGCCACAGTACAGTAGCAGTGTTGGTGCCACAGTACAGTAGTAGTGTTGGTGCCACAGTACAGTAGTAGTGCTGGTGTCACAGTACAGTAGTAGTGCTGGTCCCACAGTAGAGTAGCGGTGCTGGTGTCACAGTAGAGTAGTGCTGGTGCCACAGTACAGTAGTAGTGCTGGTGCCACAGTACAGTAGTGCTGGTGCCACAGTACAGTAGTAGTGTTGGTGTCACAGTACACTAGTAGTGTTGTTGCCACAGTACAGTAGTAGTGTTGGTGCCACAGTACAGTAGTAGTGTTGGTGCCACAGTACAGTAGTAGTGTTGGTTCCACGGTACAGTAGTAGAGCTGGTGTCACAGTACACTAGTAGTGCTGGTCCCACAGTACAGTAGTAGTGTTGGTGCCACAGTACAGTTGTAGTGTTGGTGCCACAGTACAGTAGTAGTGCTGGTGCCACAGTACAGTAGTAGTGCTGGTGTCACAGTACAGTAGTAGTGCTGGTGCCACAGTATAGTAGTAGTGTTGGTGCCACAGTACAGCAGTAGTGTTGGTGCTACAGTACAGTAGTAGTGCTGTTCCACAGTACAGTAGTAGTGCTGGTGTCACAGTACAGTAGTAGTGCTGGTGTCACAGTACAGTAGTAGTGTTGGTGTCACAGTAGTAGTGTTGTTGTCACGGTACAGTAGTAGTGTTGGTGCAACAGCACAGTACAGTAGTAGTGTTGTTGCCACAGTACAGTAGTAGTGTTGGTGTCACAGTACAGGAGTAGTGCTGGTGCCACAGTACAGTAGTAGTGCTTGTGTCACAGTACAGTAGTAGTGCTCGTGTCACAGTAGAGTAGTAGTGCTGGTGCCACAGTACAGTAGTAGTGCTGGTGTCACAGTACAGTAGTAGTGCTGGTGCCACAGTACAGTAGTAGTGCTGGTGTCACAGTACAGTAGTAGTGCTGGTGCCACAGTACAGTAGCAGTGCTGGTGTCACAGTACAGTAGTAGTGCTGGTGCCACAGTACAGTAGTAGTGCTGGTGTCACAGTACAGTAGTAGTGTTGGTGTCACAGTACAGTAGTAGTGCTGGTGCCACAGTACAGTAGCAGTGCTGGTGTCACAGTAGAGTAGTGCTGGTGCCACAGTACAGTAGTAGTGTTGGTCCCACAGTACAGTAGTAGTGTTGATCCCACAGTACAGTAGTAGTGCTTGTCCCACAGTACAGTAGTAGTGTTGGTGACACAGTACAGTAGTAGTGCTGGTGCCACAGTACAGTAGTAGTGCTGTTCCACAGTACAGTAGTAATGCTGGTGGCACAGTACAGTAGTAGTGCTGGTGTCACAGTACAGTAGTAGTGTTGGTGCCACAGTATAGTAGTAGTGTTGGTGTCACAGTACAGTAGCAGTGCTGGTGCCACAGTACAGTAGTAGTACTGTTGCAGCAGTACATTATTAGTGCTGGTGCCACAGTACAGTAGTAGTGTTGGTGCCACAGTACATTAGTAGTGCTGGTGCCACAGTACAGTAGTAGTGCTGGTGTCACAGTACAGTAGTAGTGCTGGTGCCACAGTACAGTAGTACTGCTGGTGTCACAGTACAGTAGTAGTGCTGGTGCCACAGTACAGTAGCAGTGCTGGTGTCACAGTACAGTAGTAGTGTTGGTGCCACAGTACAGTAGTAGTGTTGGTCCCACAGTACAGTAGTAGTGTTGGTGCCACAGTACAGTAGTAGTGTTGGTCCCACAGTACAGTAGTAGTGTTGATCCCACAGTACAGTAGTGGTGCTTGTCCCACAGTACAGTAGTAGTGTTGGTGCCACAGTACAGTAGTAGTGTTGGTGCCACAGTACAGTAGTAGTGCTGTTCCACAGTACAGTAGTAGTGCTGGTGTCACAGTACAGTAGTAGTGCTGGTGTCACAGTACAGTAGTAGTGTTGGTGCCACAGTATAGTAGTAGTGTTGGTGCCACAGTACATTATTAGTGCTGGTGCCACAGTACAGTAGTAGTACTGGTGCCACAGTACATTATTAGTGCTGGTGCCACAGTACAGTAGTAGTACTGGTGCCACAGTACAATATTAGTGCTGGTGCCACAGTACAGTAGTAGTGTTGGTGCCACAGTACATTAGTGGTGCTGGTGCCACAGTACAGTAGTAGTGCTGGTGTCACAGTAAAGTAAGTAGTAGTGCTGGTGTCACAGTACAGTAGTAGTGCTGGTGTCACAGTACAGTAGTGCTGGTGTCACAGCACAGTAGTAGTGTTGGTGTCACAGTACAGTAGTAGTGCTGGTTCCACAATAAAGTAGTAGTGTTGGTGCCACAGTACAGTAGTAGTGCTGGTGCCACAGTACAGTAGTAGTGCTGGTGTCACAGTACAGTAGTAGTGCTGGTGCCACAGTACAGTAGCAGTGTTGGTGCCACAGTACAGTAGTAGTGCTGGTGTCACAGTACAGTAGTAGTGTTGATGCCACAGTACAGTAGTAGTGCTGGTGCCACAGTACAGTAGTAGTGTTGTTACCATAGTACAGTAGTATTGCTGGTGTCACAGTACAGTAGTAGTGTTGTTACCATAGTACAGTAGTAGTGCTGGTGCAACAGTACAGTAGTAGTGCTGGTGTCACAGTACAGTAGTAGTGCTGGTGTCACAGTACAGTAGTAGTGCTGGTGCCACAGTACAGTAGTTGTGCTGGTGCCACAGTACAGTAGTAGTGCTGGTGCCACAGTACAGTAGTAGTGCTGGTGCCACAGTACAGTAGTAGTGTTGGTGCCACAGTACAGTAGTAGTGCTGTTCCACTGTACAGTAGTAGTGCTGGTGTCACAGTACAGCAGTAGTGCTGGTGCCACAGTACAGTAGTAGTGCTGGTGTCACAGTACAGTAGTAGTGTTGGTGTCACGGTACAGTAGTAGTGTTGGTGCAACAGCACAGTACAGTAGTAGTGTTGTTGCCACAGTACAGTAGTAGTGTTGGTGTCACAGTACAGTAGTAGTGCTGGTGCCACAGTACAACAGCAGTGCTGGTGTCACAGTAGAGTAGTGCTGGTGTCACAGTACAGTAGTAGTGCTAGTGCCACAGTACAGTAGTAGTGCTGGTGCCACAGTACAGTAGTAGTGTTGGTGTCACGGTACAGTAGTAGTGTTGGTGCAACAGCACAGTACAGTAGTAGTGTTGTTGCCACAGTACAGTAGTAGTGTTGGTGTCACAGTACAGTAGTAGTGTTGGTGTCACAGTACAGGAGTAGTGCTGGTGCCACAGTACAGTAGTAGTGCTGGTGTCACAGTACAGTAGTGCTGGTCCCACAGTACAGTAGTAGTGTTGGTGCCACAGTGCAGTAGTAGTGTTGGTCCCACAGTAGAGTAGTAGAGCTGGTGTCACAGTACAGTAGTAGTGCTGGTGTCACAGTACAGTAGTAGTGTTGGTTCCACAGTGCAGTAGTAGTGTTGGTCCCACAGTACAGTAGTAGAGCTGGTGTCACAGTACAGTAGTAGTGCTGGTGCCACAGTACAGTAGTAGTGTTGGTGCCAAAGTAGAGTAGTAGAGCTGGTGTCACAGTACAGTAGTAGTGCTGGTGTCACAGTACAGTAGTAGTGTTGGTTCCACAGTGCAGTAGTAGTGTTGGTCCCACAGTACAGTAGTAGAGCTGGTGTCACAGTACAGTAGTAGTGTTGGTGTCACAGTACAGTAGTAGTGCTGGTGTCACAGTACAGTAGTAGTGCTGGTGTCACAGTACAGTAGTAGTGCTGGTGTCACAGTACAGTAGTAGTGCTGATATCACAGTACAGTAGTAGGGTTGGTGTCACAGTACAGTAGTAGTGTTGGTCCCACAGTACAGTAGTAGTGTTGGTGTCACAGTGCAGTAGTAGTGTTGGTGCCACAGTACAGTAGTAGTGTTGGTGCCACAGTACAGTAGTAGTGCTGTTCCACAGTACAGTAGTAGTGCTGGTGTCACAGTACAGTAGTAGTGCTGGTGTCACAGTACAGTAGTAGTGTTGGTGCCACAGTATAGTAGTAGTGTTGGTGTCACAGTCCAGTAGTAGTACTGGCGCCACAGTACAATAGTAGTACTGGTGCCACAGTACATTATTAGTGCCGGTGCCACAGTACAGTAGTAGTGTTGGTGCCACAGTACATTAGTAGTGCTGGTGCCACAGTACAGTAGTAGTGCTGGTGTCACAGTAAAGTAAGTAGTAGTGCTGGTGTCACAGTACAGTAGTAGTGCTGGTGTCACAGCACAGTAGTAGTGTTGGTGTCACAGTACAGTAGTAGTGCTGGTGCCACAATAAAGTAGTAGTGTTGGTGCCACAGTAAGTAGTAGTGCTGGTGTCACAGTACAGTAGTAGTGCTGGTGCCACAGTACAGTAGCAGTGTTGGTGCCACAGTACAGTAGTAGTGCTGGTGTCACAGTAGTAGTGTTGGTGCCACAGTACAGTAGTAGTGCTGGTACCACAGTACAGTAGTAGTGTTGTTACCATAGTACAGTAGTATTGCTGGTGTCACAGTGCAGTAGTAGTGTTGTTACCATAGTACAGTAGTAGTGCTGGTGCCACAGTACAGTAGTTGTGCTGGTGTCACAGTACAGTAGTAGTGCTGGTGCCACAGTACAGTAGTAGTGCTGGTGCCACAGTACAGTAGCAGTGCTGGTGCCACAGTACAGTAGTTGTGCTGGTGTCACAGTACAGTAGTAGTGCTGGTGCCACAGTACAGTAGGAGTGCTGGTGCCACAGTACAGTAGTAGTGCTGGTGTCAGTACAGTAGTAGTGTTGGTGTCACGGTACAGTAGTAGTGTTGGTGCCACAGTACAGTAGTAGTGTATGTGCCACAGTACAGTAGTAGTGTTGGTACCAGAGTACAGTAGTAATGCTGGTCCCACAGTACAGTAGTAGTGTTGGTGCCACAGTACAGTAGTAGTGTTCGTCCCACAGTACAGTAGTATTGCTGGTGTCACAGTACAGTAGTAGTGCTGGTGTCACAGTACAGTAGTAGTGTTGGTGCCACAGTATAGTAGTAGTGTTGGTGTCACAGTACAGTAGTAGTGCTGGTGCCACAGTACAGCAGTAGTACTGGTGCCACAGTACATTATTAGTGCTGGTGCCACAGTACAGTAGTAGTGCTGGTGTCACAGTAAAGTAAGTAGTAGTGCTGGTGTCACAGTACAGTAGTAGTGCTGGTGCCACAGTTAAGTAGCAGTGTTGGTGTCACAGTACAGTAGTGCTGGTGTCACAGCACAGTAGTAGTGTTGGTGTCACAGTACAGTAGTAGTGCTGGTGCCACAATAAAGTAGTAGTGTTGGTGCCACAGTACAGTAGTAGTGTTGGTGCCACAGTACAGTAGTAGTGTTGGTGCCACAGTGCAGTAGTAGTGTTGGTGTCACAGTGCAGTAGTAGTGCTGGTGCCACAGTACAGTAGCAGTGTTGGTGCCACAGTATAGTAGTAGTGCTGGTGCTACAGTACAGTAGTTGTGCTGGTGCCACAGTACAGTAGTAGTGCTGGTGTCACAGTACAGTAGTAGTGCTGGTGCCACAGTACAGTAGCAGTGTTGGTGTCACAGTACAGTAGTAGTGATGGTGTCACAGTACAGTAGTAGTGCTGGTGTCACAGTACAGTAGTAGTGTTGGTGTCAGTACAGTAGTAGTGTTGGTGCCACAGTACAATAGTAGTGTATGTGCCACATTACAGTAGTAGTGTTGGTGTCACAGTACAGTAGTAGTGTTGGTGCCACAGTACAGTAGTAGTGCTGGTGTCACAGTACAGTAGTAGTGCTGGTGTCACAGTACAGTAGTAGTGCTGGTGCCACAGTACAGTAGCAGTGTTGGTGCCACAGTAGAGTAGTAGTGCTGGTGTCACAGTACAGTAGTAGTGTTGGTGCCACAGTGCAGTAGTAGTGTTGGTGTCACAGTGCAGTAGTAGTGCTGGTGCCACAGTACAGTAACAGTGTTGGTGCCACAGTATAGTAGTAGTGCTGGTGCCACAGTACAGTAGTAGTGCTGGTACCACAGTACAGTAGTAGTGTTGTTACCATAGTACAGTAGTAGTGCTGGTGTCACAGTACAGTAGTAGTGTTGTTACCATAGTACAGTAGTAGTGCTGGTGCAACAGTACAGTAGTAGTGCTGGTGTCACAGTACAGTAGTAGTGCTGGTGTCACAGTACAGTAGTAGTGCTGGTGCCACAGTACAGTAGTAGTGCTGGTGCCACAGTACAGTAGTAGTGCTGGTGTCACAGTACAGTAGTAGTGTTGGTGCCACAGTACGGTAATAGTGTTGGTGCCATAGTACGGTAGTTGTGTTGGTTCCACAGTACAGTAGCGTTGGTGCCACAGTACAGTAGTAGTGCTGGTGTCACAGTACAGTAGTAGTGCTGGTGTCACAGTACAGTAGTAGTGTTGGTGTCAGTACAGTAGTAGTGTTGGTGCCACAGTACAGTAGTAGTGTATGTGCCACAGTACAGTAGTGTTGGTAGTACAGTAGTAGTGCTGGTGCCACAGTACATTAGTAGTGTTGGTCCCACAGTACAGTAGTAGTGTTGGTGTCACAGTACAGTAGTAGTGCTGGTGCCACAGTACAGTAGTAGTGTTGGTGCCAAAGTACAGTAGTAGTGTTGGTGTCACAGTACAGTAGTAGTGTTGGTGCCACAGTACAGTAGTAGTGTTGGTGTCACAGTACAGTAATAGTGTTGGTGTCACAGTACAGTAGTGGTGTTGATGCCACAGTACAGTAGTAGTTCTGGTGTCACAGTACAGTAGTAGTGCTGGTGTCACAGTACAGTAGTAGTGTTGGTGCCACAGTACAGTAGTAGTGTTTGTGCCACAGTAAAGTAGTAGTGCTGGTGTCACAGTACAGTAGTAGTGCAGGTGTCACAGTACAATAGTAGTGTTGGTGCCACAGTACAGTAGTAGTGCTGGTGCCACAGTAAAGTAGTAGTGATGGTGTCACAGTACAGCAGTTGTGTTGGTGCCACAGTACAGTAGTAGTGCTGGTGCCACAGTAAAGTAGTAGTGATGGTGTCACAGTACAGTAGTAGTGTTGGTGCCACAGTACAGCAGTAGTGCTGGTGCCACAGTACAGTAGTAGTGTTGGTGCCACAGTACAGTAGTAGTGTTGGTGTCACAGTACAGTAGTAGTGTTTGTGCCACAGTACAGTAATAGTGTTGGTGTCACAGTACAGTAGTAGTGTTGGTGCCACAGTACAGTAGTAGTGCTGGTGCCAGAGTAAAGTAGTATTGATGGTGTCACAGTACAGTAGTAGTGTTGTTGCCACAATCCAGCAGTAGTGTTGGTGCCACAGTACAGTAGTAGTGATGGTGCCACAGTAAAGTGCCAACACTGCAAAGTGGTAGTGCTAGTGTCAAGGTAAAAACACCCAGTCCACTCTGTAAAGTGGTGTTGCTGATGCCATGATAAAATCACCCAGCCCACTGAGTGGTTAAGAATTTCACTTCACAATCATGAGGTCCCAGGATGTGATCCCACTGTGTGGAAGCTTGGGCAATTTTCTTTACCACAGCTTCAGGTTTACTCAAGTTTCATGAGTTGAAAATCTGTAGACAGGAACTACTTGGAAGCTCTTTCAGATTGACCGTACCATTAGTTCAAAGATCCAACCCTGTCACACTCTGTGTCTTGCAGATTCAACTTGGGGAATTATATTAAGTGTATATATATGTTTGTGGAATACTCAACTACTTAGATGTTAATTTATGAGTTGGATTTTCACTTGATTTAACAAGTGGATACACATCAATGAAACTGGCAGAGCATCCATTACTGTTATCAGGTGAGGAAGATAGAAGATAATCCAGTACATTGTGGTTAGTAACATGAGACAGTGACTACTACTACAAATGCTTTAAAGCCATGTTTCCTACAAAAGCAGGGGTTAGCCTTGAAGGCACCATGACAAGCTTCTCAATTTTGCCCCAACTCTGTATCATCCCAACATCAGGCTTTCCTTTCCTTCTCCATTATCTTTAGCCCTGTCTTTCATTATCTCCTCTTCCTCTAACTCTTTCCACATTCCTTTCCATCACTCCTCTCATCCAGTCGTTTTCATCCCTCCTCAACACATGACCCAGCCATCTTATTCTAATTCTCTTAACATCATCTTCTGCACTTCATTTTTTTGTCTTTTTCTCTCCTCTCTCAGTGATACTTCCCATCTCCATTCTCTCCAACCTTCTCCACTGCTCCACAATCACCATGTCTCACTCCCATAAAATATTGCCACTTCAAGCACAATTTGAACCAAAGACCATTCAAACCACTCAGTCAACACTTTAGCCAATCAACAATTGTGATATCAATTATTCTTTACTGGTTTCAGTAATTGGATCGTGGTCATGCTGGGGCATTGCTTTAAAGTAGATCATATGAAACCCAGTTTTTACTATTTGAAAATTTTGTAATTAGTGATTAATTTTCTTGAACTGCTAAGTTACAGCACATACTCACACACACACACACACACACACACACACACACACACACACACACACACACACACACACACACACATATATATATATATATATATAAATAATTAGCCAGCTGTATCAATGAACTTGAGTAGCTGCCAACCAAAATGTATATAATAAATACAACTCTACAACATGTATGAGGTCACTTCATTAGTAAATGTTTGTTGTCATTTATACACTTATAAATTTACAATCCAGTATCAATATATAAATATGTTCTTGTCTGATGACCCTGTGATAAGCAGGCCAAACTCCAGAGTAACATGACTCACTGTAAAGTGGGTGTGTATGTGTCACAACAATAAGCACCCAGCACACACTGTAAATGTGGTTGGCATTAGGAAGGGCATCCAACTGTAGAAAACAAGCCAAAATCAGTTCCATGTGTGTGAATCAAGGGCCTCTGGCCTGATCACTCACAAAGGTACTGCCCATCCTACCCATGCTAGCATGGGAAATGGATTTTAAATGATGATGATGATGATATATATATATTTGTCTTGCAAGGTTTTGATATGAAATCGTGTATTGAAACAAATATTGCTATACTTGAGGAGGGTCATATTGTTATAATATTGCCAGAAATAATAACAGAACACACTCAGTGTTTGGTTGGTTTTCACTTCTGTATCTTTTATATCTCCATAGTTAACTTATTTGGCAATCAATGTTTATCATTGACTGACCAGCAGTTAAAAATACAGATATAAATATATATATATATAGTCTATCAAAGTTATTTCGTTGCACAACTGCAACATCATCAGTGGTACTATTATGTTTCCTCCTATTGTGCGACGAAAGAACTTTGATAGACTATATATATATATTTATATCTGTAATTTTAACTGCTGGTCAATCAATATTATAACAATATGACCCTTGCCAAGTATAACAATATATATATATATATATATGGAAAAAAAAAGGAAAGGAGCTGATCAGATCAGACCAAGGAAAGTAGGTTTTCATTGCTGATAGCATCTGCAAGTTGCAACTCCTTGCAGAAGGAGTAACATGAAATAAAGTATTTTGCTCAAGAACATAACACATCACCCAGTTCAGTAATCAAACCTACAACCCTATGGTTATGTATCCAACATGCTAACTACTAGGCTATTTCTCTTTTTCTCTCTACTATATATATATATATATAGAGAGAGAGAAATTACATGAATCAAAGTTCTGTTCAAACCATTTATTAGCTTACAATTGTTTTGTCCAAACCGAGGTTTGGAGTCTTCGGAGCAATTTTTCAATGATTGTTTACATACATGACCTCCTTTCCAACACAAGAGACATACAGAAACATATGTATATATCAATGCACAGTGGGGTGACATCAATTATAATATTTTAGCATGGCAATTTACATTCAAAAATTAAAATCATATTAAAAGAAAATTAAAACAAAATTAAAGTTAAAATACAACATCGCCAGTTTACGAAGATAATGCAAGAGGATAGTTTGAAGTAGTTAGTGTATGCAATAGTTACACGTGGGACATGCACGTGTGTCTTATTTATATAAGATTATTGTGTGGTAAGGTGTTATATGCAATACAAGTACTTTAAGCGGGCAATCAAGAGTATTATGGGGGTTGTATTGGTAAAGTATTTTTTATGTATGATAAAGAAGCTTGTGTGCAGCGAAATATTAAAAATGAGAAGCAAAATAATGTTATGGTTTTCGTATACACCACCATTTTCACAATCCAGGAAATGTATCCTTAATACTATATATATATATATATATATAAATGAAAGGTATAGAAAGTATTGTAGCAAGAAGCCAACAGTATTCCATAATATATAAGTGACTATAGCGTCAAAACGGGAAAATAGTTAACGTAAGATGTGGGAAAAATAATTCAAACTCAATTCAAAAAGAATCAGAATATATATATATATTTCCATCAGGGAAATGGCCATGTTTGATATGTAGAAAAGCAAGGAGCTGGCATAAATTCTATAAAATGTACACAATGCAGATCTTGGGTACACAAGAGATGTAGTGGGTAAACTAACATGTAGGGAAAACTACATATACAGTAGATGTACAGGGAAATTTGACAGTAGAAGTCGCAGATGTAGTGACCTACATTCCGCGGGCTCACATACATTCTCTGTGCGTGATTTGGCTCAGTTCAGCCAATCAGCGCCAGTAGAAGAGGATGTATCCCTACGCACCCTGAGGAAGAAATTCACCGCGAAGATTTGAAGAATCTCTCTCTTGTACCGGAAACTTCAAGCCAGCAACACGCATAATGTAACAGTGAGATATTGCACCACTAGCCTCGCCGGCTTAAAGGCGCAATGGCACATTCCCTAATGTAACCTCTTTTTATCTGTAACTTCAACCATATAAATAAACAAACATTTCATCTCTAATTACTGCGGTTGAAGTCGTTATTATGTTACTCTTGTCTCAATGACATCTTTAATCCATGCTGCTGGAATTGGCGACCTGACGAAAGGAATATTGTAAATAGATGGTAAATAGATCGAGGGACCTTCCCTCACGTCTATGTCAACAAGATAATCCAACGAGGATACTATCACTTACCACACTGGCAACTAACGACCACTGATTCTACCACCCTACTAAAGTGGCGATAACATCTATAACTAATACTGCTAAACAGTGATAGACACATTTTTGAAATGCAGGTAGGTTCTATAGAAATGGTTGATAGCTTCCGGTACCTAGGTGATCAGAGGCCATAGTATCTAGAATAAGGACAAGTTGGAAGAAGTTTAGGGAGCTGCTTCCTCTGTTGACAAAGGGATTCTCCCTGTGTATGAAAGGCCGGTTATATGATGCCTGTGTGAGATGCGCGATGTTGCATGGTAGTGAGACATGGGCAGCAACTGCAGAGGATATGCGACGGCTGGAGAGAAATGAGGCAAGCATGGTCCGTTGGATGTGCAATGTCAATGTGCATGAACGACCGAGCATAGATGAGTTGAGAGAGAAACTGTGTATAAGAGGGATAAGTTGTAGCGTGCGGGAGAGAAGACTATGATGGTATAGTCATGTGATGCACAGTAGAAGGAAGACGCAGTAGAGGAAGACCACGAAAAACATGGGCGGAGGTGGTGAGAGCAGACCTCAGATCACTGAAGCTCACGGTGGAGATGACAAAGGACCATGACAAGTGGAGAGATGTTGTGCTGAATAGGACTCGTCCCACCCTTGCAAGCAGGGAAAAGCGGACGTAAAATGATGATGATGATATATATATATATATTGTAAAGTGGTCATTTTGGTGTCACAACAAAAAGCACCCAGCCCACACTGTAAATGTGGTTGGCATTAGGAAGGGCATCCAAACATAGAAACCAAGCCAGAAACACTCTGACCCAACTTACCTCAAACCTGTCTAACCGATGCTAGCATGGAAAATAGACATTAAATGATGATAATGATGATATATATCTTACAAAAAGTCTAACAGATATCACAATTGATGATTGACTATTTGGTTTCAAGAGTCATTGTATTTATGATAAGATAGAAGTAGCCATCCAGTAGTGTATCCAGAATGCAAATAGTTAACAGTTTAACCAATCAGCAGTTGGTGTGTGGTCTCTATTAACCCTTTAGCATTTATATTACTCTCTATATACTATTGTATTTTTGTGATAAGGGCTTTATCTCCCATAATTATTAACATAATATTGACTCTATGAGATTTTGATGTTATTTATTTTGAGAACAATACAGTAACATCAATATGAACAGAAAGAAGTGAGAACATTCTGGCCGGATACAACTGCTTTAAATGCTAAAGGATTAACCAATCAGCAATAGAGGTGTGGTATCTATTAAAGACCTCATTTGACATAGGGAAATGGTTGGCCCTCTAACCAGATATTCTGGCTGTCTGTTACTTAGTTTCACATTAAAAGATTAACTTTTGCTTTTTATTTTTTGTTAGATTTAAGCTGATAGAAAATATAAATTTTTAATAGCTGCTAATATTGCCTAATATGTAAAGTTGTTGATTTATGACAATAGTTTTAACATAGGTTTGACATTCTGCTTTTACTACGAACACACATTTCATTATCATCATCATTGCTATCTCAATTGACATTGTCAAAAGCATCATTGTTATCGTCATAATCATTGTCACCTATATAACCATCACCACTGCCATCAACATCATTGTTATAATCATTATTGCCACCATCATCATATTCATTTCTATGCCTGATATCCAAGTTGGCATGGTATGAACATTTTTCAAGGCAGATTTTTACAGTAAGATGTCCTTCCTGACACAAATATTTTTACATATGGTAGTAATCTTCACACATTGAAATGCCAAACATTATATCATTTGTGTGTGTGTCTGATACACATTGACTGCCCAGTCTGCATTGTAGAGTTGTTGTGTTGGTGTCATGACAAAAAGTGTCATTATGGTGCCATGATAAAAAGCACACTGTAAATGTGGTTGACATTAGGAAGGGCATCCAGCCATAGACACCAAGTCAGAAACAGTTCTGTATGAGCAAGACATGGTCACCTGATCTGACTTGTCTCAGAACAGGACAACCCATTTAACCCATGCTACAAAGAAAATAGACATTAAACGAGGATGTGGATGATCCTGACCCCCTGTGGGTATCCAGTTTAAAATAAGAACACTGTATGTCAGTAGATTACAAGAGGCACATCAAGAAGATCATCTTGTAAAAGATTTCCACCAAAGACTCCATGATCAGTATGAAGCCACAAGATTATCTCTTGCTTTACGCAGGAAAATATACTTAAAATGCTTGTTATTCTGTCATCATCATCATCATCATCAACGTTTAACGTCCGTGTTCCACGCTTGCATGGGTTTGGACGGGGGTAGTCCCACTTGAGGCAAGAGTGATTGTCTTGCTCGCATAGGACTGTCTGGCAGGTTTTCTACAGTTGGATGCCCTTCCTAACACCAACCACATTTACAGTGTGGGTCTGGGAGGTTTTTACCGTGTTGCCTACACGGCCACATTACAGCGTGGACTGTGTGTTTTTTTGTCGTGACACCTACACGATCTCATTTGTTTCGGCCTCGATGGCGCGGCACCAACATAACTTTACATAGAACGGGGTGGTGTGGATGGGGTGGGGGTGGTGGTGGTGGGACGGGGTGTATTTTGTTAGAGATGCCTACTGGCTGGAGTAGGTTTTACTATATATTTAGGTAAGGCGGGTCTTCTCTGTTACTGAGTACCGCCAAAGGTCTCGGTCCAGTGACATTGTCTTGGAGAGGTGTAAGTGTGTGATGTCGGAGTTTATCAGCTCGTCCCAGGTTTTTCTAGGTCTGCCTATTCCTTGACTACCGTCTATCTTTATTGCCCTGCACTTTGTTATACAGCTATCGACTTTCATGCGCATCACGTGTCCATACCAACGTAGCCTTCTCTCGAGTAAACAACATCTGATCCCTCTTATCTCTAATTTTTTCCTTAGTTCGTTTATGCTTTGCCGTTCACGTATATTACTGTTACACATCCAGCGGAGCATGCAAGCTTCGTTCCTCTCTAGTCTGCGTATATCCTCTGCACACAATGCCCAGGTCTCACTGCCATGTAGCATTGCTGTTCGTATGCAGGCATCGTACAACCTGCCTTTCATTTTTAGGGAGAACCCTTTAGCAGCTAATAGTGGTATAAGCTGTGTGTATATATATCATTATCATCATCACCATTTAACCTGTTGACTGCTGCATATATTTTACACAGCTACAGTTGCTGTGCTGTTTTTTTCTTTTTCAGTAAAATGACTATTTTTTAAAACGAACGTTTATTAACAACACATATCTGAATGATTGACAAACGTTACATCAATAAACTAGTAACCCCATCTAGCTTTGAAGTTATGAGTTCAAACATGTTAGGATGAGTTATCTCGTCTACGGCATTGTAGAGGTTAATGTCTATTTTTGGACCACATGCATAAATATTAGAGAATCTATCATATATGTGTATGTGTGTGTCTGTGTGAATAGTCGAAATAAGAAATTAAAGAAGATTAAAATTGAAATAATTTATGAAAGAACATTATATGATATGTATAGATCATCATCATCATGGTCTATAATGTCTGCTTTTCCATGTTGGCATGGGTTGGATGGGTGTCACAAATCAAGTCAGTTCTTAATCCGAGTTACTGTACTTCCAGACATACTGGGTGTCCTATCTGGCTTATATATGCTTGGGTTTTGTCAAGGTTTCTATATCTAGATGCCTTGCCTAACATAAATCACTTTACAGAGTGTACTGGGTGCATTTTATCATGGCTTTAACACTAGGGAGGTTGTTGATTATGATCATTAATTTGGCTGAAGAGCCTTCTCTAACATATGGGAGAGGGATGGGGATTTAGGATACCTTGTTTAGTCTTAGTTACCAGCCTGGCCAAAACCAGCTCTGATTCTATGAAATAAAACCACTTATTTCAAAGGTTTCTAATTTAAATTAAAACCTTCCAACATGATTTTATATAAGAACCTTATATTGAGTTACTATCTTAGTAATGAAATAATTAATAATTTTAGTAAATTCATCAAAATTCGTAATTAATTAATTAAAATAGTGTATTTCATTTGAAATATGGTCATGAAGGGGTTAGAGGGTAAAGATAGAAGGGAGATAAGACGGATGTCAAGTTATATTATGGATGCATGACATGTGGTGGGATTTAACAGGGTAATATAAGGGAGAAAGGAGGAGGATTGAGTGGAGGAGTATAGTGATGATTTGAGGTAGGGTCGTGTATAGACAAGCCAAAGGTCACATTTGTTACATGTTTGTGGCTTGTTATATAGGATGGAGGGGGGGGGGATAGCTATGATGAGAATAGTTATTAAATAGTGAAGGTGGGGTGTTGGGTACAGACAGGCCATGTCCCATCTGCTAAATGGTTGTGACACAGGGGCTATGTCAGATGAGGAGAAGAGAGGTCTAGCAGATAGTATAGCAGAAATGGAGGGGTTAATAGGGGCATTTGTGTCTTGGTTTATCTTGGCAGGCAGGTCTTCTCTGGTACTGTGTAGCACCAATCATTGTAGTCTTTTGTCATCTCTGTTGTGAGGTTCAGCTTCTTAAGATCAGTCTTCCCTACTTCATCCCAAGTCTTCCTTGGTCTACCTTTTCCACAGGTGCCAGCCCCTGAGATTTCTCTGTAATTCTTTATATCTCTATCATCTTCCAGGTGTATCACATACCTATACCATTATAGTCTCTTTCACACTACATCAGGTTCCTCTTATGTAAAATTTTACTCTCAGTTCACTTTTGCTGTCATCCATGCAGACTAACATTATGTATCCTTTTGAGCATACTCACTACATTTCTTTCATGTCTTCACCTGTTTTCTGCAGTCAAGGTCCATGCCTCACTGTCGTAGCTTAATGGTTTACACACAGGCATCAGTGTACCCTTCGCACTGAGAGAAGCACTTTGTTGTTAGCAGAGGTAGTAACTTCTTAAACTTCTTCCAGCTCATTCTTAATCTAGCTAGTATACTCTCTGAGCACTGTCCCCCATTAGGTCACTTGGGTAACAAAAGCTATAAACAACTTCAAGGAAGCTGACTGTGCTTATTTCACCTGTACATTTAATGTATACTAAGTCTACCTTCTCTGTTATATGTGTGTATATAATAGGAAAGGAAGCTGTCACTCTAAATGAATATAACTGAGCAGAGAAGACATGGGCTCCATAAGTGACTGCAAAGGCAAACAATCTGTCTAAGAGAGCAGTCATTTTGAATAAGAACTGATACAAGGTGGAGAAAAACCCTAAGTCCTGTTAGACAACCTCTCTAATGTTGATGGCATGAGAAAATACACCCAGTCCATGCTGTAATGTAGTTAATGATAGAAAGAGCCTCTAGCTAGAAAAAAAAACCTGCCAAAAATTGTCATCATCATCATCATCATCCAACCAATGCAAGCATGGAAAAGCGGACATAAAACGATGATACACACACACACATATATATATAACATCAGCTGAAAATGCACAGTTACATAAGATGGACAGCTGAATCTGTACCTCGTCAGCCATAGAAAACCTGTCATATAAAGGATCTGAAGGAATGTTCAACTCCATAGTGCTGGTGTCATGATAAAATGCACACAGTAGTGTGTGGGATCCTATGTGAGTGAGTTTTGTGTTGTTAGGGCGCCTGAGCACTCAACAGAGTGTGGGAATGCATGTAAGAGAGATGCAGGCTCCTGGGCCATTCATGGGGTTAGTACCTACACTTGAGTACCAGGTCTGCTGATGACCCATCCAAGTCATGCAACCTGGGAAAGTAGATGTTAAACGATGATGATGATAATGATATAACATCATCACTATCTAACGTCTTTTTTATATATTTGAATCGGTTAGACGGCTGTCGCATGTTCAGGTCTGACTGGTCAGGTGACTAGGTCCTGCTCATAAGCTTTGTTTTGGCTTGGTTATATATATATATAGTCTGGTATATATATATATATATATATATATATATATATATATATATCCTGAGATGGATGGGCTCCACCAGGTTTAAAATGCCCAAGAAACGACTTATGCCACTACGGCACCCCTACGACTCCATCAGGAGTTACGAGACCATACTCTTGTTCTATGTGTGACGGTATTTTAACGATAGTTATAGCTCTGATTCATCTGAATTATTGAGCCCTCTGCCGCTCATTTCGAATTTTGTTTATCGTGAACTCGTGCGCCGATTTTTCGATACTCGATCATTCTAATATATATATATATATATATATATATATATATATATATATATATATATACATGCACACACATAGACATCATTCTGAGTGCAAACTAAATTACTAAATAACACAAGGAATCAAACTGGCAGATGTATTCCGAAGTATAGTAGAGTGGTTTGTTTTGTTTTGTTTCCGATATGAAATATATTAATATATGGAGGAGGAAACAGCTGATATGACACGCCTCCTTTGTAAAGAAAACGTCTCGGCTTTATTAATATGTCTGAAAAATACATAACTTATATCTATATATCTATGAATTCATTATTTTTATTTAGTTACTATACTTTCTCGTCGTCTGTATTTAATTATCGTCGACCAATAATAATGGAATTAAATGAAGTAACTAGTTATAATAATTATTATCCTGTTGAGGTTAGGTTTGCCTTTCATCCTTAAGGTGTCGAAAAAATAAAGCACCAGCCATGCACAGGGATCAATTTAATCGACTTTTCCCCTCCCCCAAAATTGCTGGCCTTGTGCCTATATAAGAAACCATTATTATCATCATCATCATCATCATGCCAGTTACTCTGATTAGCAGTATATGTAAACATTGAACATCGTCACCAATGTTTCGAGAGAAAATAACAACAATGAGTGTACAGAACCTATAGTAGTAATTAACATTTAAATTGTGACAAAAAACTACAAACTTGTCAGTATTTTGAGTGAGTGATTGAGGAATGTTTGAGATGTAATTTAGTTGAAGAAAGAGAAAGCGGACGGACGGACACACACACACACACACATCTATAGATAAAGCAGGCGTGTGGTTCGGTTGTTGAGGACGGTATCATCACATTTTCTATCATGTTTATCTTGAATGGGAGCAAGAATGAGTACTCTCTACCGTAGGAGAGTTTAATATTTTCATTAAGGTCGAGTTAGTGTACTGTTTGCTACCCTGGAGTTTCACCTGAGTTCACAGGGTCACCAGAATCTCAATGGAAGGCCCTTTCCGTTGCAACTAGCCACCAAGCTCGTTCGGTTCGAAACTAATTGAGATTATACCATATTTATTATGTACCTAAACATGCATCGAGTACTAACAACCTTGATTTGTGGGCTACAAGCAACCACCCCGAGAAAACGAAACTTATTCGTTTCAATAATTCAAAAAAATCAAGTTATTAAAAAAAACATTACTCTATTATTATTTGTTTCATTTCAAAATAGGCACTCAATCGGCATGATCATCTAGATACATATATGTGTGTGTGCAGCGATTATGCAAAACAAATAGGTGTTGTCGGACACGTTTGTTGTCATTTATATAGCTCTAAATCTACCACTCAACATCAATACACACACACACACATACATATATATATATAATGTGCGTGAATGCTTAACGATAATGCTGGACAAATAGGTAGGTGTTGTACATAAGACACAGTAGAGATTCACAGGTTGTTGTTTTAACAGAAAAACAACAGTGGCTACAGGGGTATGTTTATTTAGTGGTTGATAAATTATATAAAGTGACACATACTGAAAATACCAAATATGTTATGGGTTAGGTGGGAGTTAGAATAAGAAAAAAGAAATAGCTAACCGTTTGTAGATTCTTAAATACATAGAAGGAAATATATTTGATGTGGTCTGAAGTAATAGCTATCGGCCCACTTGCATTTTGGACGTCATGTGATTCACTTCGGTGAGCATATTTTAAAGTCCCCATTGAAAAATTATTCCGTTTTTTTTTTATTTGTCATTAGTTTGATCAACCGAAAGGAATGAAATGGTGTTTCGTTTTTCATTAATTTGTATTAAAATGGAAGGGCAAGAGAAGAAAAAAAAGACCGAATGAGTAATCCAGTTTGTTTTACAGGATACGATCGTGTTTTATTCAAATATATTCATATAATAATTGTTTCTACTTTAGGCACAAGGCCAGCAATTACCCAGTGCATTACTGGTACTTTATTTTATCGACCCCGTAAGGATGAAAGGCAAAGTCAACCTCGGCGGGATTTGAACTCAGATCGTAAAGGGACGTAACTATGCTGGAAAGCATGGTGTCCGACCCTCTACCGATACTGCCAATCCACATCAACCATAATAATATACCATGTGCTTGGCCCCCGGTATTCGCGGGGGGTTACGGTCCTAGAGCACCCGCAAAGAGTGAAAAACCGCGAATATCGGACGTCGTCCATAAAAATGCCTATAAAAGTCAAAACATAGACCGGCAAATATGGTATATTGTTATTAATAATTTAGCGTTAAAAAGCATGAACAAATATGTTGCCACAAAAATATCCAGAAAAAAAATCGAGGAAGATATTTACAATTCCGCGAATATGAGGTGGTTTCCACGAACAATTATTAGTTAGGTTCTAAGGAAAATTCCGCGAATAACCGGGACCGCGAATGCTGGGTGTATACAGTGTGTATGTATATATATATCTATCAATATTTAATATAGAAGTAACTTATACAGGACTAGAACTGATTCATTCGTATGAAATCATCAAGCATTCCTCATAATTTCATAAGAATGAAACAGTTCTAGTCCTGTAGAAGCCATTTATATATATTAAATATTGATGTATTGAGTACCTTATTTACTGTGAATACCCCCCGATTGAAGTCGATATCTACACACACACACACACACACACACACACACACACACACACACACACACACACACACACACACACACACACACACACACACACATATATATATATATGTTCGTTTGTGTATGTGTGTCTGTGTGTTTGTAACTTTAAAATTTACTCATACAAATGCACCCACACTGCATTTTCTACCTCAGTCATGTTACTACAAGAAGTTCGCTTTCCAATCACAAGGTCTTGGGTTTTAACTCTACATTTGTTCTTCTAAATTGTTATTCATATATTTAACTCAGTATGTTATCTGTATGTTATTTATGTAATAAATGAAACCAAATTTTAAACATTTGACTTATTTATTTTATTTTATTTTATTTTACATTACTCCGGAGTAATCAAACCAACCTGCGCACTTCGTCGAGTGCTCCAATCTGCATACTGAGGTATTGGTATACAACCAACATATACTCAAAATTTATATATATATAAATATACTAGACCACCCATGACCCGTTGGGTCACGTTCACTTGAAAATATTTTAAAAAAATCATGTTGACTTGAAAATATTTTTAAATAATTAAAATATAGACATGTGAAATGAAACTGGAAGGCCCATATATATACATGTGTGTATGTATATATACAAATATGTGTGCTTGTATATATGTATATACATATATATATATATATATATATATATATATATATATATATATATATATATATATATATATATATATATATATATACATATGTATATATATATATGTATAAGTATATATATATGTGTGTATGTGTGTGTATATATATATATATATATTGTTATGCTTTGGGAGGGTCATGTTGCTAATAAGAAACACACGCACCAGTTTGTGCCTCTCCTTTGTTCTGTCCTACGCCATCTTGTTTTTGTGTGTTGTCACCCCCCCCCCCCCCCCCCAAAAAAAAAAACAAGATGGCGTAGGACAGAACAAAGGAGAGGCACAAAAACAAAGAAAAGAATCCCCAGTCACTGAAGAGGTCACAGAATGTGTGACGAAAGAACTTTGACAATATATGAACAATCGTCTGGTTGTGGAACCAACCAACCAACCGGAAATTTATAAATTCATAAATTTATAAATTTAATTTATAATAAATTGAAGTGAAAGCAACTGGTGCGTGTGTTTCTTATTGGCAATATGACCCTGCCAAAGCATAACAATATCGGTTTCAACACACGTTTTCAGATAAAGAATCTTGCTAAACAAATTCAGAAACGATATATATATATATATATATATATAAAGAATTAGTATATCTACCAACATATATATACAGATGTATACCTATGCAAGCAAATATATAGGTTTTGTCTTAGTAAATTTGTGGTTCAATGCAAGGGGATGCAGAACAATTATATGAAAAACGTAAAATAAGAAAATTATAGTAATTAGCTTACTTACTTAAATTTCACTCCAACTAATTAGTTTCTGAAAGAGAATATACATAGTCTCCAAATGGAGATCATGGAGAAACCTTTTCGTCATCAGGGAGTCATTCTCAGCTAAGATACCTGGCGACGCGCGGACACAGGGAACTTATACAAAATATTCAGTGGATGGAAAAGAGCAAGCGGGGACACTGAAAAAAATCACTGCCTTCTTGTTCGGTAGCAAATTCAAAAGAATCAATCACGTCACATCGAGGTTAATCAGTGAGGAGTGGGGTGTTAAAAAGACAGTAGCCAAGCTGTTTCCTCACTGATTAGCCTCGATGTCACGTGATTGATTCTTTTGAATTTGCTATCGAACAAGAAGGCAGTGATTTTTTCAGTGTCCCCGCTTGCTCTTTTCGATCCACTGAATATTTTTGTATAAGTTCCCTGTGTCCGCGCATCGCCAAGTATCTTAGCTGAGAATGACTCCCTGATGACGAAAAGGTTTCTCCATGATCTCCATTTGGTGACTATGTATATTCCCTTTCAGAAACTAATTAGTTGGAGTGAAATTTAAGTAAGCTAATTACTATAATTTTCTTATTTTACGTTTTTCATATAATTGTTCTGCATCCCCTTGCATTGAATCACAAAGTTACTAAGACAAAACCTATATATTTGCTTGCATATGTATACATCTGTATATATATGTTGGTAGATATACTAATTCTTTATAATTATCTCCAAATTATTTTGTTGAGCAAAAATTTGCCAAAATTACTACTATAGTTCATAGTAACAGCTTGGCTACTGTCTTTTTAACACCCCACTCCTCACTGATTAACCTCGATGTCACGTGATTGATTCTTTTGAATTTGCCACCGAACAAGAAGGCAGTGATTTTTTCAGTGTCTTGGAATTTAGTCCCCGCTTGCTCTTTTCCATCCACTGAATATTTTTGTAGAAATTCCCTGTATCCACGCATCGCCAGATATCTTAGCTGAGAATGACTCCCTGATGACGAAAAGGTTTCTCCATGATCTCCATTTGGAGACTATGTATATTCCCTTTCAGAAACTAATTAGTTGGAGTGAAATTTAAGTAAGTAAGCTAATTACTGTAATTTTCTTATTTTACGTTTTTCATATATATATATACGGGTGTCTGTGATCTATATGCACTGGTCCTAGACACACACACATATATATATATACACAACAACACCACCAGCTCTCTTCCATTCTCCTTCTCTGTCTCCTCTCACTCTCTCTATATCTCTATTTCAATCAACTCTCTCACAACCACTATCTCTTTCTCTCCATCCTTCTCTCTCTCATTTTGTGAAGGCACCTAGAAAACCCCCTATCTCGGGAACCCGTGGACCGATTTACGCTAAAGTTGATTTATTCCATTTGTATTCCCATTTCAAGGGCAACTTCTTTTCAAAGTATTTTCTCATTATGCACCCTTTTGGCGGTATTACACTACAGACAAGCAAGCAATCACAGACTTTTAGTAATATATATGTGTGTATGTGTGTGTGTGTGTATATATATATATATATATATATATATATATATATATATATTAGGTATAGGATTATCCTAGATGTAGTAATGGTTAATTACTACACTGGATATGGTTGACGTACGGTGAAAGGTTACTCAACGAGTTATGGAAGAATTGTTGAAGAAACTTAGTTCCTGATCCTTCTGTATTCCGGAGTGTAGATAAAGAATGAATAATTGTTTCTACTTTAGGCACAAGGCCAGCAATTACCCAGTGCATTATTGGTACTTTATTTTATCGACCTCGTAAGGATGAAAGGCAAAGTCAACCTCGACGGGATTTGAACTCAGATCGTAAAGGGACATAACTATGCTGGAAAGCATGGCGTCCGACCCTCTACCGATACTGCCAATCCACCTAATAACAGGTAGACATCATAAAAAAGGTAATTTATTCCGTGTGCTTACAAATGTTTCCACGGTGGTAGTACAGCCTAGTTATGCTATGTGCAAATTATCAACTATTTGCAGAACTCAAATATCAAATGCTGTGACCACTGTATCATCAGAGCAGAATGGTTAAAATGTACAATGTAAATACCCTTAAGTGAGGTTATTGGAGAAGATAGAGTAGAAAAGGAAGAGAGAAAAGTAGGGGAGAGGGAGAGAGAGAGAAAGATATGCAGGGGTTGGAGAAATAGGAGAGAGTGGTTTGTAGATATCCTAATCAAAATGTTGTTGTAGGGGTTTTATTATACTGGTTACTTTTAGAGAGATGCGTTGATAGTCAAGGTTGGAATTAGGGGGGGGGGGGCAGCCGCTATTATATCCCATTTTAGGTGAAATTGTTGGTTATTTTCACGCAGCTGCCAAGCCTTGTCTGCGAGTGTTGTTACATAACGTTGGTTTTCATGTTTTATCGAGTAACGATGTCTATAAAGGCGTGATTTGAAGGAGGTGGCTGTAGATCCCACATAGTACCATTTCTGTCTATCCGATTCGATAGTACATTTGTATATGATGTTGCGTTCAAGACACTGATTGTCCAACGGACACATTCCTGGTTGGACACAGTTACAATTATAATTTTGCGTTGTTGTATTGTCATGGATGGGTTGATGAGGTTGCTTAGGTAGGACAGGATGTTGTTTGTTGTTTTGTGATGTTATAGCTAATGTTTTACGTGTATTGTTATGTGTTGGAAGGCATTTATACAACCGTTTTGCGTTAAGCTTTTTTATATGTTGTTCAATATTAGGGGCGGTTGAATATGAGAGTCGAATAGTGTTAGGGTTTAAGATTTTATTATATTTATGTGATGTTGGAAAGTGTTTTTTAACTAATCGAAAGAATTGTGAGGGTAGATTAGTTTTAATAGAGTTGTTATAGACCGGGTTGTACCAAATATACTCTTTACATCGCCTTCTGTTTGGTGGTGTGCGACAATTATTGTGTCTATTGCGGTAGTGTATGTATGGTGGTGATTCTGTGCTATTTCTACTCCTATGGGATTTATTTTGGGTGTTTTGGTGATCTTCGACTATATACTCTATATTATCTAGGTGTCCGGCTTTCCTAAGTGCATCATCATAATATTCGGCATGTTCTTTGAAGGTTTGTTGGTTGGACGACAAGCGGGAGATTCTAAGAGAAACATTTCTAGGGATGGATTTAATTATAGAGAGTGGATGGTTAGAACTCGTATTTACATATTTAAGGTTCTCATTTAGTTTATGGAACGGTTTAATCGTATCTGTATTGAGATTCAAAGTAACATCAAGGAAATTGACCTCTTTGAGGTTATATTCAAATGTAATATTTAATCCTAGTTCCTTAAAAAGCTTTCTGATATTTTTACGCATCCTTTCTAAATTCTGGTTATTCATATGCTTAACTAATAGGAGCGCATCATCACGGTAGATTCCACCGTGGAGATCCTTGAATTTTCCTTGTAGTCTGTGGGTGATATAAATTCCCACAAGATCTGTTACTTCCGCCGAATCATTAGAACCCATAGTAATATCAAAATTAGAAGGTCTATCTTTGCGAACCCAGTAGCTATCATCGAATTTAACTATAGTTTTCCTCGCTTCCATAATAATTTTAATTTCAGCATCCGTAAGGTCGGAATTAGCCTTAGCGAACGAAAGAGCTTCATGTAGAGTATCAGGTGAAATTGAGGAATAATATTCATCAATATCAAACTGAATAAATTTTGAATTTTTCTTATCAGTAATGTTATTAAACCATCTTATTGCTTCATGAGTGTTACCCCATAGTTTAATTTCTACTTTAACCTTAACTTCGGGGATAATTCTGTCTAGTATATATTTGCTAATTTTGCCTATATCAGATTTAGAGGGGCATATAAGTCTAATCTTAGGGTTAGTATCGAAGTTTACCTTGTGGTCCTTCAGGTTGAAGGATGGTATAGCTGGTGTTAAGGGTTGCGTTCTATCGTCAATACAAAGTTCTTTAACAATTTCACATGCCGAGTTGTTGATGTTTTTAAGTGTAGCTTCATTAGTTTTCTTGTATTTTTTATGTAATTCCTTACGGATGAAGTTATTGTAAGTGTCCACATCCATGGTATATACGTTTGATGTTTTGTCTGCTCTAACAATAATTCCATTGGCGTTTTTTAGATTATTGAGCAGTGCCGTGATGTCATTCTGTAGTTTATTGTTCTTCCGTTTTGTAAATTTGATCTCCATGATCATATCCATTAGGTCTTGTTCAAATGCATCCAAAAGTGGGTTTGAGGGTGGGTTTTTGTAAGATTTAAATCCAAATTTATCCTTGTTAAGATCCGATGTTTGGTTTATACGGCTTTTGTCAAAATGGAATGTTTTCCATCTGATTCGTCGAATAAAATCATTGGTCCTTCGTATCATACCTAGAATATATTCCTTTTTTGCCTGAATAGGTATGTTTTTGAACGACATATCCAATTGGTGCTTTTCCATTTTAGAGGCGTATGCTGAATTAGTTGCTCAACTGTATAGGAGATTATTAAAATTTCAGGTTATCAATAATGTAGTGATAATATATCGTTACGTTAGAGATGAACAGCGTACGTGTAGGTTTGCTCAACGAGTATAAATTATATTCCGGAGAAAATGTAGAAAAGATGAATATAAAATGAAAGTGCTTTTTTTAAAAAGGAATTTATTAGGTATTGACATATGTTTCTGTAACAGACGGAATACCTATGTATCGCTGCTTGCGTAATCATATAATGTTAGCAAGTATTCGATAGCAAATGTATAATCAGTTGTCACTTCTTCACACTTTATATATATATATATATATATATATATATATATATATATATATATATATATATATATATATATATATATATATATATATATATATATATATATATATGTATGTATGTGTATATATATATATATATAAACCATGCAGAAACCAATACTGGATTTTACCATCAGTCCAGGGTGTGGGAAAGTATCAACACATATATTTTTATTGTTTGACCCGAATTACTTGGTCGTTTGTTTTGGCTGTGCGGATGATATGTTTAACCATCATCTCAGTGTGTTTGGCCCTTAACGTATGTTGTAGCTCTGATTTACATGAATCATCGAAGCTTGCCACACATATCGGATGTTGATTTTCGTTAATTCCTGTGCTGAAATAAGATTCTCGCTAATTTATATATATATATATATATATATATATATATATATATGTCAGGTCACCAGTTGGTGCTACTGGTAACATGTATCCCAGTACAACCTGTCTCATGGTCGGGTCGTTGGCGACTAAACTAGCAACCCCACCAAGGTTTCTTGGTGAGGAGGGTGACTTTGGACATCCTGCAGGACTAAAAACGAAACCTGTCAAAGGGCAAAGGAGCTCTTAAGACTCAATGACCATCCAAAATCACCGGGAGAGATGACCCCTTAGCCTTTGTCAAGGCAGAATTCTAGGAGAAGGAAAACTCTGATATAACACCTGCAACCCTGATGGTATCCAATGATGTTGACTTGTTCTTCTTTTTGGTAAATATCATCTTGGTTAAGAGAGTGGGACTGGCTTTGTGCAGTGCCTTTGCTCACTATAAATGCTTCACGGCACAGGCCTTGCTTTATATCTTGAGATCTCTCTGCACTTGTCGTCACATGGTACCGTGGGCCCAGCACTGTGTGTCAATAATTGTCACAAGTGTAGTGTTTGTACCAGAGTTTTCAAGTCGCTGGCTGGAGTAAAATGTCACACTTGTTCAGCGCATCGGTAGGGGTTCTCCTACATGGATATAATGTAGTGGCCGTACTCGAAAACGAGTTGGCAGCCACCATATGTATATATATGAGTTAACCTAATATATCCCTTCCATATACTGTACCGATTGTGTTGTTATTTCTATTTCCCTTTTACACACACACACACACACACACACACACACACACACACACACACACACACACACACACACACACACACACACACACACACACACACACATATATATATATATATAACCTGCGTCTCCAAGAGACCAGTGTCTGTCCTTAGGGCATCAACATATGTCAACCTCGGTCTCCCTCTTCCAGTGTTTGTTGGGGCTCCCACAGAAGCACTGAGTGCAGTGTGAACTCTGGATGTCGGTGAGCATGTCCAGCTAACCTCAGTATATATATATATACAGACATAATTGACATACTGGGTTAAATATATGAATATCTATTTAGAAGTACAAATGTAGAGCTATTGTGCACTTTTAACGTATGTTTATTACTCTGAGATTTAATTCATCGATTTATCAATATCATCTTATTGAGTGCTTCGTGCAAAGCTTCCGAATATTATTCTTTCGCAAGATGCTAGCCGATGCTGCAACTTTGATTTTACTCACATTATACATACATGATGGCTGCCCCCTTGTTATCGAGTATGGCCATTGCACGATATAACATTATTAATAATTATCAATTAATGCTATCGTGCAATGCCTGTGCGGAAGGACTGTGAGGAAGGACTGTGCACTGAGCCAATCCCACTCTCTGAGCGACAGTAGCTATAACCCGAAAAAAGAAAAGACGTACATCATCGGTAACTACTGAGCTGCAGGTTTTATGTTGGAGTTATCCCAGTCTCATGAGTTGTCTTCTAGAAGAATGCCCTGACAAAGGCTAGAGGTCCTTCACTCCTAGTGGTTTAACCACGAGATCAGGTATCCATCCCGATTATTTCTATGTCCCTGCGCACATACATACACATGCATACATGTGTAGTGACCTACATTCTGCGGGCTCACATACATTCTCTGTGCGTGATTTGGCTCAGTTCAGCCAATCAGCGCCAGTAGAAGAGGATGTATCCCTACGCACCCTGAGGAAGAAATTCCCCGCGAAGATTTGAAGAATCTCTAGCTTGTACCAGAAACTTCGAGCCAGCAACACGCATAATGTAACAGTGAGATATTGCACCACTAGCCTTGCCGGCTTAACGGCGCAATGGCACATTCCATTTGGTAACCTCTTTGTATCTGTAACTTCAACCATATAAATAAACAAACATTTCATCTCTAATTACTGCGGTTGAAGTCGTTGTTATGTTACTCGTGTCTCCATGACATCTTTAATCCATGCTGCTGGAATTGGCGACCTGACGAAAGGAATATTGTGAATAGATGGTAAATAGATCGAGGGACCTTCCCTCACGTCTATGTCAACAAGATAATCCAACGAGGATACTATCACTTACCACACTGGCAACTAACGACCACTGATTCTACCACCCTGCTAAAGTGGCGATAACATCTATAACCAATACTGCTAAACATGTATATATATATTTACACACACACACACACACACACACACACACACACACACACACACATATATATATATATATATATATATATATATATATATATATATATATAGTGAAAGGGTGAAGAATAACATAGTCAACAGTACAAAAAGGGTTTTATTTACTGTATTAACAATTGTTTCATTGGTTAAGTTGTCTTAAAATTGCTAATCAGTTGAAAGATCATAAATGCGACTTCGAAACTGACCCTACTATTAGATTAATATGCCCATCAAAGTCGGATATAGGTAGAATTAGCAAGTATATACTAGATAGAATAATACCACACATTAAAGACAAACTAATAATTAAGCTAATGAAGCAATAGATTGGTTTAGCAAATTAGACAATAGGGAAACTTCTGACTTCATACAATTTGACATCAATGACTACTACTCCTGTATTTCCCCAACTACCCTAAATAAAGCACTAACCTTTGCACAAAAAACTCGGACCTATCATCCGATGAAATTAAAATAATACTAGCTGCTAGAAGAACAATCATTACGTTCGATAATAGTTACTGGGAAAGAAAAAATAGACAATATAACTTTGATATCACTATGGGATCTAACGATTCAGCTCAAATAACGGACATGGTCGGAATTTATATAGCACTTATCTTACATAAGGAATTTGGTAGCCTCCAGGGAGGAATTTATAGAGACGATACATTACTTTTAGCTAAAAACTTAAATAATCAAAACTTGGAAACATTACGTAAAAAGATTAGGCCTAAACATCACTTTCGAACTCAACTCTAAAAAAGCTAACTTCTTAGATGTATCACTCAACCTAAACACAGGACTAATAGAGCCCTTCCATAAAAATAACGAAAATCTAGCTTACATTAGGAATAACTCAAACCACCCTCGCTCCATAATTAACTCCATAGCACATAGTATATCCCTTAGAATTTCACGCTTATCTTGTAACCTAAATATTTTTAATGAACACGTTAACTACTACAACATAGCTTTACTTAAGACAGGCCACGAAGAGAGGCTCAAATACATACCAGATACAAACAACAACACACTTTACAGCAATAACACCACCCACACCTATAGAAATAACAAATATAGGACTAAACATAGAAATAGGCAACGAGCACCAGAAATAATTGAATACTAATATAAGGACCCCTAGGAACTATAGAAGATCCAGAGATAGAAAATACTTATGGTTCAATCCAATATTTAACTCCTCTTTAAAAACCAAACTACCTTCTATATTCTTTAAATTAATTGACTAGCACTTCCCTAAACTTCACAAATACCATAACATTTTAATAGAAATACTATCAAACTATCTTACTCTACTGCAACCAACATAGAATCACACATACAGAAAATTAACTATAAAAGAATCTCTAATACAAATAACCTCCAAACAAGCACCATGACACCAAATACAAAACACATACACATAACAACATCACAACCACACACACTTCAGAACACATCACAACAATACATCAACAAACCCAAATCTCAGCCTATACAAAACAACATACAAAACCGCATCGCTGAACCGGCACATAGGAAGGCCTCGAAATGTAACTGTTACTTACCGGATAAGTGCAAACTACAAAATAGATGCATTGAATCTAATACAGTGTACCTATGTACTATAAATTCAGGCAACTTAGCATGGCACTACATAGGTTCTACGGCGGGGGTGTTAAAAAAACGTTGGTACGTCCACAGACATTCTATAAAAAACCGTAAACTAATGAATACAACAACGCTCGCCAATAAAATCTGGCAGCTCAAAGATAAAAACCAAGAATACAGGATTAACTGGTCTAAATTGTCAGGGGCAATGGTCTACAAAATTGGTATGTTCCACTGTAGACTTTGTAATATGGAATTATTCCATATTTTAAAATATGACAAAATGCTGCTTAACAGCAAAATTGAACGGTCAATTTTCTGTAGACAAAGCATCAAATAAATTCGATAATTTCAAACCAACTTGATTCGACCCAACAATTTCATAATTCAAATTATACCATCTGAGTCTATTATAATAACCCATTATCATCATTGTTATTAACTGTCAATGAATCAACATCATAACCTATTATATTTTCTCTCTTTCATTTTCTATCTTTCAATTTCTTTCCCTTAATATATTTCATCTCTTACATTATAACTTATTGTATTATCTTCACTTCTAAAATAACTTCCAATTTATTAATTTATTAATTTAAATAATACATATATGAATATATTTAATACTTTCATGTTTATACCATCATATCTTTATATTTTAACCACCAACACCACAACTATTTTCAACAATCAACAATCATATTATGTTCATTTTCTTCGCACACATACATTTTTTTAATTTATTTTTTATCATAACTTATGATGATACCGAAAACGATAAATGGAAAAGAATGAAACGAAATTTCATTTCTCACTCTTAGTACGGCTGATACCTAAATATAAGTACTTATATTTAGGTATCAGCCGTACATTTATCGTTTTCGGTATGCCCGGCCGACTAACTCACTCGATATGCAAATTAGGCTGCTCAACCGTTAATATGCATAAGGAAAGTATATACTTTCAGACGTTCAATCATCTGACAGAAAGGTATACGATGCTGACGATAGCTAATAAGCTTGAAACTAGTACATCGTTCCTGTGTCAGTGTTGAACAAAAGGGCGACGATCGTTGCCGAGCACTGTACGACGTAATTCGGGCTGTTTGTTTACAAACAAATCGAACATTATAATAAATGTTCGGTAAACCCATACGTACATATATATATGTGTGCATGTATGTATATATATATACATACTGCATCTGTACACATATATGTATGTACGTATACATACTTATATATATATATATATATATATATATATATATATATATATATATATATATATATATATATATATATATATATATATATATACAAAGATCGGAATTAAGAGTATTCCGCAGTTCACAGTAATAATAATAATAATATTAGCTCAAAGAAGAATAGAGGATTTTCTTCTGAGCTCAAATGCAAATATATTACACAAAGAGAAGTGTGTTACACAGTGGGATGTGTGTAAAGAATTATATATATATATATATATATATATATATATATATACGCATATATTTATATATATATATATGTATATCTATATATCCCTTCCCCCTACTATTACCACTAACTTCTACCCACATACACACTTACCTCGCCACCCTACTAACACGACTAAAAAGACCCACCACCACCCTTTCCTTCCCTCTTACCACCTTCACAAAAACACACACGCACTTACACCCTAAACACACCAGTATATACACTCACACACACCGACTTTACCACCTCACATGTCACTACGCTTTCTACTCCCACATACACATAACTCCATACACACATACATACACACATGCCACTCTCACCCCTACACATCTGCCTGTCTACACAGCTACTACCCTCAGGTACACATGGTAGTACTACTATCACTCACTCCCACCAAGTTCTGTGCTGCCGGTACCACCTCCTCTCCTCCCTTTCACACATTGCCCTGCCATCATCACCCTCTCCATCCTTTCCTCCCACTCCTTCGACTTGACCATTTCCGGTTGCGCACGCCGCACTACCATTTCACTTCCTCATCGCAATTCTCTTCTACTTGAACTCGCAATTTACCTCACTTGGAATCCACCCATTATACCTCCGGATTTTTACCATCCACACACACACACACACACACACTAACATCCATTCAGAATCTTAGACATACACAGACACTTTCTCCATTTCCGCACACACACACACACACACACAACTACGATCTTCACACGAACCCACACCACCTACAGACACACCACGCATCATCTTCTCTTAAACACACAAACACACAAAAACACACACACTTGCACATTTACACATACACACACACCGCTTCCGGATTTGACACGATCTCATCTCACCCCATCTGTCCCCTTCCATCCACACACACACGTACACACCTACTCCCATACAGGGACTATACACACACAGACATGCACTCTACCCCAACACACATACAATGGCTTTTCAAAACCCACATTCACATACACTCGCTTCCTCCCAGACTCTCACACTTACATCCACGCATACACATATATTTATATCTAAACATACACACCCCCCATATCTTCCGCCATCCACCCTCGGACTCTAATTTTCTTGCTTTCCCTCCCCACTCTCTCCCCCTCCAACCACCCCTTACGCCCTACTACACCCTTGCATCCCAGACCCATACACCCCACCTCCTTCACTTGCACTTTTTTTAAAATTCTGTTTGTTATATATTTCTTTTAATTCTGTTTTTATTTATTTTATTTTCATGTTTATTTTTATTTCTATTTTTCCCGCCCTTTCATGTTTTTCCTATTAACTCCCCTCCTCCTCGGTGTTCCTCTCTACTTTCCTGATGAAGGACTTGTGTCCGAAACATCGTAACCTCCCCCACTCTCACCAAGCTTGAAGCTAATAACACTATGTACTATTAACTCGTGCGTTTGTTTATTTGTTTGTCCTTTTGAACTATATATATATATAATCATTATAAATGTAAGCTATCGCCGTATTTTGACTAAGGAAATTAAAGAAATTATTTAGCCTGATAGTGGGGTTAAGAACCCTCGGAGAAATGGAAAAAGATGAGTATTGACGTACATGGGAGTCGAACCCACATCTTTGGTTATGCAGATCACTGTGCTACCATTTACACCAACACATCACCCGTCTTTTTCCATTCAAATTAGCAGCTATAATCTTAGCAACTGTAATGTCAAGTAATAATTGTTTCTACTTTAGGCACAAGGCCAGCAATTACCCAGTACATTACTGGTACTTTATTTTATGGACCCCGTAAGGATGAAAGGCAAAGTTAACCTCGGCGGGATTTGAACTCAGACTGTAAAGGGACGTAACTATGCTAGAAAGCATGGCGTCCAACCCTCTACCGATACTGCCAATTCACAATATTTTCGAATCAGCAAGCGAGTTTGAAATCATTATAAATGTAAGCTATCGCCGTATTTTGACTAAAGAAATTAAAAAATTATTTAGCCTGATAGTGGGGTTAAGAACCCTCGGAGAAATGGAAAAAGATGAGTATTGAGTCGAAGATTATAGCTTCTAATTTGAATGGAAAAAGACGGGTGGTGTGTTGGTGTAAATAGTAGCACAGTGGTCTGGATAACCAAAGATGTGTACGTCAATACTCATCTTTTTCCATTTTTCCGAGGGTTCTTAACCCCACTATCAGGCTAAATAATTTCATTAATTTCTTTAGTCAAAATACGGCGATAGCTTTCATTTATAATGATTTCAAACTCGCTCGCTGATTCGAAACAATTGTGGATTGGCAGTATCATGAGAGGGTCGGACACCATGCTTTCTAGCATAGTTACGTCCCTTTATGATCTGAGTTCAAATCCCGCCGAGGTTGACTTTGCCTTTCATCCTTACGGGGTCGATAAAATAAAGTACCAGTAATGCACTGGGTAATTGCTGGCCTTGTGCCTAAAGTAGAAACAATTATTACTATATATATATATATATATAGTAATAATTTATTTAAAGGATTGTTTAATGTTTGTTTGTTCTGCTCATCAATTTTTATAGTTCTGGTATCTCGAATTAGTACCATAGAACAACAATTATATTATAGACACCCTATATATCTCTATAGGTACTTAGTACTCAGAGAGATATTTACCTCATTTTTATATATTCTCCAATCTATGTAGAGAAAAAATTCGTTGTTGCTTACTGCTATTTTTTTAGCAGCAAAGCCATCAACACGTCTATAATATTCCCGCTTTCACTAGCGGCCGGTTCACGTGAGGGTCACTTTAACGGCCATAACTCATACGAGCTGGTAGTTAGCATTATATTTGCAGACCGTAGGGACTTAGTCCTATAGAATGGAAATAGCTATCTGATGAAATTTACTTTCCGTTGGAGATTCTCTGAATTTCTAATCTTTTGTAAATGGAAACCGCCGGTAATAGCATTATGAACAGGTAGATATTTAAATCATTTTTTAATTTATTTAAAGGATTGTTTAATGTTTGTTTGTTCTGCTCATCAATTTATATATATATATATATATATATATATATATATATATATATATATGTGTGTGTGTGTGTGTGTGTGTGTATATATGTATATGTATATATCTATATCTATATATATATATATATATATATATATATATATATATATATATATATATATATATAAATATATATACATATATATAAATACATAAACGGAGAAAGCTATTAGCGATACCCCGACCAATTTCAACGAAGGAGTTATGGTAAAGAGCCAGATGGACCATAACGCACCAGATTACTCAATACTTAGGGTAGTGGGTAATAGGAGAAAGTATGACCCCGACGGCAGAGCTCAAGCCGTTTCGACGGCTATTTCTGGACTAAGGTAAAAGTTTTTAGTCTGGTAAATAAAAATCCCAACTTATATGGGAAGATTGTAGTTGCCAAGAGGATTGGTCAAAATTTGTAGCAGACACAGAAAACTTTATCATGGCAGTGGGTACGGGGTTGGGGTGGCTGAACTTGCCTGTAGAACGATAGGGGAGTGGTAGAGCCGGTCAAGCGTTGAAGGTGAAATCTATACGGCAAATTCTAAGGAATGTGCATGAAAGTAGGCGAAAAAAGGTTTCTTTAGAAAATGGAGGAGGGACGTTATAGAATTGGTAAATCAAATGAGATTAGGAGACAATGAAAAAATATAATAAAAAAGAATATAATAAAAAAATGAGAGAAAGATGTATCAGAATGTAAGATTGGAAAGTGAGAAGTGAAATAAAACAAAAACTAAGGAGTCTAACACAGCTGTTATAATTAGTTGGTGCTGCTTTTTCGGCCAATGCTATAGAATGAGTTGCTAGATGAGAATTATTGAAATTTTAGAATTGGGTATTAAAAATTAATACATCTCTGGGGTCTAACACAGCTGCTATGAATAGTTAGTATAGCGTAATCGGCCAATGCTATCTATAAGTTACTGGGGTGGGGGTACTGAGGCTAAAGAGGCTCGATGGGCTGCCTCGGGGTAGGCGAAAGGGAAAACAAAACAAAAAAAACGAACGAAGAAGAAGATCCGTGGTGGAAAGAAGTGATAGGAGGAGACAAAGGGAAGAAGAAAACATAGAGGAAAAGAAAAGAGGTACATCTACCTATATAAGTTGGGGTTTCCCCTATCTTATTCGGCAAGTGGGGTGTTTCAGCCCTTGTCTACCCACCCGGATCGTTAGGGGGTTTGAGGGCGAGGTAAGTCTTCCGCAATCTGTGTTTGCATGCAGTTACCAGTTCGTTTTATTTGTTTAGGAGTTGATCCTTCGTAAACAGCATTTGTAATGTTTCCTCCGAGCATAAGTTACACGAACGGCGTCCTCCCGAGTAAGAGTTAGCTCTGGACAGTAAGCTCCAAGTAAGATGGTAAGTTATATTATTATCTTGGAGGTCCCAGATATGGCCCGAAAGTGTTATATATAGCGTCTGAAAAGCCGACATCTAAGTTTGGAGATTGTAATTGAGCGAGGCGCCTATATTCGTCTGCGAAATCATCTTTAAACTTTTGCCATAAAGAGTAAGGATTGCTCAATTCACAGACGTGCAAGAGAATAACAAAAAAGTGCCCTTAGACTACGGGTTGATTGTGAGATGGCAGCTTCCATCAAGGTTGCATCCCATCGTGCGTCATCTTCTAAAAATCCACGCATCAAGCAGGCTTCCCTGTACGTTCCGCAGGCGTATCCGTCGACGGTTCTCAGATGAGTGAAGCTGGTAGGCTCTCTTACCTCATGAAGCAGAAGTCGCAGGTAGAAGCATTCGTGTTGGGTAGGGTGGACCGTATAAACTCGCCCAAGGCAATTGTCGAATTTGATGCCTGGATTTCAAACTACCTCTTGCCGCACCTTCCTTCGTAGCCATTTTGTTCGGTTCCATGTATAGTAAGACGGTATCTCAGAATACAGCAGAATTCGACGAAGTCGTCGTGTTGACAAAGTTTGAAAAAAGCGGTGAGTGTAGTTTCCTTTGGTGAGATCGCTAGCTAAGCAGCTGTTGCATCGTTGAAATACACCCGTGGACCGTTTTCAAGGTGAACGGCAAGTTGTTTAATGACGGGGTGTCGTTGGTGCAGCGGAAAGCCAACAATGCGCCAAAAGGCTTCATTGCTGCTAATGTATCGGCCTGCCTGGTAGTCAGATACCTCGTCTCTACTGTTTTCATGACGAAGACCAAAGACGGCAGCATCCGATCCCTTGTTTACGTATTTAATTGATTTTACTGAGTTGCAAAATTCGACGTTTATATAGGCGTTGAACGCTTTCAAGAGGAAGGGGAAATATGGCACTATCCAGCTGTTGTCAATTTCGCGTTCGCCAACTTTTGCTGTGAACCCACCGTCTTCAGGTCTCCTGCGCCTATACAACGGATATCCGTCACCGCCAGTCTGTAAAAACGGCCTGGGATATCGTTTTGAACACTTTCCGTCGTGTATGCACGGGGACTTCATATTGAGTTCATGTCCGCAAGGACCATGGACCATGTTTGATGTGACTATAGAGAAGAGGTCCTTGTCAATCGACGGATCAGGTAGTTCGGCAGAAATGAATTTGTCGATGTAGTTTGAACTGATTTTTGTAACCAACCAAATCAAGATATGGGCATGCGGCAGCCCTCGTTTCTGCCATTCAACCGTGTACATGTCACACCTGACAGGCCCCAAAACCTGTCCTTTCTTTAATAAATCCATTAATTTGGATAATTTCAGGCGAAACACTCTTGCTATGAGATCGTGCCTGTGTCTTGGCGCTTGACCGTGGAACAGTTCGTTTGTAATCTCCTTCCATTTGGGATTGCATGTAAACGTTATGAAAAGGTCGGGGCGCCCAAAATGTCGTACGTAAGTCATGGCGTCCTGAGTCCCCTCGTGCATGTATCGGGGTCCCCCTGTGAACGTTGAAGGCAAAATACACACTTGCCCTAAATTGTCTGGGGATACGTCGTTGTTAATTCAATCGCGTAGATGACTGTAGCATTCAGATCGAAGTTTCTTTTGATTTAATTTAATGAACCATAATCTCTCGGACTCCATTTTAACGGCCATATCAACCGCAAATTGTTGAAAAAGGGCCCGAGAACGGTGTAGATGGTTGAATGAATTGTCCCTTACCATAAATCGGAAAGCGTAAAAATCCATGCATGTGACAGTTTTGCTAAGATGTGCCTCACCATTGCCTGCTGAATGTTGAGGAATGCCAAAATGGTATCCGTCCTCGCCGTTGACAAATAGCAATGAATACTAGAGTGCATCGTAGGACCTGTGTGTCTCATTGATACGCTGTAATGTGCTGTCTCGGTGCTTTAGAATGACATCTCTCTTGTGCTGTTCACCACAAATAATCACAGCAATCTCATTACATGCTGGTGCGTGTTCTCCAGATGGCCTTCGGTCAGCATGTATGACCACACTAAAGTTTGGGTCGGTGGCTGTTTCCAAAGCGTACTTGAAACTGCGGACATAGCAGTTTTTGTCATGAAGCATTTCTTGAAGTTTTATTATGGTTTCAATGTTAGTTTCGGACGAAATAGAGTTTCGCATCTCTGCCTGCTACTGATAGTTTCCAACGAAGTATAACTGAAGAAATTGAGGATCCTTTTCTGCCAGAGGCTGAATAAACTCAATCAAGTGGTAGATCTACCCCTGGACCTTGAAAGTTAGCATGAACCCACGTTCCGAGGCAAGCTTTGCTCCGAAGGATGTCATCTGAAACACGGAATTGTAGCGGCAGATATTACGCAGAAACTTCGATGATTCCTCCATCGTGTCTGTTAAAAGGAGTTGCAATGTCTCTGGAGGGTCGTGAATAGGAGGTAGTCTAACTTTACCGTTTGAATAACACATTCCATCTCTCTCCCCTGGGCACTTTTTCATATGACAAAACTGGCAAGTAGAGGTCATTTCCCCAATTTGAATATCTGCATGGACGGCGTAGTCGGAGGAGGGTCGTAGTTAAAGGCCTTCAACAACCATCGTGAATTGCAAGTCCTACAAATGACACGTAATGATTATCGCCGCTGTTCACTTTGCAGAAGTCGGCCACGTCGTTGCTCTATGGTTTGAGTATTTCGTGCAGCAGCAGTGGCAGTGGCGTCTCTGCTTCGTCAAACGGCGCCTCGGCCTTCATCCTCTCGAGCGCGAGCATCGGATGTTGCAGCGGCGACCCTGTTTCGTCGAACGGCGCGTCGTCCTTCATCCTCTTGAGCGCGAGCAGCGGATGTTGCAGCAGCGTCCCTGCTTCGTCGAACGGCACGTGATCCTTCATCTTCTCAAGCGCGAGCAGCGGAGGTTGCAGCGGCTTCCCTGCTTCGTCGAACGGCACGTCGTCTTTCATCCGCTCGAGCGCGAGCAGCGAATGCTGCAGTGGCGTCCCTGCTTCGTCGAACGGCACGTCGTCCTTCATCCTCTCGAGCGCGAGCAGCAGCAGTCGCGGCAGCATCTTTGTTCCGTCGAGGTTCACGCGGACTGTCATCCTCCTCCACTCTTGCAGCTGCCGCCTGCAAAAGCATTCTGTGAGAACATGATTGCAGTCGCATTTACATCTTCGGTGAGACGCCTTCGCTTAGACCTACTTGTATCATTAGATAATCGACCAATGAAAGTTATTTTCTTGGGGGGCATTGTTTTTAGAAAATTAACCAGGGAGAACGATAAATAGTGGACAAATATTGTTTGTTAAGTTCGAATATAGCAATAAGTAAGTACTAACCATTGAAAGGATACAGGCAAAAATGGCCGAAAAATCACAGCATGATAAACAGGAACCTTATGACCATAAACACATTAACTAAACCTCCTTTAAGGTGACAAATGTTGAAGAAGCATGCGTTTCAGAAAGATGGGGTAGCTTATGAGAGTACGCATGTAAAAAAAACCTACCACTTGTCAAAAGCCAAAAAAGAAGTGTGATCCAAGGTCGAACTTGACCGATATAAATAGGAGTGATTTCGCTCAATGAACAACACTCGAGTTGTTTGATTGGTTAGATAATACAAATAAGTGTGAAGAAATCTACTGAACACAACTCACTGATGTGTGGTTGGCCAGAGTTCGCCATTTCGCACTTAATTGACGTGCGATTAAACGGGGGCGACAACCGGGTGCAAAAACTAATCAATCATTCGCACAGTTTAGGCATGAGTGTGAAATAGCACAATCCACATACAGTAGGCGTTAAAATTTTCACCTGGTTAAATCGCGCTTTCTTGGTTAGGAGTGTGAAATGACGCCAAAGTTCAATGAAAAAAATTTAACTCCCCATTCCGCACTTAATTGTGGTGCAATTACACGGGGGAGACAACCGGGTACAAAATTAAATTCAATCATCCTAAAGTTAACTAAAAAAGCTAAAGTTAAGTCAGGGGGATTTAAAAATTCGCTACTCCATTTGTAGGACATGAGTAACCGATGCGTCAACTTTCGTTTAAATTGAGTTTTATTTCCAGCAGTTGAAATGCTTTGCTGCAACCATAATAAGAACTTTAAAAGTGGTCCAAAGGGGCTCACTGGCCTCCCTAGGGGGTTCCGTTGCAACATTCAAGTGATAACGAATGTGTGGTGCTTTATCTTATGGCATGCAATAACCATTTCGTTTAGTTTTTGTAAGAATCAAGTATAAACTCCCGAGGTTATAGTGCTTTTTTATTGTGGCAGTTTGAACTTTTATAGGTTAATTAATTGGGCTCATTGTCACCGAGGGGGTCCTCTTGCTGAATGGAAATGAAAGTAAATGTGCCTCACTGTATCTTCATCTGTAGTACATGAATAACAACTAAGTCTAAATTCATTTCATTGGACTACCAATTATCGAAGCTATGACGTTTTGCTGCATTACAATAGCCAAATTCAATAAATAACTCGCCGGGGCTTACTGCCACCTGGGGTCCCCTTGCTTGTTCCGCGTATAGACAGTGTCTTCAACATCATCTTTAGGCAATGGGTAACCAATGTGTCCGGTAAAGTTAAAATCGAACGTAAATTTCAACAGTTATCAGGTACTAATATAGTGTTAATGTGAACTTCAATAGATAAGTCGAAGGGGCTTACTGCCGCCAGGGGTCCCCTTGATAAGTTCAAGTAAAAGTTCATGTGTTCACCTCCCTTTATAACCCATGGGTAACCAATACGTCTCGCTTCGTGAAAACCAAACACCAACTCAAGCAGTTATGATGTTTTGTTGCATTGATGATATCAACTTCAGCATTCATCAAGTCGGTTTACTGCCACATTACCTGAACTTCTGCGCAAGTGCATACCTGAAAATTTGTTTGTAAGCCATAAGCAAACAAAATATTAATTTTGGTGAAGATGGGAGGCAGATTGCAGTAGTACTGCTGACTCCAATCGAGATGCTTAAGGGGGTTACCTGCCCCTGGGGGACCCCCACAACCGATGTACGGAAAAATAAAATAGCCTACGACGCGTAATAGGACTATGTATGAAATTTGGTGCAAATCAGTAGTAAAATGTAGAAATGCATGCGGTTACACAGACAGACAGACATCTTCTGTTTTATATATATATATATATTTATATATATGCGGGCGACAATTCGATCAACTCTCGCCCAAATCCGTTCTCTCGGCCGATATCTCCCCAAGGCCTACCCTATCTCTCCTCCACTTGCCACCCTTTCCTCGCCCAATCCTTTATCCAATTCATCCTTTACCTCAATCGTCTCCTTTTCAATTTCCTCACTTCCGCAAAAAAACATAAACTCAACTCTCTTCACTCCCCGCCTGCCGTCACCACCCATACTCATATCACCTCCAGCCCTAACCCCTCTATCTCATCACCTACCACTGTATCTGCACACGCTTTACTCAACCACCTTGACCCCTCCGCTTCCGGCTCTTTCACTCCCTCACGTCCCTGCACTGTAGTCACCATACGCCAGGACCTACCACTCTCCGAAGCTAAGCGCTCCCTCCTCGCTCGTGGTTTGCGTTTTATACCAACCACATCTACCTGCGACGAGTTCCGCACACGTGCCGAGATTGAAGGGTTCTTCCGTCGTTTAAAGCTGAAAGCTTTTTTTCACGACACACCATCATCAACACAGACGGATAACTTCACTCGTCTCAGTCGCCGTCAATCACATTGGACGCCGAGCTCTAGCCAGTTCAGCACCCTCGACTCCTTTGTCGATACTTGCCGGCGTACTGTGAATCGGTTCCATTTCCACCAGCATTCTCGTCGCTCTAACATCACGCGAACTGATCTCTCCGCTATTCGCAACCTTCGGTGTCGCGATGACATTGTCATCAAACCCGCTGACAAAGGTGGCGCTGTGGTGGTTTGGAGCGCTGACCTCTATAGGGCTGAGGCTCTCCGCCAGCTTCACAATAACCTTTTTTACCGCCCTTTATCCTCCGACCCCACTCCTGGCTACCAACAACTCGTATCCTCGACCATCCACAAGCTCCTCTCCTCCTCTCACCTACCCCCACAGCCACCAACCTTATTGTACTCACCCCTCGCACACCCACCATCTACTTCCTCCCCAAAATACACAAACAAAATAATCCTGGCCGTCCTATCGTTTCTGCGTGCAACGAGATAATTTCTGAATATTTAGACACCATCTTCGCCCCGTTGGTTGGCAATCTCCCCTCCCACATCCACGATACAAATCATGCCCTTAGACTCTTCAACTCCTTCTCCTACCCTCCTGGCCCCTCTCGCCTTCTCTTTAGCCTTGATATCACCTCTCCCTATACCGTCATCCCTCACGATGACGGCCTCCGCGTTCTCCAGCATTTTTTAGATTTACGCCCTACCCCTTACCCCAGCACTACCACTCTTCTCCGTCTAGCTGAGCTTGTTCGCACTCTCAATGGATTTTCTTTTTCGGGTGAATTTTATCAACAGGTCTCTGGGTAGCGATGTGAACCAGAATGGATCCAAACTATGCCAACTGTTGGCTACGTCGAAGCCCAGATCTTCTCCCAGTACGCTGGACCGACTCCTGAGTTATACGGTCGTTATATCGACGACTGTATCGGCGCCACCTCTCTATCACGAGAACAGCTCGACTGTTTTCTTTCTTTTGTCCTATCTTTCCATCCTGCTCTCAATTTCACCGCCTCTGTCTCCGATTCTTCTGTCGCTTTTCTAGATATCTCTCTATCTATTAATCACTCTCACCACACCCTCTCTACTTCCATCTTCATTAAACTAACAGACTCTCAATCTTATCTCGACTTCACTTCATCCCATCCAACCCACACCAAACACTCCATACCCTATTCCCAATTCCTCCGTCTTCGTCGGCTCTGTGGCCAGGACGACGATTTCGAAACCCATTCACTTCGCATGGCTTCCTGCTTCATCCAGCGTGGATATTCCCCCACCTTGATCCAAGCTGCTCTCACCCGCGCCCGTGAAACAGACTGCACCACAGCCCTCTCACCTCACCCCCGCCCTCCCAACACCCGTGTTCCTTTCCTTCTCACCTACCACCCCAGCACCCTACCACTCCGGTGACATATCCTCCGTTCCTTCCGTATCCACTCTTCTGACCCCGTCATTTCTCGCTTTTTTCCAAACCCACCCATTACTGCTTTTAAGCTCCGCGACCTCCTGGTTGGCAGTTCTTTTTACGTCCTCTCCCACGACTCCACTCGGCTCTCATCCTTCTTCCCGTTCCGGCTGCAACACTTGTCCCTTTATTTCCACCCTCACCACTCTTACAGGCCCTAACGGGGGTTCCGTATCCGCCATTCCTTCACCTGCACATCCACCCACGTTATCTATGCCCTCCGGTGTTCCCTTTGCGGGTCTTTATATATTGGACAAACGGGACGCCGTATGGCGGACCGTTTCGCCGAACATATGAGAGACATACGACTCGGTTTGGATACTCCTGTCGCCCGTCATTTCTGTTCTCCTGGTCAGTCTTCCCTACATGTTTCAGTCCTGGGTATCCTTTTACATCATGGATCACAGGCCTCGCGCACCAGAACTGAACAAAGTCTGATTCACCGTCTTGGGTCCTATTCCCCTCTTGGACTCAACTAACCTCCCCAATTTCTCTAATACCCCGTCCATTATCACACCTCTAGATTCCTATCGCTTTCTCTTTGCTCATAGCTTCGTACTTACATGCACACACACTCTTTTACTCACATATACACACATATCTCTTCTGAGCTTCGTACGGACCTATAATAACACACACACACACACACACACACACACACACACACACACACACACACACACACACACACACACACACACACACACACACTCATGCTTACGCACGTGCTCAAGTATAGCTCTTTTTACAAAACGATTTTGTCTCCATTTAGACGCGCGCCATCATCCACTTTTCTAAAAAACAAATCATACACAAAACGCCAGCACCAACAGTTTTGCAAGAGATGTCAACATGAATGGACCTGCTATTTTTATCTAATGACATTTTTTCCAATTCCATCCCGCCCGCCCGTCCCCTTAATCTATTTTATTTCTCATTCTTTCTTCTGATGAAGGACTAGCGTCCGAAACGTTAAGACCCTCTTCCTGCTATATCAAGCGTTAATCTAATATATACCTTCCATATACTGTACCTATTGTGTTGTTATTTATGTTTACCTTTTACACACACACACACACACACACACACACACATATATATATATATATATATATATAAATATCCAGGGAGCGTAATGTGCAGTTACTGTAGGTTCACCCAGGTGACCACTCGATGTTTAGATTCACGTCTGTAACGAGGTGTAGAGCTAAACAGAGTGTAAATATGATAATACAAGGACGATTTGTTGTGCCTTCATTACGTTTATTCATTGGTGACGCGCATTTCGCTATTGATCATCTCAAGGTTTGTTCTCAAGGTTGATTCTGGAATCAAAAGCTTGTCAGACCCCAGCAGAGATCCGACGAGCTTTTGATTCCAGAGCCGGGCCAGATCGATACAAATCGAACCTTGAGCTGATCAATAGTGAAACGCTCGTCACAAATCAATAAACGCAATGAAGACATAACAATTCGTCCTTTTATTATATAATCCCGCCGAGGTTAACTTTGCCTTTCATCCTTACGGGGTCGATAAAATAAAGTACCAGTAATGCACTGGGTAATTGCTGGCCTTGTGCCAAATGTAGAACCAATTATATATATATATATATATATATATATATATATATAATATATAAGATCAAAAGATGGTTAAATGAGTTCCATGTATTTTATTATGCGCATTTCAAAAACAAATATCATCATGCAATAACATTTGTGTTTTCATCAGATAAAATAGGAGGACATGATATGAAGGTTAAATATGTTGATTTAAAACTGAACTATCCACAAGTGTTTTTTAACCTTCATATCATGTCCTCCTATTTTATCTGATGAAAACACAAATGTTATTGCATGATGATATTTGTTTTTGAAATGCGCATAATAAAATACATGGAACTCATTTAACCATCTTTTGATCTTATATATTATGTATACTCCAGTCCTACAAACTGTAGAGTGCTTCTTATCCGATATCTGCATTGCTTTATTGTACTACAATAAAACTCACCTCCTACATATATATATATATATATATATATATATATATATATATATATATATATATATATATATATATATATATATATATATATATAATATACGTGCGTGTGAGTCTGTGTGTATATCATGACTCATACACTGTTCACTTTGCTGACATTTGTACATTATTCTATGTACTATACATGCACCTTTGATGAGTTGTAGTGTACCTGAGCACTGTACATAATAATTTCCATTATCAACACTAACCCCAATTCTTACGAACCCTAATTCTTACGAACCCTAATTCTGACGAACCCTAATTCTGACAAACTCTACTTCTAACCATAACATGTAATGAATCCGTTGAATTGGCTGAAATATTTTTTATAGATTTCCACTCATCTTACCGAAGTATCAGGTGATGCTCATGAATATACTTGGCTATTTCAGTACCTTTACCTCGCTATCATCCGTATAAATGTCATTCAATTTTTTTTGTATCTTGCCTTACAGAAGTATTAGATGTTGCTGGTGAGGGTGCTTGACTATTCCAGCTCCGTAACCTATCTAGTAGTCGCATTGTTGCTGGAAGTGCCAACCCTTACCCATGGTCATGAATCTTGAGTAATGAATGAAAGAATACGATCGCGAATACTCCGGGCATGTGGTTAGAATGTCTCAGGAAAGAATCGTCGGACAGACCTTACGGGCAAAATCAAAGGCGTAGGTATAGCTGAGTGGTTAAGAAGTTCGCTTTGCAATCATGAGGATGCGGGTTTTGACCTGACACAGTTTACATGGAATTTACATGTACTGGAAGTTATGCTAGGATTATGAAATACCAACAGAAAAGATATGGCGTAGGTATAGACTAGAAAAGATGTCAGAGAATGACAAAGGAACAATATTCCGAGATATGCCAATATATACCAACGACCAGACGTCGTTGTAGTCAAAGACATACAAGAAAAGAAACAACTTCTAATTAACACACCAGTCTCCACAGACGACAATGTATCTCTGAATGAAATGGAGAATTTATCCAAATATAAAGATCTAGAAATAAATATAATTCAAACGTGGAGGGTGAAAACAAAAACAATCCCTATAATAATAAGTGCTCTGAGAATGATGACGATAGACACACAGACAGATGCATAACCCAAACCCCAGGACTTACAAATATATAGAATATATAGAAAATAACACTACTAGGTACTGTATACATGTTATATAGAGTAGTTTTAATATTATACAATAAACAAACCCTACCAAAATAAAACAGTGCACATATTTAAGGCACACAGAGCTGTGCTCGGTGATGCAGTGACATGTACTACTACTACTACTACTACTACTACTACTACTACTACTACTACTACTACTGCTGTTACTATTACTACTACTACTACTACTACTACTGCTACTGCTGCTACTGCTACTGCTGCTGCTGCTACTACTACTACTACTACTACTACTACTACTACTGCTGCTGCTGCTGCTGCTGCTACTACTGCTACTACCATCACCAGCAGCAGTAGTCAATTTGCGGAGAGCGGAATGTCGATTAAATCTACCCCAGTACGTTACTGGTACTTTATTTTATCGACCCGTTAAGGATGAAAGGAAAAGCTTAACCTCGGAGGATTTGAACTCAGAACGCAAAGGGACGTAACTATATGCCACAGAGCATTTTACCCAACGCGCTAATGATTCTGCCAACCCACCGCCCTAACCAACCTTAATTATAATAATGATTTCTAGTATAAGCATAAGGCCAGTAAATCGACCGCAGTACGTTACTGGTGCTTTATTTTATCAACCCCGTAAGGATGAAAGGCAAAGTTAACCTCGGTGGGATTTGAACTCAGACCGTAAAGGGACGTAACTCTGTGCTGTAAAACATGGCGTCCGACTCTCTACCGATACTGCCAATCCACCTTCTGAAATGTCAACACTTCCGGTTGGCCATGGCTTAAATAAACATACTAATTTTCTGTCACTAATTTTCTCCTAATGCAGTTAATATATAATTGTTTCTACTTTAGGCACAAGACCAGCAATTACCCAGTACATTACTGGTACTTTATTTTATCGACCCCGTAAGGATGAAAGGCAAAGTTAACCTTGGCGGGATTTGAACTATTGCAGTTAATATATAATATCGTCTTTTTTAATGTATCATGGATTACGTTACTGATTAAATAAGACAGTGTAACGCAGTCTTCGTTCAATTTCTATGTATTATATATTGTCAATTACGATTTTATTTAATGTATCATATCTACATGTATATATACTTGCGTATAATATCAATATACACACTACACATGCTAGCAGAAAACCACCCGAAGGGTTGTTTTTCTGCTAGTAATAATAATGATTTCTACTATAGGCACAAGGCCAGCAATTCGGGGGTGGGGGGTGGGGGGTGATAGTTGATTATATCTAAACCAGTGTATTACTGGTACTTTATTTTATCGATCTCGTAAAGATGAAAGGCAAAGCGAGATTTGAACTCAGAATGTAAAAGCACGTAACTCTATGCCTCAAAGCATGGCGTCCGACCCTCTACCGATACTGCCAATCCACAACAATAATAATTGTTTCTACTTTTGGCACAAGGCCAGCAATTATCCCAGTGCATTACTGGTACTTTATTTTATCGACCCCGTAAGGATGAAAGGCAAAGTTAACCTCGGCGGGATTTGAACTCAGAATGGCAAGGGACGTAACTATGCTGGAAAGCATGGCGTCCGACCCTCTACCGATACTGACAATCCAAACAATAATAATAATGTGTTTGAACATAGGTTATGCCTTACAAAATCTGGGAGAGGGGTGTCTTGTCGATATAATCAATCCCAATTCTTGACCGGTATCTTACTTGTTTTTGTGAAATCCGTAACTAAATACATTACATCGATAACATTACTCTTCCAATATCTCCAGTTTAGCTTTATCACAGAAGTAAACCATATTGGAATTTCAGTTTTCAATATATTTATTCTTCATTTTCTTTCAGAAGGTAAAACACTTTCACCACTAGAAAACGTTTGTTAAGTAGTATACAGAGAGTTGTTTCTGATCCATATGTAAAATCTCACTTTCTTTTTCCAATTCATCACCAAAGAATTATGTCGTCCATGAAACATACCAAATGCCACTAAGATACAAATGATTTATATATTATTATCTTTAACTTCCCCAAGAATGAACACATTTACAACTTGGTAAATCTCATTTTCCACTTCTCAAGTAATCCAACAACTACGTAGTTTATGTAATTATCGTGCCAATAATCAGATTTGAAAATCCTATCTTCCACTCAAGATAAACTTTGTTTCCCCGAGAAAATTCTCTTCACACACAATCTCTTTTTCACCCGCTCATATAGTAATACACAGAATAGGGTGGCAGTTTCTCTTGTTGTCGTCGTTGTTGTTGTAGTCACCGTTACTTATAATAGAATTATACATAGATTCCAATGGAAATAGCAATTTGTTATTACTACTACTACCAGGTTTTCACCATGTTTAGAAACGACAGAACTGATTTACAATAAATATATTTTAGAATCTTTACTTAGAATTAGACTTATCATTTTACGTTCGTTTTCTCGTGCTTTTTACCGGATGGAATGAAGTCAGCAGCTTATTTCGGTTTTAAGGGTGTAAGTAAAGACTTCTTTTCTGGATGGGACGCCAGTCTGGAACAGAGTCCAGGGCTGGATTTAGACCTTGGGGGGCTCTGGGGGACTTCAGGTTTGGGGGGAGCCTCAAATAGAAAAAATTAGAATACACAGCAAACCTCCCTATTTTACATATCAAAGTTAGCTTGGCGCAAGTAATTAGATTGAGAAGTTATACAGGTATTACATAAAAAAAACATTCTAATCATCCTGAATCTAAGAAGGCCCAGCTGGGGGCACAAATAAAATGCTACGACCGTCGCTGGTGCAGGGGCCCCGGGGCAACTTCCCCTTTGACTCCTATTAAATCCGGCCCTGACAGGGTTAACCCTACCAGCTGCTTCAGGAACATATTTCCAACTGAGTGAGCTAGAGCAAGGTAAATTGAAGTGACTTGCTTAAGGATACGTTGCAAGGGCACATCAACTAGTATTAGATAAGATTCTGTGGCCGAGTGGTATTTAGGGATGCTGGTAGAAAGTGAATAAATAGGAGGTACAGAAGAAGTGTATTAGAGCCAGTTATTATTCCACGTCTGTTTTTTCATGCTTTACATGGGTCGGATGCAGTGCAGAGCTTACTCCGGTTTCATGGGGGTTAAGTGACCGAGAGGACAAGGACCGTTGTAGGGTTAATCCACAGTTAGCAACTATATTCATTAATTTTAACTGATGGAACTGGAACAATGTGTAAATGAAGTTCATTGTGCTCAAGGACAACCTGACACCATGTTTAGGATTTGAAATCACGATCTTACAATCGAGGGCTCAACACCCTAGCAACTAGGGTGTTGAGGTACTTTCAAACTACTGAGTCGATAAAGTGTCTGAAAATAGGAACTACACGTTTGGGGTTTCGGAGATCAGAGAACCACTCAAGGCAGAGCCGCTACTTCTCCGAATTGAGAGATCACAGCTCTGATACTATGAGCATGTGGTTAGAATATCTCAGGAAAGAATCACTAGATAGAGTTTACGGGCAAAACCAACCGACAGGAGATCCAGGGGTAGACCGAGAGCAAGATGGTTGAATAACGTCCATGAGCTTGGTTTGTCTCCCTTGGGGATTCAGCCAGATCAGTTGGAGATGGTTGCTTCTTTTGATAGGATCTGCTGGAAAGAATGTTTGGGAACTCTGCCCCCCCCCCCCCCCACACACGACCATTTCAGGAATAAGTGAGTGAAGAAAAAGAAGAAGAAGAAAAAGAAGAAGAAGAAGAAGAAGAAGCAAAGACTCGTCATCGTCGTTGAACTGTGTCAATAGGTCAACATACCTAACTTATACTGGCTCATTTAGTCTACTTAGGTGAGAATAGGTAAGGATAGATCCTCCGTCGGTTTCAGCGATGATCATTCAGTCGTTCGATTCATAAATTAACGTATAAGTAGTTCGATATTCCACAGACAGATGTACACTTAACATCAATACCCAGGCAGAATCAGCTTGATAGAATATGAGACATGACTGGACGTTTGAATTATAGGTATAATACACCTGACGGGCTTGCAAACAGTTTCTGTCTACTTAGTTTCACTCACAAGGCATGGGTTGACCCGGGGCTTATGGTAAAGACATTTGCCCAACACGCTACATAGTGGGATCAAACCTGACACTTCATGATTGAAAAGCGAGCTTCTTAAATACCCAGCAATGTTGTACTTACCCGTTTATCATCGTCAACAGTGAGAGCATAGCGTATTTAACGAATGTTTTGTTAACTTCCACACTCCAATAGATTGTTGACTGGCTAGATGACTGGCTGGCTATATGACTGGTTCTCTATCGATTCTATGACGATGTTGCCCTTCTTTCCCCATCAAATATATCGATCACGCGTCTGATGATCACACAGGGGTGATATAAGTTCAATATCTGATAAACAGACCCGAAGACACGTTAAACACGGATGGATACCTACATGGAGACAACAGGGACAGGATGAACGTCACAAACATGGCTGAGTGGTTAAGATGTTCGCTTCATAATCACGAGGTTTCGAGTTCGATCCCACTACGTGACATCATGGGTAAGTGTATTTACTATACCCAAGGTTGGACACCCAAGCTATGTGAGTGAAACTGGTCTGACAGAAACTGTGTGGAAGCCCATAAGATGGACTGGAGCAGTTATTTAGAGATCCGGCCCTATCAAACATTGTCACACTGAATCTCCCTGAGAATTACTTTAAGGATACATGTGTGCGGAATACTCAGCCACTTACACTATAATACAAGCTGGACTGTAATTGTTATTCAGGGGTCCAGTCTGTGTCATGCCGAATCTCCCTGAGAATTATGTCAAGGGTACAAACCTGTTTTTGCAAAACTCAATCACTTACACATTAATTCACAAGTCGGAACTCACGTTCAGTTGATCTAGTGACTGGATGCTCATCGTCGAAACCGACGGAGGATCTATCTATCATTGACATCAGTAAGTCAACATGATTAGTATTATTCCAATCATTTTGAGGGCGGTGGATTGGCAGAATCGGTAGAGTGTCGGACAACATGCTTTGCAGCATAGAATTACGTCCCCTCGATAAAATAAAGTACCAGTAACAGTACTGGTTTCGACTTAATCGACCCCTCCTCTCCCCCCCAAAAAATTGTTGGCCTTGTGTCTAAATCAGAAACCATTATTTCAATCATTTCAGCAATTGGGGAGATATCTCCGCATATATTTCTGGTTCATTAGATTTCAACAGCCAAACCGACGGAGGACCCATTAGAGGATAGAGGAAACCACATCAGTGTATCAAATCCTATTGAATTTGGCAGAATGACTATGAATTTAATGTTCCCCACAGCACTTTTAACTTATATATACTATGGTAGGAGAAAGAGGCCACAATCAACATGCCAGCACGTCAATATTTATTTGTGTTTATGATGTATTTGCCGCACCATCCTACAGGGACAGCCATTGCCGTTGTTAGAAAATGGTCGATTGTTTTATACAGAACACACACACACAAACACACACACACACACACATATACATAAAGTATATATATATATATATATATATATATATATATATAAGGTATATATATATATATAAGGTACATATATATATATATATATATATATAAGGTATATATATATATATATATATATATATATATATATATATATATATATATAAGGTATATATATATATATATATATATATATATATATATAAGGTATATATATATAAGGTATATATATATATATATATATATATATATATATATAAGGTATATATATATATATATATATATATATATATATATATATATATATATATATGCGTTGTTAATAATAGTGTCTGACAGTTGGTTTAACACCTGCTCATTCTCTCTGTCAATCTATCTATCTATCTATCTATCTATCTATCTATCTATCTATCTATCACATAATATACGCATTAATACATAGTTTTACGCTGTACTCTACATATGGAGAGGCCTGATAATGTCTGCAATTGTTGCATTACCATATATGTACATGTTGCGCGTGTGTGTGTATGTATATATATATGCATACATAATAGATACATACATGCATACATATATACATACACACATACATATATACATACACACACACACACACACACACACACACACACATATATATATACATTCACACACACACGCAAATGTATATATATATATATATAGTATATATATATATATAGTATATATATATATATATATATATAGTATATATATATATATATATATATCGCCAAGTGGTGCTATTAAGTTATACATGGCCTGGGCCAATACTGGCCGAAACCTATCAAAGTTAAAGTTATACACAGTCTTATATGTTGTCACATTACCACATTTCTAAAAGAAGACGCTGTTTGTGATTTTCAAGTAATTTTGAAACTAATCAAGAATTTGGAGAGTTTTAGAAAAAAACTTTCTCATTATTAAGTTGATGTTTGTAACGTAACTTAACAAAGGTTCTTACATAAAATTATGATGGAAGGTTTTTGGATAAATAGAAACACTTTAGAATAAACTGTTGTGTATCATAGAACTATGAGTGATTTTAGGTGGTTTGGTATCAAAAGGGTTAAGGCATAAAGGTTTCTAATTTAGACACAAGGTCAGCAATTGGGGGAAGAAGTGAAAGTCGATTAAAACAACCCCAGTACTTGATTGGTTCTTTATTTATCGACCCCGAAAGAATGGCAAGCATAGGTGACCTCGGCGTGATTTGAAATGATAACGTAAAGAACCGGAAGAAATACCACAAAGCATTTGTCCGACACTTCTCTCAATCCACCCACCAGACGTCATTGGAATTAACCTCCGTCGGTTTCGACGATGAATGTTCCAGTTTTTAGATTAATAGAACGGCCAGCTCGTGAAATTAACGTAAAAGTTCCTGAACATTTCACAGACACGTGTACCCTTAACGTAATTCTCAGGGTAATTCAGCATGATACATTGTGACAAGACTGGCCCTTTGAATTATCGGTACAGTCCATCCGATGAGCTTGCAAACAGTTTCTGTCTAACTATATTTTCCTCGCAAGGCATGGTTCAACCCCAAGCTTTGGTAAAAGACTTGCTAAAGATACCAACCACCGTTTAGGATCGAACTCGAGACCTAAAGATAGCGAAGAGAACTCCTTAACTATTCGGCCATGTTGCTTCCACAAATATTCATACACGCACACCCTCAACCTCAACCACCCCACCGGCACATGTTCACCGCCCCCAAAATCTCCCCCTCTACTTCTCTACGTCACTAATTCCACCCCATACCGGAAATATTTTGGCGACATTTCAATAACTCTAATTTCTACAAATGTTAACATGAGCCAAAAATTCATATGAAACACCCAATGTGTATGTCTATATATAAGAATGTATATGTATATATGTATGAATCTATTTATTTATGTGTGTATGAATTTATTTATTGATGTATGTATGTTCTCTTTTTCTCTTAATTTTCAATTTATTTTTGACCGGCCACCTTCCAGGTGGCAAAGTTGTAAAGAAAATGAAATTGTCGTTGTCTCTTGTGTAAGTGTTCCTCTTTTGAATCAAGAATATTTTACAGATTTTGAAGGTTCCATATATCGTAGCTTCTGAATCAAGGAGCTAAATTATCTCTCCACAGATCCAGGCGTGTCGGTATATAACCTCTATCTCCAATAATAATGACTATGAAGCTGAACATGTATCTTGGGTACTTGATCTGCAAACTCCTAATCAATAGCCCGCAAATATCCCCCTTCTTTTAGATTTTTCTTACCACATTGGCATCAAGTGGGCAACTGACTTCTACAACAGAGCACGTTTTTAATGTGTGGTCCCAAACAACAATATCATGTCGATGGTGCTTTAATTTAATGGCTATTTTTATTTTTAGGTTCCATTAGTATTCTTTTGAGCCATCAGTCTCAACATATTTCTCCTTATATGATTTTTTTTTCGTCTTCCATAATGCATTCCAGATCGTTCTAGCTATCACATCATACCTCATTGGTGGATTGTAACGAGAAGACATTCTTTGACAGTTGACAAAAATGTAGCTAACACCTTCGGTCTTTGTTTTGCACAGCCTACATTTATTGTCAATTGATGACCTTCCTCTTTTGTGCAGTAGGTACTTGGTGGGAATTTCTTGTTCCTGGATTGCATAGCGGTGGGATGTTATTAATTTGTCGGAACGTCATGTCAGTCTTTTAGTATGGTTTATTCCTTCTATTGTCCATTTTTCTATTTTGTTCGAAAATTGAGTAGAAACTGCTAATGTTAATGGGAGAGAGATTTGTATCAGCTTCTATTTCATGGCGGCGAATTGGCAAAGTCATTAGAACGTCAGATAGAATGTTTTGCAGTATTCGTTCCGACACTGCTCTCTGAGTTCAAACCCCGCCGAAGTCAACTTTGCCTTTCATCCATTAGAGATCGATAAAAAAATGCCTGTCTAGTACTGGGTTCGATTATTTCTCTATATAACTTTCTCACTTCCATTCTCTCACTCTCTATCCTTCTCTGGAAGAAATCTGCTGTATTCAGACATGGATAATATTGGATGAACGGCATTGCTGAATTGTTAAGAAATTTGTTTTGCAATCATATGATCCTAGGTTCAATTCCACTGTGTGATATATTGATAAATGTCATTTGCCACATCTTCGGGTCGAGCCTTGGGAATGGAATTGGGTAGACAGAAGCTGCTTGGATGCCCGCCATATGTCCTGTATCTGTAATTCAAAGGGCCGGTCGTGTCACACACATTGTTACATTGAATCGCCCAGAGAATTTACTCTGTGGGTACAAGTGTATGGAATGCTCAGCCACCTATACGTTAATTTCATGAGCAAACAGTTCCATTGATCGAACAATTGGAACACTGGTTGTTGAAACCAACTGAGATCTAATCCAGTCCATATAATGTTTTGAATATTATTATTGGATGAACGAGGCGGCGAATTGGCAAAATCGTTAGAATGTCGGATAGAATGCTTTACAGTATTTGATTCAGCTCTCTGCTCTCTAAGTTCAAATCCCACCGAGGTCAACTTTGCCTTTCATCCATTTGATGTCGATAAAAAAAGTACCAGTCTAGTAGTGGAGTAGATTCTTCCTCTATATCTCTTTATCACTTCCTTTCTGTCACTCTCTCTACTCTTCTCTAGAAGAAATCTGCTGTACTCAGGCCTGAAGAGTAGATGGCGTCTGCCATGATTTAAGATGTCATAGAAACACCATATATCAATATGGTGCCCTGCGATTCCCTTGCGGATTAAGGGAAAGAAGAAGAAGAATTGGGTGAACGCAGGTTTTCCGCTTTGCAAGCATATGGTCCAGTGTTGAAACCCACAGTTTGGTACATTGGTAAACGTGATTTACTATAGCTTCAGGTCTTGTGAGTGAAATGCGGTAAACGGAAACTGTAGAAGTCCTTCTAATTGAGCATACCTGTATTTCAAATATTTAGCCGTGTCACATTGTGTCATGCTCTTTGAGTGTACCTGTATTTCAAAGATTTAGCCCTGTCACGATTATTCTTAATATATTCATTTTTCAGCAGAGTGAACTGGAGCAATTTTGAAATGAAATGTCTATATGAAGGACATACTACGTCATCCGGTCTGGTAATCAAACCGACGAACTAGTGGTCGTGAGCCCAACCCCCCAATTATTAGACCGATTCGGATAGGGTATAAAATCGGATTGATAAAAATACTTTTTAAAAATTACAAATTAGTATTTGCGTTTTTTATCTGTATGCAAATTTGGGCAAATCAATCTTTTTTCCCGCCCTAACCAAAGGGCCCCAAACACCCATGTGTTAGAGTAAAGAATGATGAAAAATAACGGGTAATATTACTAAGTGCTTAATAGTTGCGAATGATGTAGGATATCTAACATAGGATCCTACATACCTGAAGGTTTTTAGACAAATACATACACTTTAACCTTTTCATCATCATATGAAAGACACTGCCTATAATTTTGAAATAACTTTTAAAATAATCAAGAATTTACAGAGATTTAGTAATGTCACTTTTTAATTATCAAGCTGAACTGTGCACATACTTCTTCACAAAACATACAGGAATCGCAAACACAAGGTTCTAAGAACCTTCGCTAAGTACAAACCACTACCGCCCTACAGACAACTGACGCTGCACACCAGCTCTGATACTGGGTTAGTGACAACGCGTCACTCGGTTGGGAATTGAACTCATGACATTACAATTATGAGTCTGACAAACAAACTAGTAGGCTAGGCGTCTTCACTAAAGTGTCGGGCGCAAAAAATAAAACGAAAACATAAATAAACAAAGCAAAGCAAAAAAGCCCAGAGTATCGGGTAGTTCCAGGCGAGTGGAGTAAGTTTTTTGTCGTGCCAAAAGTGATGTTTATCGGGAGTCGGCTGCTTTGTTAGGGGTGGTTACTTCGATTTTCTTTCTTTATTAATAACCCTATCGATCTCCTTGGCTTTGATCGACTTTGGTTTTGGCGATTTATAGCATTGTTTTGTTTGTTATTGCAAGTAGAAATAATAGTAGTAGTAGCAGCAGCAGCAACAGAAGCAGTTGTAGTAGTAGTAGTATTGGTAGTAGTAGTAGTGGTAGTAATAGTAGTAGTAGTAGTGGTAGTAGTAATAGTGGTAGTAGTAGTAGTAGTAGTAGTAGTAGAGGTAGTAGTAGTAGTAATAGTAGAGGTAGTAGTAGTAGTAGTAGTAGTAGCAGCAACAGTTGTAGTAGTAGTAGTATTGGTAGTAGTAGTAGTATTGGTAGTAGTTGTAGTAGTAGTAGTGGTAGCAATAGTAGTAGAAGTAATAGTAGTAGTAGTAGTAGTAGTAGTAGTAGTAGTAGCTGTGGTTGTAGTAGTAGTAGTGGTAGTAGTAGTAGCAGTGGTAGTAGTAGTATTAGCAATAGTAGTTGTAGTAGTAGTAGTAGAAGTAGTAATAGTAGTAGCAGCAGCAGCAGCAGTAGTAGTAGTAGTAGTAGCAGTGGTAGTAGTAGTATTAGCAATAGTAGTTGTAGTAGTAGTAGTAGAAGTAGTAATAGTAGTAGCAGCAGCAGCAGCAGTAGTAGTAGTAGTAGCAGCAGTGGTTGTAGTAGTAGTACTGGAGGTAGTAGTGGTGGTGGTAGTGATGGTGGTAGCAGTAGTAGCAGTAGTAGTAGTAGTAGTAGTAGTGGTAGTGGTAGTACTAGTAGTACTGGCGGTAGTAATATTATTGGTAGTGTGTGGTAGTGGTGTTGTAAGGTGGAGCTGTGGAAATGGTGATGAGGTGGTGGTGATGGTGGCGGCAGTGGTTGTGGTGGTGATGGTGGCGATGGGGTATCGGTGCTGGTGTTGGTGGTGATGGTGTGAGGTGATGGTGGTAGCAGTTGTAGTAATGGTACCATGATAATAAATATGGTACATTTAGTAGTTATGGTGGCGATGTTGGTTATGATGATGATGATGATGACGACGACGACAATGATGATGATGATGATGATGATGATGATGATGATGATGATGATGATGATGGTAATGATGGTGATGGTGATGGTGATGATGATGATGGTGATAGTGATGGTGATGATGATGATGGTGATAGTGATGATGATGATGATGATGGTGATGATGATGCTGATGATAGTGATGATGATGATGATGATGATGATAGTGATGATGATGGTGGTGGTGATGATGATGGTGGTGGTGGTGGTGGTGGTGGTGGTGTTTCGTGGTAGTGTTATATTAAGTTAGTCATAGCGAATGTGTGAAGACACGTGGTTTAGTGACCATGATGCCGGGCTTACAATCGTAGGGTCGTAAGTTCGATTCCCGGAAAGGGTGGAGCGTTGTGCCCATAGTGAAAATTCCGATGGTAGAGGTAGTAGTGATGGCAATGCAGACCTGTCAACTCCCCCCCCCCCCCCCGTCCGACGGGGAGATCTCTCACCCACTTACGGATGTGTGAGAGATGCCTTCTCTTGTGAAAATGGGTATAACTGTCATTATGTCAAAAGTAGAAACAATTACGTAAAATGGTGGATTGGCAGTATCGGTAGAGGGTCGGACGCCATGCTTTCCAGCATAGTTACGTCCCTTTATGGTCTGAGTTCAAATCCCGCCGAGGTTAAATTTGCCTTTCATCCTTACGGGGTCGATAAAATAAAGCACCAGTAATGCACTGGGATAATCGCTGGTCTTGTGCCAAAAGTAGAAACAATTATTGGGGCAGCAAAAGCCTTTAACGAAGATATGGTTTATGCTGATATCAAGTTATTCTCGACTGTGAGTAGTAATTACAGGAGGCATAGTAGCAAATGAGGATGACAACTCTGGACAAATTTCGGTCGCATTAAATCTCCTCAAACAGATAAATCACACTCCATATTTGCCAAATTAGTGATAAGAGAATCACTAGATTCATGTACGATATTGTCAATGTGTAGGCGTCAATCATTAGCATAATGATCAGAGAAAATTGCTCAGAGGCACCATCCATACGAAAAATATGTCATTCATTAGGGGTTACGGAATCAGTGATCAACAATGAGTTGAGAGTGCTGCTGCACTCCGTCTCTGAAAACAGGAGTTGACGTCTCATCTAGCGGTGATGCAACTCTGTGCCACCCACGAGTGTAGGCAACCAAATCTCGGCACAACTGTACAGAATTAGATGAGTATGATATTATAACTCTGGACCTCGGCATGTGACTCATATAGTTGTGTGTTTTTTTAAATACGACTATGTTGTGTAAATAACAAGGTAAAATAAATATTTATAACTAGAGCTAAGTGTATATAAGTTATATATATATATATATATATATATATATATATATATATATAACGAAGGAAATGTGGTACGGAACCAGATGGACCATAACGCACTCAATACTTAGGGTAGTAGAGTGGGTAATAGGAACGAGTAGGACCCCGACGGCTGAGCTCAAGCCGTTTCGACGGCTAATTCAGTTCAGAATTAGCCGTCGAAAGGGCTTGAGCTCAGCCGTCGGGGTCCTACTCGTTCCTATATATATATATATATATATATATATATATATATATATATATATATATATATACAATATATAGAGTTATAAACTCAAACAGTCTTTTACAATTAAATAGCTCAAAGAAAGAAGTATTTTTGAGCCGTGAAATACAAGTTAATATAAATTAATATATGATAAACACTAATACAATCATACAAGTGTTTGTATTGCAAATGACCAAGTTAGCTAGATTGAAAAATACTAATTAGATTAATACAGTTTGCCTTTGAGTTTATAACTCTATATATTGTATTAACGAATCCTTTTGTTGAGCTAAATTTTAGTCCCATAAAAACGGCTGTTATTTCTAGCAGCACGAGTATGGGGATAACTAGGAACTGAAAAACCATGTGCGTTAACACTTGCCTATCAGTCCTCCTAAGTATTTCGAGGTGAAACATACCAATTTTTCTGGATACCTGCCGATGAGCACAGTAAATGGAATCTTTCACTCTCTCACTTATCGTTGCGAAACTTATTTGGGTTTTGAAATTTAAACCTATCTACGGAACAGGTTTGAGTTTTGAAATTTAAATTTGTCCAGGTATCACGGCTATTGCCAATATGGGTTTGTTTTTATTGATTTATTATTTTAAATCGAGACAGGTAAACTGTATTAATCTAATTAGTATTTTTCAATCTAGCTAACTTGGTCATTTGCAATACAAACACTTGTATGATTGTATTAGTGTTTATCATATATTAATTTATATTAACTTGTGTATATATATATATATATATATATATATATATATATATATATATAGTGTAGGTAGTACGGTGAAATACTGTTGCATTTCAAATCAAGCCCTCTATGCACAGGCAGAGTATATATGTAAATGAAACTTCCTCGTTTAAAAGAAAATATATATATATATATTCTTTTACTCTTTTACCTGTTCCAGCCATCCGATATATATATATATATATGTATATATACTAGCTGGCTCGTCCGGCTACCATTGGCGTGTTCTACGGCATCCATATATATATACATATATATATATATATATATATATATATATATATATATATATATATAGCTGACGTACCTAGCTTCGCTTGGATAAACAGACGATAAGCCGCCTGTGTAGTATAGTATTAATGTTGAAAATATATAGTATAGTATTACTGTTGAAAATATATAGTATAGTATAGTATTACTGTTGAAAATATATAGTATAGTATAGTATTACTGTTGAAAATATATAGTATAGTATTACTGTTGAAAATATATAGTATAGTATGACTGTTGAAAATATATAGTATAGTATATTATTACTGTTGAAAATATATAGTATAGTATTACTGTTGAAAATATATAGTACAGTACAATATTACTCCTGAAAATATATAGTATAGTATTACTGTTGAAAATATATAGTATAGTATGACTGTTGAAAATATATAGTATAGTATAGTATTACTGTTGAAAATATATAGTATAGTATTACTGTTGAAAATATATAGTATAGTATAGTATTACTGTTGAAAATATATAGTATATTATTACTGTTGAAAATATATAGTATAGTATTACTGTTGAAAATATATAGTATAGTATAGTATTACTGTTGAAAATATATAGTATATTATTACTGTTGAAAATATATAGTATAGTATTACTGTTGAAAATATATAGTACAGTATTACTGTTGAAAACATATAGTATAGTATTACTGTTGAAAATATATGGTATAGTATTACTGTTGAAAATATATAGTATAGTATTACTGTTGAAAATATATAGTACAGTACAATATTACTCCTGAAAATATATAGTATAGTATTACTGTTGAAAATATATAGTACAGTATTACTGTTGAAAATATATAGTATAGTATTACTGTTGAAAATATATAGTATAGTATTACTGTTAAAAATATATAGTATAGTATTACTGTTAAAGATATATAGTATAGTATCACTGTTGAAAATATATAGTATAGTATTACTGTTGAAAATATATAATATAGTATAGTATTTATGTTAAAAATATATAGTATAGTATAGTATTACTGTTGAAAATATATAGTACAGTACATTATTACTGTTGAAAATATATAGTGTAGTACAGTATTACTGTTGAAAATATATAGTATAGTATAGTATTACTGTTGAAAATATATACACGAATGTATAATTATATATATATAATTAATTAAAAGTTGGTTAGAAGCGAAGTCAATGTAGACAGGCAGACATACAGACAGATATTATAAGGGCGCGAGGTTATAGCTATGTATCTATCTAAAAAGATAGAGTAAGAAAGAAAGAGAAATGTCGTATTATAAATATTATATATAATAAATTACCAGTAATGTACTGGAATAATTGCTGGCCTTGTGCCCAAAGTAGAAACAATTATACTTCTTTTTTTATACAACTGTAAATAACTTGTTTATGTATGTATATATACGTATAAAATAATTCTGTAATAAAATGTACAAATTAAACTGTCTTTTATTTATGATACTAACACTATATATATATATATATATATATATATATATATATATATATATATATATATATATATATATATTTATACATACTATATATATATATACACACACACTATATATACATATATACACACACACACACACACACACAGATAGCGAATGGTTTTCATAACGCAGACAGCCAGGCATACAGAGACATATTATAAGGACGCGACGTTATAGCTATGTGTCTATCTAAAAAGACAGACTAAGAAAGAGAGAGGAAGTGTTGACATTTGAACATTTTAAAGAAGTGAATATTTAAATAATATCTTTAATCTTTTAACAAAGTTTAGTAGACAAAAATACCCTCACTTTCTTATTTGGAAAAAGTTACATCTATGGTGCAAATTAGGTGCTGTTTGGTCCAGCCATTTGGCGAAAAGTTTGTTACATACATACGGCCGTCAGCTTTATTAGTATAGATATTACATTATGTGTGTGTGTGTGTGTGTGTGTGTGTGTGTGTGTGTGTGTGTGTGTGTGTGTGCGTACGTGTACGTGTGTACATCTGCAAGTGTGAGTGTCTATAGTTACCTATATCTTTATGAGTGTACGTGCACGAGTGTCTTTGTGGGAGTATATATTTGTGTGTGTATGTGTGTGTGTGTGTGTGTGTGTGTGTGTGTGTATGTGTGTACAACGAGTGTGTGTGTGTCTGTGTGTGTGGTGTGCGAACGTGTACGAGTGTACTTCTGCATTTGTGAGAGTGTATAGTTACTTATACTTTTATGTGTGTACGTGTACGAATATACTTGTGTTTGTGTGTACTTGTGCGAGTGTATGCGTGTGTGTGTGTGTATGTGTCTGTGTGTGTTTGTGTATGTGTGTGTGTGTGTGTTTGTATGTGTGTAATAACCTACATATTTATGTACCTGTGTCAGTCAATGTACATGTATCTAGAGATATAGCTGGAGGGTGTAGGGCGCGGGTGGATTCATTCTAGATTGAGTTACAACAGATTCAAAAATAAAACAACTAAGAACTACTACAACTACTACAACTACTACAACTTACACAACTAATACAACCAATACAGCTAATAGCTGAAATGACAAACAGGACAAGAGAACAACATTTGCTGAGCAAATTTACCGAGATGTCTTCTTGCAAACGATCAACAATAATGTAGATGGAAGCAAGGTAATCACATCTAATTTGGAAACTAAATATGATAAGACAGCTACGACAGTCTATATTTTCTTCACAAGCAAAATGAATCGTTTCACAAAATGATTGAAATGAAGAGAGAAGCTAGTGGAAGAATGGGGCAAGATATAGGTGCAGGTGAGTGAAGGTAGGTGATGAAGGTTGTAGCCTTAGTGGTTATCAGTATACTAGACTCTGTCATGTTTCACCGACACCAGCTGCTGTGTAAATTTGTTTTGAATGAAAAGATCTCCAGTGTCTGTTGAAGTGAAATGAAAGACGAGAACAGTGTTAACGTTCTTCAACTTTTACTGTGACGACAGAAGAAGGTCACTCAGCTTAAAACTAGAATCACGGAACTATAGAAGCAACGATTCGTTAATATGCTAACCTAGTTTTCATTGATAGCTTACTACGATGCAGCATGGCTGAGTGGTTAAGAAGTTCGCTCGGCCATCATAAGGTCTCGGGTTTGATTCCCTTTTGTAGCAGCTTGGACTTTACAATAGCCTCGGGTGGACTTAAACGTTATGAGTGAAATTGAGTAGGTGGAAACTGTGTGGAAGCCTGTCAGATTGATTAGACCTGTAATTCAAAGGTTTAACCTTGTCACATATTGTGTCACAATTATTCGGCATGAGAATTATCTTAAAGCTACACGTGTCTTTAGAATACTCAACCACTTACGCGTTCATTTAACGAGTCGAACGTTTAGTTGATCAACTAACTGAATGCTCATCCTCACAACTGACGGAACACGCACACACACACACACACGCACACACACACACACGCACACACACACACACGTACACATTCAATCGACTTTCTCCTTCTTCAAAATTGCTGGTTTTATGCCTAAATTAGAAAATGTTTTGGCAGTATCGGTGGAAGGTCGGACATGTTTTCCAGCATATAGTTATTGTCCTTTACGTTCTGAGTTCAAATCCCACCGGGGTTAGCTTTGACTTTTATCCTTACGGGGTTGATAAACTAAAGTACCAGTAACACACTGGGTTCGATTTAATCGACTTTCACCCTCCCCTTCAAAGTGTTGGAGTTGTGTCGAAGCAATTATTATTGATGGTTTGTATAGTAAATATTTTTCACTGGGTCTTCTACTACCGGTCGGGTTTCAACTAAGACATTAGACAGTCGTTTGTAGGGGAGTAATTTGTGTTACGAGGTCTACTTGTTCAATATATCCTATCACTTTTAGTGGTATCGAGTCCAAAGTGCTGTTAATGACTGGAATTATATTGATCTTGTTAGATGATATTGACCATTTCCTGCAATGTCGATCAGGAAGTCAATATATTTCAATAAACATTCTTTCAATTCGGTATTCGTGCCAACCTTTAGAATTCGATCGCGGATACAAGCAACCGAAAAGGGGCTTCTTCTGAAGGGTCTTTGGAGTAACGTTACTCGATAAAGTGCGTAACTCGGAGATCAGAGAGTCACTCCAAGTAGAGCCGTTACTTCTCTGAATTGAGGGATCACAACTCCGATACTACGGGCATGTGGTTAGAATATCTCAGGAAAGAATCCCTGGATAGATTTCACGGGCAAAACAAACCGGCAGGAGACCCAGAGATAGACCCTGAGCAAGATGGTTGGATAACATCCATGAACTTGGCTGGTAATGCTTGGGGATCCAGTTGGATCAGTTGGAGACAGTTGATTCTGACAGGATTCGCTGGAAGGAGTGTTTGAGGACTCTGCTTCACGACTCTCTCAGGAATAATGGGTGAAGAAGAAGAACATTATTTCAAGACAATGTTTTCGTCTCCTGATAACATCAACGATCTGGAATTGTCGTCACGTCTATTTCTTCAATATCAGTGAAGATACAGACAGACCTTGTCATGTTTCTTTGATCACTATGTCGGTGACACTTTCTGTGTTAATTCCACACAAACAGCATTTTACACTGTCAGTAAGATGATATATACTAGGGATCTCAAACTAAAGGACCATTACGTCCTGGGGAAGAGGTACAGTGGACCAACACCGATATGAGGGAAGGGGCGTGATTTGCACCAGATATGATGTTAATTTGCAATACAGCTGATAGACTGGTATTTATTTTTTATTAAAACGAATACACATAGGAATATGTACAAAATGGAATATATGCATAGGATATATACAAAATGTAGGGAGACAAATTTTCAGTTTTAAATTTTCTTTAATTCCGTCTCTTCCATTTTATTGCATATCACGAGTAAATTGCAATAAATATATATATATATATAATTTTTTAATAGATTAACAGGGAAAGCTTTAAGCTATACTCTGACTGGCTTCCATCTCACTCAACAAACATTAGGATATACCTTAGTATAATCCCAATTTTACGTTTGGGGTGCTAACTATATGTATTTTGCGGATAGCCAGTTGTATTATTTTATATGAGACATATGCAATTTCGTATTTCTAAAGTTTTTTTGATGTATAGTAATGATATACTAACATTACAATAATCTAGAATAGTTATAACTGTCTTTCCTAAAATGTCTCAAAACGTCTGGAACGCACCTTGAATATATATATATAAATATATTATCTTAACTATAATAAAGAAAGAAGTGCGAGACTGCGTCCAGAATATATTTTTTTTACCCCGTTTGCAAAATAAGTTCGATTACTTTGAATAAATAATGAATGAATATTACATAGTTTATCTACTAAATTTGGTAACTCTGATTAAATATATTTTATTGCTTATTTAAAGATTCACTTCTTTAAAAATTTCAAATGTCAACATTTTCTAACACTTATAAAAACATCACATATATTTCCGTCGCTAATTTTCTCCTAATGCAGTTTATATATAATATCGTCTTTTTTAAATGTATCATGGATTACTTTACTGATTGCAGAAGAGAGTGTAACACATCCTCTCTTCAATTTCTGTGCATATTGTCAATTACGATTTTATTTGATATATCATATCTATATGCATATATATTTTCGTATAATATCAATACTTACACTACACATGCTAGCAGAAAACCACCCGAAGGGTGGTTTTTCTGCTAGTATATATAAGGATTGAACCAATTTTAAACCAATTAGACCATTATTCAACAGAGTACTTGATCTAGCTGTTGAAATGGCAAGAGCTCAGCCGTCGGGCCCCAAATCTTCTTTATATATATATATATATATATATATATATTATTGTTATTAAAACAATGAAAAGAAAATCAAAATTTAAAGTTTGATCACATTTAAAGAAATAGCAGATATCTTCAACAAAAATTTTGAAAACTTCTTTTTAAAATCCATATCAAGAAACAAATTACATGTCAAAGTAAAATTGTTGATATTTTCTTTCAGCATAACACTTTACAAAAGAATGTTTTCCAACGGACAATTCATTGAGTTTATATTTCTTTTCACAACATTCTAAACACATTGTAACCTTTTTTTTTTTATCAATTGATACACTTGAATTGTTATTTAGTTTCGTCTCTATCCATCCTTCCAATGTCTCCATATCAACATTTGTTGACTAATCCTCACGTGACCATCTTAGCAAAGAAAAGTATTGTTTTCTGATTCAGGCACAGTTTTTTTGGGGAGGGAAAAGTCGATTAAATTGACCCCAGTGCGTTACTGGTATTTTATTTTATCGACCTCGTAAGGATGAACGGCAAAGCTAACCCCGGTGGATTTGAACTCAGACCGTAAAGGACCGTAATTCAATGCCACAAAGCATGTTGTCCGACGCTCAACCGATTACTGCCAATCCACCACCCTAAAGCAAAGAAAAATAATTGTTTCTACTTTAGGCACAAGGCCAGCAATTACCCAGTGCATTACTGGTACTTTATTTTATCGACCCCGTAAGGATGAAAGGCAAAGTCAACCTCGGCGGGATTTGAACTCAGATCGTAAAGGGACGTAACTATGCTGGAAAGCATGGCGTCCGACCCTCTACCGATACTGCCAATCCACGATTCCTAGTATAGGCACAATGTCAGTAATTTCTTTTGGGGGGGGGGGGGGAGGGGAGGAAGTCGATTAATACTGGTGCTTTATTTTATCGACCCCGTAAGGATGGAAGTCAAAGTTAACCTCGGCGGGATTTGAACTCAGACTGTAAAGGACCGTAATTCTATCCTGCAAAGCATGGTGTCCGACTCTCTACCGATACTGCCAACCCACCACCCCATAGCAAAGAAAAATAATGCCATATTTGTAAAAAAATAACAACAAAAAACAACTGATTTTTTGACAATACAACTGTTATGTACATGTTTTTATTTTTATAACAATATCACAGAGACTGTTAAGTTTTGAAATAATATTAATAATAATAATTCCTACTTTAGGCACAAGGCCAGCAATTACTCAGTGCATTACTGGTACTTTATTTTATCGACCCCGTAAGGATGAAAGGCAAAGTCAACCTCGGCGGGATTTGAACTCAGATCGTAAAGGGACGTAACTATGCTGGAAAGCATGGCGTCCGACCCTCTACCGATACTGCCAATCCACCGCCCTATTAATAATATTAATAATAATAATAATAAATGTTATTTATTATTTAAAGAAAAAACTTGTTTTTATGGTATTTTTACTTATTTTGTTCAAATTGAAAAAAAACAAAACGGTTTTGTTGCTTCTAAAGAGTTGTTTTAATCCACTCTCTTTCCTTATCTTCCAGTTAATGCATTATACGGATTAGTGTGTTGTTTTATAAAATTTGTAATATTCCCATCATACAGTAATGTTACACAGATACACCAAGCATTGTGCTTTGTCCTTTACCTCTCTTACAAAATACAAGTATTCCCACTTTACTTGAACACTTCAGTTCTTTCGACAATTCTTTTCTCTTGACATCGCGATATTAAAAAAAAAAAAAATTTCAATGATGTGGTTGACCTTGTTTTGTCAATTGGTACACTTGGATTGTTTTTATTTTCGTCTCTACCCATCCCTCCAATGTCTCCACACCAATGTTGTAGTTGCTCGAAAAAAATATCTTCTTCTTCTTCTTCTTCTTCTTCTTCTTCTTCTTCTTCTTCTTCTTCTTCTTCTTCTTCTTCTTCTTCTTCTTCTTCTTCTTCTTCTTCTTCTTCTTCTTCTTCTTCTTCTTCTTCTTCTTCTTCTTCTTCTTCTTCTTCTTCTTCTTCTTCTTCTTCTTGAGAGAGTCATGGGGGCAGAGTTCTCAAACATACCTTCCAGCAGGTCCTGTCAGAAGCAGCCGTCTCCAACTGATCCGGCTAGGTCGCCAAGCGAGACCAGCTATGCTCATGAATATTATCCAGCCATCTTGCTCGGAGTCTACCCCTGGGTCTCTTGATGGTTGGTTTTGCCTGTAAAATCTGTCCAGCGATTCTTTCCTCAATCCGTTTTAAAATATTTTCTATGATTTTCTGTTCGTGTGTGTTGTCTCTCATCTCAAGGTACTCCTTCCCTATACTAATATGATGAGGTACACCGTCGGTTATGACGACGAGTGTTCCAGTTGATCCAATCAACGGAACAGCCTGCTCGTGAAATTAACGTTCATGTAGCTGAGCATTCCACAGACTTAACGTAGTTCTCAGGGAGATTCAGCATGACACATAATGTGACGAAACTGGCCATTCAAACTACAGGTACAAATCATTTTTTACCGCTGAGTGGACTGGAGCAACGTGAAATAAAGTGTCTTGCTCAAGGACACGATTGTAAGTCGAATATCCTAATCACAATGCCACGCTGACAAATCTATTTCGTCTTACGTTATGAAACAAAACAAATTTTCTCATGTTATGTTGTGTGTTAGTTGTTTCTCCAACCACGCCAATATGTCTTCTCAAATCTACCCCTTCTCACGTTATATAAAAAAAAAAACAACTCTCCTGTTCTGTTATGTGAGTTATTTATCTATAATCTCAGTCACCTCAACACCACACTAGGTCTTCGAAACAAGCCGATGTAGATTTCACTAACGTTCTTATTATGAATGTTTTTAAATGTATATAAAACTGGATACATATTTCTACCTTCTGCTTCTGAACTTGAAATGTCTCATCAACCTCTAGGATTACTAGATAGTTGTTACCAGTGATGGACAACCCCGCGGCCCGCGAAGCTTTCTGATTGGCTCACCTAAGTCACCTAAGTGATATCTTTCTGATTTTTTACCCCAACTTTTCAGACATAATTTATCTTTCTATTATTTTTACGATCAAGGAAAACAAAGTGTTCAAATTCTGAAGAAACAAATAAAAAGAACCTGAGTTACCGCCCTTCGTTTTAATGTGGGCACGAATGTAAATTAGCGCTTGCGGTCCGCCTGATGATGAGCCATATCTCATGCGGCTCGCTTTTCGAAAAAGGTTGC
>OZ024742.1:186405823-186415823 GCA_964016885.1 Eledone cirrhosa
CTACTCCTAACCTAGCAGACATCATAGGAACAACGAACCACAGTAAGATCACCAAGACATAGCACCTCGACACAGATGCACCTACACCTGACAATAACTATATCGGCCTTAACAACTCCCTGGCAGCATCCAATAGTGTTGGCAACGGCATTCGCAGACGCAACCAGCATAACTGCGAAATGACTGGGGAACATGCAGGAAATGACGGGCGGAAAACAATCGCACCACCCCGCGTGCTGTAGGTTGTAATGGTGCTAACGACAGCTGCGGTAGCGTAGGTAGCAACGTAGGCAGCAACAATGATAGCCTTACCGTGGGAAATAGACGGAACCACGACAGAAATTGCAACTGCCGCGACAGAGGACGCTGCCCCCTTAGAGGATACTGCTTGACTGATAGGGTTATATATAGTTGCATTATTACTAGCCACAATAGCGTTAAACATTATATAGGGGCTACCTCCGGCCCGTTCAAAATTAGGTTTCGAACACATCTCCACTCTTTCACAAATAGAAAACTAAAGCACTCCACTTCGCTCGCGGACTACATCACATCACTAAAGGACTTAAACATCAGCTTCTCCACGCACTAGGAGATTGTAGGCAGGGCTGCACCGTACAACTTCAAGAGGTAATGCGATCTTTGCCTCATGGAGCGCTACCACATCATAACTGCACCCCACGAGCTCATCAACAGCAGAGCTGAAACAGCGATAAGTTGTACACATCGCTTAAAAATATCCTTCTTCAGATGGGTTAAGGATGAGGAGTGAAACCGTACACCGGATCTCACTGCAACAAGTCTTAACACCCCGGCGGGCAGGCGCTGCAAAATAACACCCAGGAAACTATCCTTGCATACCAGACCCAGCCTCAGACAAACAGATGCGGCAAAAAAAAAAAAAAAAAAATTGTCCGGGAAGACTGCCCTAACACCGGCCAGAGTTACCTCCCTTGACGTGCTGCAAAATCAAAACAAGATATTTTTGCGAGCAATGAACCTTGATGTGGATTTAACCCCCAAAACTCTTTCCGAGCAATATAAGGAACACTTGTGATTATTTATGCCCTTGAGAAGCCCAACTGGGCGAAACGTACGTAGGTGTTGTTTTAAATAAACATGTTTTAACGGTCTATTCTCCGATTTTTTACTTTCCAACGTGCTTACGCTCTGCTAACTCTCTAGCCCACTAAATATTAACACTTCGAATATTTAATACTGCCGGCACTAGTACCGAGCACCTTTTGCATACGCTACTTGGCAAATAACTATATGTATCACCTATCCTCCCCTTTTTTCCTCTTTCTCGATACGTAAATACTGTATATATAAATATATGTATATATATATATATATATATATAACTTTGATAACTTCGATTACGTTGATAGGTTTCGGCCCAGGCCATGTCTAACTTAATAGTACCACCTGGCGAAGTCTTACAAATCAGTGTTTGGGCACCATGGCCCACTCGAGCAGAGAGTTATTATTTACGGAGGCATATGCAGGTGTAGGAGGCTTATCCGGGATTTCTTGAAGGAATTGATCGAAAGACTTCTTGAACTTGATGGGGTCTGTTTCTGTGTTGATGTGTTTTGGTGTAATATTAAAGAGTGTAGGGCCAATTGAGGTGAACTAATTGTGCCGTATTGTTGTTATGAGATGCGAGTGAGATTTTTGTCGTGGGCGGATAGCACGGGGCCCAAGCCTTGGGTGCACATTAAAGATGATGCCAACATCATTTGGGCAAAGCTGATGGAATATTTTCCACATCATACAGGTAATGTAGCGCTCACGGCGACGTTGGAGAGAATAAAGGTTGAGCTTTTCTAATCGACTCCAATAGTCAAGGCCTGTCATGCCATCTATCTTTTTTGTAATTGACCTTTGGGGTGCTTCAACTTACATGATACTTTGTTTCGTGTGGGGTGACCACAGTGGACAACGGTATTCAAGGTGGGGTCTGGCAACAGTGGAAAAGAGAAGGATAACAGTGTGAATATCTCTCGACTGGAAAGTTCTGAGAATCCAGGAACATATTCTGCGGGCTATATCAACTTTGCTGTTTATATGAGTGGCCCAGCTTATGTTGTCCACAATTACTCCCAGGTCTCTGATGTTATTGGATGCCACTAGAGTTTCACCCGAAGGATGAGAGTATGGTAGTTTCAGGGCATCCTTTTTTCCAAAGTGGATTAATTCAAACTTATCCTCATTCAATATTATTCATTTCTGCCCATTGGATAACAGCCAGTAGGTCTGACTGAAGGCAAGTACGGTCACCCACCTCATTGATGACCCTTTGGAGCTTGGAATCATTTGCGAAGATTCTTATGTTAGCTGTGCTTGATGATGTCAGTAATGTCAGTAATGTAGATGATGAAAAGTGGGCCCAACACAGTACCTTGTGGGACGCCACTGCTGACTTTGGCAGGGCTTGATTTTACTCCTTCGACTACAACATGCTGGGTTCTGTCTGTCAGGAAACATTTGATCCACTGTAGTAACCTTCCAGAGACACCAACATTGGATAGTTTTTTTTCAGTAGAATCTTATGATCAACCCTGTCAAAGGCCTTGCTGAAATCAAGGTAGATTACATCAGTGTTGGAGCCCTTTCCCAGAGCTCTCAAAACATCGTCAAAGTGATGCAGGAGCTGCTTTAGGCAGTCCCTTCCATTACGGAACCCATGTTGGTTGGAGTTCAGCAAGCCGTTGCTTTCACCACCCTCTCAAATACCTTGATAATATGAGAGGTGAGTGAGATCGGACAGTAGTTCACTGCAAGGGACTTATTTCCTTTTTTGAAGACTGGGACAACGGAGTGGGACAGAAAGCTTTCAGAAATATAGCCAGTGTCCAGTGAGTTCCTCCACAGATTAGCAAGAGGAGATGCAAGTTGGTGTCGACACACCTTCAGGACACAAGCAGGGAACCTGTCGGGGCCTACTGCTGAATTGTGTTTAATTTCGTTTATTGCCGCTAAGACATCAGGGGCGCCAAACGTTGTCTGATATAGTGTGTTGGAGGTTAATATCACTGATACGGCCCAGATCAGCCATATCAGGATTGCTGAAAACAGAACAGTATTGTTTCTGAAGTATCTCGCCCATGGTTTTGGTATTGTCTTGGAGTGTGCCATTTTCATCAACTAGGGGGCCAACAGTGGAGACAGTGACCTTGTGTTTTTTAGCAAATGAAAAGAACACTTTGGGGTTGAGTTTGATTTTCTCAATGGCCCACCTCTCTTCAGCTATTCTCTGGTTATTGATGATGGTCATCATGCATTGCTGTAGGTTATATTTTTTTGACTCAAGCAGGGCGAGAGCCATCGAATATGTGTGTTGCTGTTGGCAGTATTTTAATGTGTTAATTTTTTTGTTTGTTATTTTTATTTTTCTGATAATTGTTTTTCTATTTCGGGGGATACTGCACTTGGTTTTGATCACAGGTTTTGGTGGGGTGTGTTTTGTACATATATTTGTGACAGTGTCTACAAAGATCTACCAAGATGTTTTGATGTTGGTGGAAGTGTGTGCGTGTGTAAAAGACCAGTCGACATGTGATAGTTCGTTCATAATTGCATCCCAGTTGGCATTGTGGAGATCCATGTTATCAAATGGGTGGGCTGGAAAGAGGACCCTGGGATTAGCTTTCGGCTGGTGGAATCTCAGGTTACAAAGAACCATGTCATGGTCTGAGAGAAGGGTTTTTGCCACTGTAATATTATGTATAGTGTTAGTGTGGTTACTAAACACTAGATCCAGAATGTTCTGATGCCTAGTTGGTGCAAGGACAAGTTGGGACAAGAAAAACTCATTCATGAAGTCAAGAAGTGACTCGCAGCTTCTTTGTCAATGGTTGAGGTTGTGGAGCCTGGTTTCAAACTACATGCAGACCAATCGACACAGGGTAGATTAAAGTCTCCCATCAAAAGTATGTTGCTAGAATGGCATTGTTTAATAAAGCATTTAATACTGTTGAGGCATTCTTTGAAGCAGATTAATGTTAGGTCATTGGCTTTATTGTGCACAGTGACTGATTCACAGTATCCATTGGAGAATGTTGCGTTACCATCTGCCGTAAAGGAATCATGCAGGAAAATGGCAGTTCCACCCTTCCTTCTGCCAACACGATCCGGGTCTTAAAGTCACAAGCGGTTAATCCTATATAAGATTTGTTGGATGTGTTCGTCCTCACGTTGCACTGGTAGACCACGTTACGTTCTCGGCATCTATTGTTGAGGGGGCACGTAGATCCATCAGGGCAGTTACACCTCCTGGTCGGCTCTCCACTAATTTCTAGGTTGTTTCTTCCATAAGGGTTGAGTTTTTTGTTGTTTGAGGAGACGATGTTTTGTGCGAAGTTGGGTGTGGTGCTGTAGGATAGCTTGATAGTGTTTTTGTTGATTATGTTGTGGTAGCGGAGTTGTGGTGGAAGTGTTTTTCGATGAGCCTAAAGAAGATTTTCCCGATAGGTGTTTCCACCTCGGCATTGTGACGAACTGGTAACTGCATACAAACACAGATTGCGGAAGACTTACCTCGCCCTCAAACCCCCTAACGATCCGGGTGGGTAGACTAGGGCTGAAACACCCCACTTGCCGAATACGATAGGGTAAACCCCTACTGATATAGGTAGATGTACCTCTTTTCTTTTCCTCCATGTTTTCTTCTTCCCTTTGTTTACCCCTATCACTTCTTTCCACCAGAGAACTTCTTCCTCGTTCGTTTCTTTGTTTTTTTCCTCTTTCACCTACCCCGAGGCAGCCCATCGGGCCTCTTTAACCTCAGTACCCCCACCCCAGTAACTTACAGATAGCATTCGCCCATTACGCTATACTAACTATTCATAGCAGCTGTGTTAGACCCCAGATATGTGGTATTAATTTTTAATTCTAAATTTTTCAATTATTCTCATCTAGCAACTCATTCTGTGACTTTGGCCGAAATATAGCATCTGTGTTAGACACTTTATTTCACTTCCCACTTTCCAATCTTACTTTCTGTTACATCTTTCTCTCATTTTTTATTATATTCTTTTTTATTATATTTTTCATTGTCCCCTAATCCCATTTGATCTACCAATTCTATAATGTCCCTCCTCCACTTTCTAAAGGTAACATTTTTCGCCTACCGCCTCTGGACTACTTTCATACACATTCCTTAGAATTTGCCGTGTAGATTTCACCTTCTACGCTTGACCGGCTCTACCCACTCCCCTATCGTATTACAGGCAAGTTCAGCTATCCCTACCCCGCACTCACTGCCACGATAGACTTTTCTGTGTTCGCGACAAATTTTGACCAATCCTCTTGACAACTACAATCTTTCCATATAAGGAAGTACCCTTGAAAAGTTCGGCTATTTATTTACCAGACTAAAAAAACTCTTACTTTAGTCCAGAAATAGCCGACGAAACGGCTTGAGCTCTGCTGTCGGGGTCATACTTTCCTCTATTACCCACTCTACTACCCTAAGTATTGAGTATTCTGGTGCGTTATGGTCCATCTGGTTCCTTACCACAACTCCTCCGTTATATATATATATATATATATATATATATATATATATATATATATATATATATATATATATATATATATAGCTTTCTCCGGTTATGTTATTATGTATTATTATCAAATCCTGCCGAGGTTTACTTTGCCTTTCATCCTTACGGGGGTCAAATAAAATTAAGTACCAGTAATGAACTGGGTAATTGCTGGCCTTGTGCCAAAAGTAGAAACAATTATATATATATATATATATATATATATATATATATATATATATATACACGTGTGTGTGTGATTCTACGGATAAGTACAAATTGGGACATATAGACACACACATATATAGACACACACATATATAGACACACACATATATAGACACATACATATAGACACATACATATATAGATACACACATATAGACACACATATATATAGACACACTCATATAGACACACACACATATAGACACACATAGACACACACATATAAACACACATATAAAGACACGCACATATATAGACACACACACATACAGACACACACATATATAGACACACACATATATAGACACACACATATATAGACACACACATATAGACACACACATATATAGACACACACATATATAGACACACACATATATAGACACACATATATAGACACACACATATATAGATAAACACATATATAGACACACATATATAGACACACACATATATAGACACACACACTTACATATATAGACGCACACATATATAGAAACACATATATAGACACACACATATATGGACACACACACATATAGACACACACATATATAGACACACATATATAGACACACACATATAGACACACACATATATAGACACACACATATATAGAAACACATATATAGACACACACATATATGGACACACACACATATAGACACACACATATATAGACACACATATATAGACACACACATATAGACACACACATATATAGACACACACATATATAGACACACACATATATAGACACACATATATAGACACACACATATATAGACACACACATATATAGACACACACATATATAGACACACACATATATAGACACACACATATATAGACACACATATATAGACACACACATATATAGATAAACACATATATAGACACACATATATAGACACACACATATATAGACACACACACTTACATATATAGACACACACATATATAGACACACATATATAGACACACACATATATGGACACACACACATATAGACACACACATATATAGACACACATATATAGACACACACATATAGACACACACATATATAGACACACACATATATAGACACACACATATATAGACACACATATATAGACACACACATATATAGACACACACATATATAGACACACACATATATAGACACACATATATAGACACACACATATATGGACACACATATATAGACACACACATATAGACACACATATATAGACACACACACATATAGACACACATATATAGACACACATATAGACACACACATATAGACACACACATATATAGACACATACATATATAGACATACACATATATATAGACGCACACATATATAGACACACACATATAGACACACATATATATACACACACACACACACACACACACATATATATATATATATATATATACACATATATAAGCAACACAAGCATACATATATATATACACACACACATACATAAAACACACGCACACACATATAATCACACATACATAGACATCACACACACGTACACACATATATATACACACATGCATAAGTAACACGCTCACACATATATATACACACATACATAAACAACACACGCACACGCATAGACAACCCACACACGCACACACATAGAAAACCCCCACACGCACACACATATAATCACATATATATAGACAACACACAGACACATTCATACACATATTTTTCGTATGATTAGATATGATAATATGAAATACAATTCTTCATAACAAATTCGTCAGTAATAACTTTCCTGTATTATGGTGAGTATCTGATGAGAGGAGGAAGAGGAGGTGGGGGGGGGGGAAGGAAGGAGAGAAGGAGAGCAGCACATTAGCAACAACAGCAATAACAACAATAGTGTCTCTTCTTTCTAGTTCAATTTTCTCAACATCTGGCGTCATGGCTCCCCGAACGCACCCCTCTCTATTTACTGCAATCGAGATGGAAATGCCCATCCATAAGAACCAGCCCCGTCCTCGCGAGGTCGACTGACCCTTCCAGCATATCTTTCTCGCCATCCCACAGGATAACAAAAGGACTCTTAACGTTTCGGAAGAGTTAGTCCTTCACCAGAAAATATAATGAGGAATTAAAGAAGAAATAGAAAGATTGAGGAGACGGGCAGCCGCGGAAACGAAAAAACAAAAAAATCTTTAGAGAAAAATAACAGGTCCATTGAAGTCGCCATCTCTCGGAAAACTCTTGATGCTGATATATATATATATATATATATATATATATATATATATATATATATTTCGTTTCTGAATTTGTTTAGCAAGATTCTTTATCTGAAATCGTATGTTGAAACCGATATTGTTATACTTTGGGAGGGTCATGTTGCCAATAAGAAACACACGCACCAGTTGTTTCACTTCAATTTATTATAAAGAGGTCACAGAATGTGTGACGAAAGAACTTTGACAATATATAAACAACTATCTGGTTGTGGAACCAACCAACCAACCAGAAATTTATAAATTCCTAAATTTATAAATTTATTATAATAAATTGAAGTGAAAGCAACTGGTGCGTGTGTTTCTTATTGGCAACATGACCCTCCCAAAGTATAACAATATATATATATATATATAGTAATAATAATAAATTTGAAGACTAAAATCCAAAGAGGGCTCGATAAGGATAAATATATATCAAATATATAAGAACCGTAGAGCAAATATTTATTTAAATAACAGATTAAAGTTTAAGCAAAGAATCGCTGCTTTCACCCTTAACGGGATCTTCTGAAACTAACAAAGTCAATCTGTAAACGCAGAACTGGATATTTCAAAAAACGTTGCAACCGGAGGAAGACAGGAAGACGATACTTTGGTTAGTGGAAACGTTCGCTGGCAAAGAACGGGAAAAAACGAATATTATACGTCATTAATAGGAGCGGTGAAAAACAATTACGCGCAAAGACAGAACCACGTTTATGGTATAAAAGAGGTCGTAGACTAATGTTCTCTTAGGTGGTGCATAGAGACGTTCTCTGGCAATGAACGAAAAAACGAAGATAATACGTCATATGTGGAGCGTGGAGAACAATAGCACGCAAAGACAAAACCACGTAAATGGTATAGCAGAAGTCGTAGACTAAAATTCTAACTAGGAGACCAAATGAATCTCCGCTACAGAGTTAAGAACAAAGTAAATAAATACAATACAGAAGTAATAGAAATAAATAAATACATACACGCAAACAAATACGTACATACACAAGCATACGCAAAAACTTACCATAGGTATACAAAACCCCGCACATATAAATATGTGTGTATGCGTGTATACAAATAAATAAATAATTATATAAACGTATATAAATAAATAAATAAATACGTATATAACAAGCGCACACACATACCTACATATAAATACACGAATGTTCGGAGACGTAAGTCAACCAAAACATGAAGTACACATATACACACACCCACCAAACTTACGAACCTGCATACTCACACAGACGCAAAACTCCCGTATACACATAGCCAAACCATATGTACCAGAATATATAAAATTATACGCCATAACAATCAAATATACGTACGAGAAGGTATACGTACCTTCACAAAACATACGGGTAAAATATACTTACCTATGCAAAAAAGTAAAGGTATAAACAAAACATATACTTAGCTCCCACATCAAGACGTAAAATATCCACGTATAGATCGTCCTATCCGTTAGGGTATAACGTGGGGCTGTAATACAGGAAAGTTTTGTGCAATTTATGTTTACAAGCCGAAATTGCCTCAGATTTTTTGTTTAAGATGTGGTCTGTGGCGTAGAGTATTTCCAGGGCCTCAGCGGCGCAGAGGTCACATGGTCTTTTATTTCCGTTATACGATCTAGCCCTAGCTAGGATATCCCAGTGTAACTTATATTGGGTGTGGTTGTCTTTTAGACTCCAGATATAAGCTGAAAGTAACGTCATATTCCTTCTTAGAGGGTAACGAAAAGAATGGGTATGCATGTAAAGACGCTGCTTGAAACTATTGACGGTTAACCCTATGTAGGCCCTACGGGACGTGGGTGTTACAACCTTACATTTGTAGACAATGTTGCTAGAGAGGCATTTCCCGGATAGGGGGCAATCAGCCCGATTCCTACAATTACAGTTAGTACTAACTACAGGGTTGCACGTGTTCCTACGGCTAGGTAGTTTAGCTAAATTTGAAGC
>OZ024742.1:186420823-186433323 GCA_964016885.1 Eledone cirrhosa
TAATTTCTTTAGAGATATTTTTGTGGTTGATCTTACAAATGTGCGATTCTATGTTGGCTGCAGTAGCGAACTCTAGACACCTGATCAACGAAACAATTGTCAGTACTTTAAATAACGCCCCTATTGTACAGCCAACCATGTTACTCTTCTTTCTTTAACTATATATATATATATATAAAATTATCGTTCTACATGGCTGAATACAATAAATGTAATCTGAGCTTTTCGAATATTAATAATAATATTCGATTCTTTTGCAATTATGCAATCAGCCTCTTTTTTAAAGCCATGTCAGTAGAATGAGCCCCTACAAATCAGGCCGATCAGTCACTGTATATTTTCGAAAATATCATATATTTTCACTAGCTCTGACAGTTGGCAGGTGAAGAGTGAACTGCACTGATGAAGAGTAATACCCAGAAACATTAGTGTCTGCAGTTCTGTTTACATGCCAACACAAGAGTAAGAATGAGGGGCTCATTCTACTGACATAGCTTTAAAAAAGTGGCTTTTTCCATAATTGCAAACGAATCGAATATTAGCAGTATCGGTAGAGGATCGGTCGCCATGCTTTGACTCATAGAGTTACGGCCCTTGCCATTCTGAGTTCAAATCCCGCCGGGGTTAACTTCGCCTTTCATCCTTATGGGGTCGATATAATAAAGTACCAGTAATTGCTGGCCTTGTGCCAAAAGTAGAAACAATTATTATTAATATTCTAAAAACTCAGATTACATTTATATATATATATATATATATATATATATATATATTAAATTTACGAAGTCACACTACCATGAGATGATTTGTGCACCTATGATAGTGCAACCACGTGCAACACACTATCTTACTCAATGTTAACTAAAATATATTTCAGAAACAGAGTATACTCATATAGATTTAGTAGTGTGGTGGTAATAATTGAAGAAATCAATGAAGGTACACAATGGAATTAATGCAACAAATATTAACCAGTTAATATATCAATTATTACACACACACACACACACACACACACACACATATATATATATATATATATATATATATATATATATATATTAGAGAGAGAGAGAGAGAGAGAAAGAGACCATGTACGTTCAAAAGCGAACTATTTAAAACTGTGTATGTTGCAGGACTACTGTAGTTTCGAATTAAGGACACCGAGAATTGGAGTAAAGCTAGGTTAACTGTACTTTTCAAAATTACTTTAGAGTAGGGAAAAACTGTCAATGGCTCGTGAGTTTAATGCGTCGCTGCCCGCCTTTTTGAAAATATCCAAGGTAATTTTTTTTATATTTCCCAGATTGCTTATTGGGCATTTAGTTGCCAATGAAGTCGAATTCATTATACTGTGTCTCTATTTCTTTCTTACCTTATGTAATAAATGTATTTAAAATAGTAAAATAGTAATAAAAGAATCGATCCCTCCAAAAGTGTAAAATTTACAATAACGACATCTCAATTCTCCGAGGTTCCCATTATTCAAAGGAAGTTTATTGTATTTCATGATTTCATGCGAAACAATGTGTCAAAATTAGTTCTAGTTTCACTTTGACGAAGTACGAAAAAGGACAAAATGAAAAGAAAAAAGAAAACCAACACCACCACCAACAACAACAACCAAAATAATAAAAAAAATAAACGAAACCAAATGTAGAAAACAATATGGCTGCTACTGTGGTGAAATTAAATTTACATATTTTTCGTATAAAATAAATGTCATTTTGGTTTCATTTATTCTTCACACCACTACCACCAACACCACCACCATGCTGCTGCTACTACTACTACTACTACTACTACTACTACTACTACTACTACTACTACTACTACTACTACTACTAGAACAGACGTTAATACAATAATTGTTTCTACTTTAGGCACAAGGCCAGCAATTACCCAGTACATTACTGGTACTTTATTTTATCGACCCCGTAAGGATGAAAGGCAAAGTTAACCTCGGCGGGATTTGAACAATAATGGTTTCTGATTTAGGCACAAGGCCCACACTTTTTTTGGGAGGGAGAGGCAAGTCAATTAAATCAACTTTGCCTTTCATCCTTACGGGGTCGATAAAATAAAGTACCAGTAATATACTGGGTAATTTGCTGGCCTTGTGCCTAACGTAGAAACAATTATGTAACTATACATACATATACATTCACACACACACACACACACACACACACACACACACACACACACACACACACACACACACACACACACACACATCATGGGTTTCTGCACGAAATTTTACTCGCAAGATATTGGTCAATCAACACATATGCTGATATATCTTGATCAGTTCCTCAGTCCCAGATATAATTTATAACCGGAAACATTTCACTTAAGTCAAGATCGCTTCAAATGTTCATTTCCTTTCTGCACGTATTTGCTTTCCTATATCAATGTAACTCTAACAGTTCATCTCTTTCTTTCTTTCTTTCTTTCTTTCTTTCTTTCTTTCTTTCTTTCTCTCTCTCTCTCTCTCTCTCTCTCTCTCGCTCTCTCTCTCTCTCTCTCTCTCTCTCTCTCTATATATATATATATATATATAGTTAAATCTTAGAGAGGAACAAAAACAGAGAGGCAGTACAGTACAAATATGAGTTTATTAGGTTCACGCTTTTGAGAGGGGGGAGGGGACGACGTTTCGGGCATAAGCCCTTCATGAGGAGAAAAGTGGGTAGGAAGAGAGTTCTAAGGGTGTGTGGGGGAGTGGTGGAAAGACATTTATAAAAAAGGGGGGAGGTGAGAAAAGGGAGGAAAAACGATTTTAGAAGTACAAATGAAAATAAAAATAAACAAAAATGAACATAAAAATAAACAAATGGTTGAAGGGTGTGAGGCGTGTAGGGGTGATGGCGGGTGGAGTTAGGAGAGGGGGACGGAGTTCCGAGCGGGGAGGGCTGAAGGTGGTGCATGTGTATGTATGTAGGTGCACGTGCGTGTGTATGTGAATGTGAGAGTTGGGGGAAGAACGAGGTTCCATGTTCAGGAAAAGGGGAACAGGTGTGTGCGTGCGTGTTGATGGAGAGGGGTCAGAGGGGTGGGGGAGCGGGGTGGAGGCGTGTGGATTTCGGAGGCTGAGTGTGTGTATATGTGGGGATACGCACGTGTGTGTTTGTGTTTATATGTGGTGTGGATGTAGGTGGCGTGGTTCGAAGAAAAATGTGAGTGTTTCTTCGAGGGTATGTTCCTAAGGTAGTTCCGTGGAGTGTGCGATAAGATGTTGGATATTTCTCATGTTATAGAGTGGATAACTGGAACGATGACCGGTGGTGTGGAATCCATTCGCGGTGGTGGTCGGAAGTGGAGAGATGTGGGGTGCGCGCGCAACAGGAAGTGGTCAGAGGGTCAAGGCAGGGTGAAGATATAGCAGTAGATGAGGATGACATGTGAAGAAATGGTCTGTATGTGGTGTGGACTATGTCTGTGTGTGCGGAGGTGCGGTGGACAGGGGAGAGGATGGGTAGGTGTGAAAGGTGGAGGGGGAAGGTGGTAATGTGGGGGGATGGGGTGTATATTATGGAGGTGTTAGTGGATGTGTGTGAAGGAGTGTAGGTGGGCGGGGAGAGGGAGAGGGAGAGAAAAGGTGTTGAGGACGGAGGAGGGAGTGTAGTGTACTGGTGTGTGTGTGCGTGTTTGGATGAGTGTGTGTGGTAGAGGGGGTGTTAGTATTACTGGTGGTGGGGAAAGGGTTGAATGCGGGTGTGTTGTGTAAGTGGGGGTTAGTGGTGGTTGGGTGTGTGGAGTGTGTGGTGTACGTAGGTGTGGGTGTTAGTATTATTAGTTGTGGGGTGGGCCAAGGGGGTGGGGAGGTGAAATGGAGGAGTGTGATAGTGGTGTTAGTGGGGCATGTATTGGGGGGGGGGAACGTGGGCGTCGAGGGCTAAATAATAGGGGTGGGGAGTTCAGCCCGGGGTGTGTGTGGGTCTGTAGGGTGAAGATGGTGTGTTGTTCGACCGTGAGGCGGGTGGTGGGTGTTTCATGGCATTGGAGCAGGCCACAGACTTTGAGGTGGTGGGCGGAATGTCCAGGGGAGCCAAAGTGGCGGGCGATGAGTGTTCAGTGAAACGGTCCACCAGGCGACGTCCAGTCTGTCCGACGTAGGTTGCGCTGCACTCCGTGCAGCGAAGTCCATAGACGAGGTTGGAGGAGGTGCAGCGGATATATATATATATATATATATATATATAAAACATGAGAAGAAAGAAGAATACTGCGTGGTTTGCACATGGGTTACATATGATAAAAATAGTCCTTCGTCAGTGATTTTCCAACCATCATTGGTATTTCATCGCATTAAAAATCAGATACCTCAGGTTGGTGCGAGCAATAACCAAAAAAAGTTATTGGGACCAGAATTCGCGTAAGTCGAGGGGGACAAGTAAACAACATAGAAGGATAAAAGCAAACCGAAGATAGGAAAATAAACAAGCAACATGGTTGTCCGGTCAGCACAATCTGGGTGGATTTCATGAGCGAGAGAGGTACAGACCGTGTTGATGTGTGTGAGATCTATATATATATATATATATATACTAACACAACCTCACCCCATACATATCTATAAATATTAGAACCTTTATTTTACTACTGATATAATCAGTTTCTTGGGTTTCTCGTCATTTCGTTCCTAATGAGTATCTAAGTAGGTCGAAACGGCTGCTATCATATTATCATCTTAACACTACATAAACTACTGAGAAACTAAAATAGGATATTCACCATATCTGGTTAACACATAGACTTATCGTTTTACGTCTGTTTTACCGCGGGATGGAACGAAACCTCGTTTTGATCTCTGTTTCATGGGCATCAAGTGGCTAAGAGTAACATATTCCCTCCTGGACTCGACGCCAGTCCGACGTAGGGTTAACTCCTTACTACTGCTGGAAGCATGTTCAACTGTGTAAACTGTTGAAGGACACAACTGGATAAAAATTAAGAACACAACGTATTACCCAGTTTGAGAATCGATCCCACTACCTTCTGATCGTGGTTCCAGCATTTTAACCATTTGGTCACATGCCTTGACACTGGTTAATGCAAAATCTGCATCAATTCTCGATTATATTTCTTCATTCACACACTCATGGATTGAATAGATTGCTTTTAGCACGTGATTTAAATCCCTTTTGATCAATGACTTCATTATCCGAAGATGATGAAGGTCCTAGATACTGTCAAAGTTCAAAGCTATCAAATTTAATTTCCATTTTAAATGGCAACATCTACGTTCCGCATATGAATTTCATAAATTGTTACACCTGATTTTCACAGAGAGAATATTAAAAAGGGCGAAGAAGCTCCCGTGTTTTGGGTGTCTGATTACCATTTCAAAAGATATTTGATTAATGGGATGGCTATGTGTAAAACTGTCATTATAATGTTCAAAGGATGTTAACAAACAACAGAATATGGTTCAAAGAGTGTGTACTTAGAGCTGTGGCAGTCTTAAGAAGAACATTTGCAATGATTAAATAGAGGCTCAGTGTCATTGGTACAAACAAATGTTATACTTGACTTTCACAGAGAGAAAGAGAGAGAGAGAGAGAGAGAGAGAGAGAGAGAGAGAGAGAGAGAGAGAGAGAGAGAGAGAGAGAGGGAGAGAGAGAGTATTAAAAGAGAGATGATGATTCCATGCTTTGGATAATTACCATTTCTAAAGACATTTGACTATTGCAATACTTAAATAATGTTATAAAGCAGGACAAATCTGAAGAATTTACAGGAAAGTGTTCAGAACTGGGGCAATCTCAGACAAGAAGATTCGTAATCTATATTATAATAACTACACAGCCATTTTGTCCGTCTGTCACACAAAGACCTCGCTCTGCCACAAACATTCCAAAACCATATATACATGTATAGAATGTGTGCAATCCAATAGAACACAGATGTATGACTAAAAAAATAGGAGGAGTGTTCTAAAACGTTCTCTGCCAACAGTGTAATCTATCTGTCTCCTTCTCTCTCCTCCTCTATTTGTCTCTATAATACTACTACTACTACCACCGATTAAATCGACCCCAATACGTGGCTAGTACTTTATTTTATCGATCCTGTAAGGATGAAAGGCAAAGCTAACCTCGGCGGATTTGAACTCAGAACGTAAAGAACCGTAAATCTATGCCGCGAAGCAGGGTGTCCGACGCTCAGTCGAGACTGCCAATCCACCCGCCCTATACGATCTGAGTTCAAATCCCGCCGAGGTTACCTTTGCCTTTCATCCTTACGGGGTCGATAAAATAAAGTACCAGTAATGTACTGGGTAATTGGTGGCCTTGTGCCAAATGTAGAAACAATTATTATTAATAGTAGTATTAGTAGTAGTAGTAGTAGTAGTGTGTGTGTGTGTGTGTGTGTGTGTGTGTGTGTGTGTGTGTGTGTGTGTGTGTGTGTGTGTGTGCAATCCATAAAGATAGCGTTGTTCAGATGTGGATACTTCTTCCAGCCTAAAAACAATGGACTTTGTACTATATTCTAATGATGAAGATCATACTGACGCACATTTATGATGATGATGATGATGATGAAATAGAGGCTTAGTGTGATTGCGACAAATGAGATATATTTTGTTTAACGTTAGTCTCCAACATCAAGCCAATAAATTACATTGATACCAATTAGAGAACCATGCCTGGCTAGTTTCTCTTATCATTATCAACTCATCAGTTGAGCTAGAGACACTTAGTATAATTGTCACTTGAAACAATTACTCTGAAAACAATCGCCCATCTGTTTAAGATCTTCCTTCCTATCATTAACACATTTCAACCTTATAATCATATATTTCCCAGCGTATTATAATAGTTGAAACTACATGGACTGATATAAACCACTAATGATGAACTATACACAGAAACTCACACCGTGATACATACATATATATATATACTATATTTCTCCATAAACGTACACATATCGTGATTGATATATATGTATATATACATATATATATACACATACACTATATTTCTACATAAAAGAACACATATCGTGATGGCTACACACACGCGCGCACACATACACACACATATATATATATATATATATATATATATACACACATACAGACTATATTTCTACATAAACGTACGCATATCGCAAAAAGCAATATATATGCTGTTAAGCTAAATTAATAGACTCTCTCTGGTAAAAATGAACAAATGAAATAGAATAAAAAGATTAATGACAACAAAATGTCTACCCAACTGTTTCCTGTCTCAATTGAAGTTGGGAACTTTGTTTTCCAGTAATAATTGTTTTTATGGGTTTCTGTAAGAAACACTGAACATAACATCCATCGAATGAAACATTCATATATACTATAGTCGTCGTCGTCGTCGTCGTCGCTGTCGCCGCCGTCGCCGCCGTCGCCGCCGCCTTCTTCTTCTTCTTCTTCTTCTTCTTCTTCTTCTTCTTCTTCTTCTTCTTCTTCAGAGGTTCGTGAGGGCATATTCCACAAATCCTCCTTCCAGCAGGTCCTGTCAGAAGCAACCGTTTCCAACTGATCCGGCTGGATCGTCAAGCGAGACTAACCAAGCTCATGGATGTTATCCAGCCATCTTGCTCGGGGTCTTCCCCTGGATCGCGGGTGGGGTAGGGGTAGGCTGTTTAGAATCCTTAGACACGCCTTCCAGAGGATCACACTGCTCGTATATAAAGCCAATGGAATATGTATTCTTAATTATACCAGTATCGGTGGGTTGGCAGTATCGGTAGAGGGTCGGACGCCATGCTTTGACGCATAGAATTACGGCCCTTGCCATTCTGAGTTCAAATCCCGCCGAGGTTAACTTTGCCTTTCATCCTTACGGGGTCGGTAAAATAGAGTACCAGTAATACCTTGGGGTAATTGCTGGCCTTGTGCCAAAAAGTAGAAACAATTTATTATACCAGTTTTCTTTAAAGTTTCACAGAAGTAAACAATCACTAATAATTGTTTCTACTTTTTGGCACAAGGCCAGCAATTATCCCAGTGTATTACTGGTACTTTATTTTATCGACCCCGTAAGGATGAAAGGCAAAGTTAACCTCGGCGGGATTTGAACTCAGTCCGTAAAGGGACGTCACTGTGCTACAAAGCATGGCATCCGACCCTCTACCGATACTGCCAATCCACCGCCCAAACAGTCACTAATAATGTTTTTGATTCAGGCATAAGGCCAGCAATTTTGGGGCAGTGGAACCCCGTGCGTTACTGGTACTTTATTTCATGGACCCAATAAAGCTAACTTGGGCGGGATTTAAACTCAGAAAGTAAAGGGCCGAAACTATATGCCACAAAGCATGTTGTCCGACGCTCTACCAATACTGCCAATCCAGCGCCCTCACAGTCACTAATAATAACAAATAGTGTTCATTAAGTATAGAAACATTTAAAATATATATCAGTTCTGTGTTTCAGAGATTGTGAAACATCAGATTGAATGCTTTGTGCTATTCTTTTCGGCTCTCTACTCTCTGAGTTCAAATCCACCCTGGATCAACTTTATCTTTCATCCAGTCTAGTACTGGCGTCGATTCTTCCTCTATATCTCTTTCTCATTGCCATTCTCTTACTCACTCTCTATCCTCCTCTGGAAGAAATCTGCTGTATTTAGACTTGGAGAGGATTGGGTTTAGCCGGCTAAATGCTTGAAGAATGCTCGAGAAATCCTGTACGGGACCATGGATGCACTATCCCGTAGACACAACATAGCCGAATAGTCAAGAAGTTCACTTAGGTTTTCGGGGTCCGAGCTCACTGTGTGGAATTTTGGCCAGGTATTATTTATCATAGTATCGAGTAGATCCAAGTCTTGTTTATGAGACAGAAGCTGTTTGAAAGCTCATCGGATGGACTGTACCAATACTTGAAATGTCCATCCCCTTTCAAACAGTATGCCATGTTCAATCACTCTCAGATCTCGTTAAAAGTACACGTATTTGAGGAATCTACAGCCACTCAACCACATATATATATATATATATATAAATATAACGAAGGAATTGTGGTAAGGAACCAGATGGACCATAACGCGCCAGAGTACTCACTACTTAGGGTAGTAGAGTGGGTAATAGGAAAATGTATGACCCCGACGGCAGAGCTCAAGCCGTCGAAACGGCTTGAGCTCTGCCGTCGGGGTCATACATTTTCCTATATATAAATATATATATATATGATCGTAATTTGAATGTTATATATTTCTATTAAATATATTTCTATGTGTTATGAACTTCTGATAGTATTTTTTATAATGCACACTTGGTTGAGATCCCCCAGCGCGTTTTTCAAGTTGTTCGAATTTAACCGCCAATTATGTGCATTCTGATATACGGATTTGTATTTACAACAGGGCCGGATTTAGATTTGATGAGGCCCTAAGCTATTTGAGATTAATGGGGCCCTTTATATGTTATAAAAAATGTTATAAAAACTGCAAAACGTTCAATATTAAAGCAGAAAATTGTTTAAAACTATTGCATTATTTCAGTTCTATTCAGTTCTAAAGGGCGGTGGATTGGCAGTATCAGTAGAGGGTCGGACGCCATGCTTTCCAGCATAGTTACGTCCCTTTACGATCTGAGTTCAAATCCCGCCGAGGTTGACTTTGCCTTTCATCCTTACGGGGTCGATAAAAATAAAGTACCAGTAATGCACTGGGTATTTGCTGGCCTTGTGCCTAAAGTAGAGACAATTATTTCAGTTCTATTTTATCTTATATTTTGGAAATGTACACACCGTTCTTTTTCAATTTTTTCGGGGCCCCAAGAAAGTGGGACCCTAAGCTATACTTTAGCTTATACGTAAATCCCACTCTGATTTACAAAATACGATTTCTGTAAAATCATGGAGCCAGTGGCAAACGGCGATCTTGGACTCTCTCTCTCTCTCTCTCTCTCTCTCTCTCTCTCTCTCTCTCTCTCTCTCTCTCTCTCTCTCTCTCTCTCTCTCTATATATATATATATATATATATATATATATATATATATATATATATTAGGTTATGCAAGAAATGCTTAGGATTATCCTGGATATGCAGTAATGGTTAATTACTACACTGGATAGAGTTGACGTACGGTGAGGGGTTACTCAACGAGTTATGGAAGAATAGTTGAAGAAACTCAGTTCCTGATCCTTCTGTATTCCGGAGTGTAGATAAAGAATGAATAATAACAGGTAGACATCATAAAAAGGTAATTTATTCCGTGTGCTTACAAATGTTTCCACGGTGGTTATACAGCCTAGTTATGCTATGTGCAAATTTATAACTATTTGCAAAACTCAATTATCAAATGCTGTGAACAGCTACAAATTGCACTTAAGTATCCATTTATAGTGATAAGCAGGGTATTGTCTTGATATAGTTAAGAAGTTGTTATTGAGAGAAAGTAGTTAGCGAGAAAGTAATGTTATAGTTAAGGGTTCGAATGTTAAGTTATTTTATAGTGAGAGAATTTAGCCTTCAGTTTGTGGTTGCAGTATATTGATCGTTCGATTCTGTCATTTAGTAATTTATTTTTGGATTTTAAGATGTAAAAGAGTTGTATCGGGTCTACCACTACCTCCTTTAAATCTCGCTGGTATCGTCATCGATTCTCAATTAAACATCCTAATCACTGTTTTGTGACCACGGTCGCCAATAAAACCTGGCAACTCCGTGAACGCAACCAACAGTTCACCTTGAAATAGGATATACTTTCCAGCGCTAGCGCATATCGGAGTGGATTGAAGTACTGCAGGTTATGTAACCTTGAACTCTTTTACATCTTAAAATCCAAAAATAAATTACTAAATGACAGAATCGAACGATCATTATACTGCAACCACAAACTGAAGGCTAAATTCTCTCACTATAAAATAACTTAACATTCGAACCCTTAACTATAACATTGCTTTCTCACTAACTACTTTCTCTCAATAACAACTTCTTAACTATATCCACCAGACTACAAGACAATACCCTGCTTATCACTATAAATGGATATTTCAGAGCAATTTGTAGCCTACAACTATGAACTCAATGTACACCCATCCCATAGCTTTCGTCTGTCCCCTCTCTATCTCTATTTCTTCCTCTCTCTCCATTCCTCTCTCTTTCTCTCTCTCTCTCTCTCTCTCTCTCTCTCTCTCTCTCTCTCTCTCTCTCTCTCTCTCTCCCTCTCTCTCTCTCTCTCGCCCTCGGTCCACCTCCCTCTCAACATCTATGAATCTGCCCTCTGTGGCAATAAATAATCCCAACTTTAACTATCAACGCATCGCTTAAGGTTGTCGCTTTGAGAGTAACCAGTATAATAAAACCCCTACCACAGCATTTTGATTAAGATATCTGTATTCTACAAACCACTCTCTCCCATTTCTCCAACCCCTGCATATCTCTCTCTCTCTCTCCCTCTACCCTTCTTTCTCTCTTCCTTTTCTACTCTATCTTCCCCAATAACCTCACTTAAGGGTATTTACATTTTATATTTTAACCATTCTGCTCTGAGGAAACAGTGGTAACAGCATTTGATAATTGAGTTTTGCAAATAGTTATAAATTTGCACATAGCATAACTAGGCTGTATAACCATCGTGGAAACATTTGTAAGCACAGAATAAATTACCTTTTTATGATGTCTACCTGTTATTATTCATTCTTTATATATATATATATATATATATATATATATATATATATATATATATATATAAATCTTCCTGCTATATCAAGCGTTAACCTAATATATCCCTTCCATATACTGTACCCATTGTGTTGTTAGTTCTGTTTACCTTTTACATACATACATACATATATATATACAGTATATATATATATATATATATATATATATATATATATATATATATATATATATATACATATATATATATACATATATGGTTCACACATGGAAATGTTTTCAAAGTGTTTTGTAGGAGACTAGCAGTTGGCCATATATGCCAGTCTCCCACCTACACGCCAGTTTGGCACCAGTGTTATTTCAGGCGAACGGTTCTAGCCTGGAGAGGAGACTGGAGCAACGTGAAACAAAGTGTCTTGCTCAAAGAAACAAAACACCGATCGGTGCAGGAATCGAACTCATGACCTTACGATCATGAACCTAACAACTATACCAACTATATATATATACACACACAGAGACACACACACACAGACACGCACACAGACACGCACACACACACACACACACACACACACACACACACACACACACACACACACACACACACACACACACACACACACACACACACACACACACACACACACACACACACACACACACACACACCACACACACACACACACATATATATATACACGTGTGTGAATTTGAGTGTCTCTATCGCATTTATAAATAACTGACAAGAATGTGAAAGAAACTGGAAGAAGAAGAGAGGAAAAAAAATGAACATCGAAATATTTCCCATAAAAAAATTGAAATATATTTAAATAGAGAATGTAAAAATATGAATAAAAAGCAAACGAGAGAAATTC
>OZ024742.1:186438323-186445823 GCA_964016885.1 Eledone cirrhosa
TCTCCATCTCAATTCTACTTTTGAAAAGCACAAAAACTGTGAAACCGGTAGAGGAACCAAATAAATATATATATAAAAAAAAAAAAGACGCCAGTTGCATTTTCGATTTCATCTTTTTTCCTTATACTTTCACTCGTGTAGGACACCTCGTTTTTTTTCATTTTGTAAAGAAACCTCACTTGCTAATATATATATATATATATACATATGCATATATGTGTGGATATGTGTATGTATATATATGTGTATGTATGTATATCTCTATATATATATATATACACCTCTATTCTTTTAACTATATATATATATATATATATGTATGTGTATGTATATGTATATGTAAGTGTATATGTGTGAGCACATGTGCATGTGTTGTAAATATATGGGTATGTATGAACTAGAATATATATATGGGCTGTATATATCTTTACGTGTAGGGAAGTAAATATGTGAACTAGCATGATCCACCCCACACCCCACTCCCAAACCAATATCAACAACATACATTTCTATTAACAAATATTACAAAACTAACCTTATTTTTCTCTTCTCTTTGTTGTGATCCCATTTTTATCAAAAGACATGTATCTTACACCTCATTAATCCCCCTCCCCCACCAGACGCACATAGAAGGCAATGTACTTTCAAACACACAGACACACACACACACACATATGCGCGCACGCACACACACACATACACACACACACATATATATATATATAGAGAGAGAAGAGAAAGAAAGTGAGTGTTTGTATGTGTGTGCGAAATAAACGGAGAAAGAGAACGAGACACCGTTCTAGACTTCAACATTTTGAATGTTAGAATCTTTGTTGGGTCTTCGATTTATGGAAAGCTTGAACCAGGCAGAAGTACAACTCCGCGCTATAACAACGTACAGCGGAAGAATATGAGTTTGTTGATTCAAAATGGAGTTCGAGCATTAGTCAGGGAGGAGTAAACCTGTAGGATAGTTTGAATGAGACATCAGGGAGCTTGGACAAAATGGGAATAATCATTGAGAGGAGATGTCAGATTTTGAAAGAATCGAAACACCCAATGTGTCTCGATAACATGTCCAATGATGTGTCCGGATACTTGACATGTATGACACATAGACACAGACACAGAGACACACACACACACACACACACACATACACACACACACACACACGTGCACACACACACACACACAAATATATATATATATATGTGTGTGTGTGTGTGTGTAAAAAGTAAACAGAAATAACAAAATAAATAATAGTGTACATTGAAGAAATATATTAGTTTAAAGCTTGAAATAACAGGAAAAGAGTCTGAACGTTTCGGACACTAGTCCTTCATCAGAAGATAGAAATGAAGTAAAAGACAAAATGGAAAGATAAAGACTGAGAAGAGGAATAAACGAAAAAAAAAAAAAATGAGAAATAAACACACGTTCGTATTCAGCCAGCCATTATATCATGACGCTACAAATGTAACTCTCTCACAAAACCTACCATACCTGGACCGCCACCACACTCTAACTATTCTTAAACTGACTCTTGAAGCTACTGTCTTGCTTTTGTTCTCGAAACGATTTGTTTGACAAAGATTTTTAAAGAACTTTTATCGTTTTTGTGAAGAAAACCTATAGTTGTTGGAGATTTCTCGAAATCTCGTACTTTCTTGAGTATTCTTGTTTCTGTTGTTATTGTTGTCATTGGTGTGATTGGTATATATGAGTTAAAAACCGCCAACCTATGTGGAATATCGATATGCAAAAATAAACTCTGATGATTCCGACATTGAGCCAACTCCTGAAGTTCAAGTTATAAAACTCTAAAAAATTTATAAAAACAAAAAAATTTTTTTTAGGATTTTTAAAATTAAAATTTTGAGTTTTTTTAACTGCAGTTCTATGACCTCTGGACGAAGTTTCGATCGACTGAAACATATGTCAGTTTGACAATGCCTTGATTCTCTGGTCTTTAAAATTTATTATATAACAGCTCTGCGTGAACCCCATTGCATTGAGCTTCTAACCATCTGGTAAAGTAGTTTGAATACTCCATTTAATATTATTATTATTATTACTATTATTATCATTGTTTTATATATATATATATATATATGAAGCGTTAAGCAAATGAAAATATGAGTCTCCTATATATATATATATATATATATATATGAAGTGTTAAGGAACAGAGAGTAGAAGTCTCCACTAGAGTCCATCGCCAGATCAACTCTCAGTCGCTGTTGCTTGGGGTAACATCAAAGAAAGTGGCTTGCTCAAGAACACAATGCAGCAGTCTATCCAGGGACTGAACCTTCAACTTTACGGTCGTGATTTCAACTCGCTAACCACTTGATCACATGCTTTCTAAACAATTTGTATACTGCCTTCTCTTTTCGCTCTGATGGATGGACAAGATCCCATACCCCATTCGCTTACCGAGTGAGGTGGACCTCGTCAAATCGGATCAAGGAAACAATGTTTCCATTGGTCTTTCCATTGCTGATACTCTCTACCGGTCGCAAATCCTGGCAGAAGAAGCGATGTGAAATAAAGTGTCTTGTTCAAGGTCACAACGCATCACCCGGTCGGAGAATTGGATTCGTAACCTCACGATTGCGAATCCAACTCTCTATCCACTAAGCCAGCCGCCTTCTCTTAAGCAGCATCTTTTATTCGAGAAATGAAATACAAATAAAATGTCTTACTTTGTAGGTTTTATACACATTAAGTTTCTCCTTATATCTTCAAAATACTCACAGTTATTGCAATCAATATTTATATTGTTTCCCTACAATTTCTATTCATGGTCATAAATTTCATATTTTATGTGACATTATATTCATAAAGGACTAGATTAGCAGATTTAGAACAAGAACATGAATTCTTTCTTACTATTTCTTTCTCCAACAGATCATAACATATTTACTGGCTTGCGCATTCATCATTAATGGTAGATGCTAGGCGGGCATTTTTTTTACAGAGCAACCTATGAATTTTGAAGTTCCAAAATTCGATAAAAAAAAAAACAAAACAAAAAATTAAAATGTTGTTATTGTCGTCGTTGTGTGTGTGCGAATATATGACTTTTATATAAACAACATTTGCATATATACAAGTTTGTGTATATTTTAACACTCACACATACACCACACACACACACACACACACACACACACACACACACACACACACACACACACACACACACACACACACACACACACACACACACACACACACACACACACACACACACACACACACACACACACACACAGAAGTATATATATCTCTCTCTCTATATATATAAATATACAAACACCCTCCACACGTACAGGCATATACAGTATATGTATGTGTATGTATATATATATATATATTGGAAAATGTGTGAGATCCTTGGTACAGTTAGGTGTATTTGAAAAAAAAGAAAATAATGACTTCACTTGTAGTGTTAACAAATTTATGATTTAATGTTATAATGTAATATTATAATATTATGAGTTGGTAGATCCAGTAAGTTCTTTGTTAACTTCAGTGGGAATAATTTTAGAGATTCCTGGTCAACTTGGGTTGGAGAACTTTCTCGCATTCGTCTGTCTGTGGCGATTGTCAAACTGAGATCAGGTTGTGTTGAAATGTGTGACTATATATAAGAGAGATTTGGATGTGTTTGGGGTGTGGCGTGCGGTGTTAATGAGTGTTGATGATGAAGAAGGTCCGAAGGAATTAAAGTATACATACACACACGCACACACGTACACACACACATGTACACACATACACACACACACACACACACACACACATATATATATACACTCAGAAAATGGTGAGGTTGTAAGATAATGGTGTTTGAGAAGGTAGTCGTAAACCTACTCTCCTGCTAGTTTTATTTCATTAGCTGACCTTTGATGAGTTTATAATGGCTTTAGTCCAGAAATAGCCGTCGAAACGGCTTGAGCTCTGCCGTCGGGGTCATACTTTCTCCTATTACCCACTCTACTACCCTAAGTATTGAGTACTCTGGTGCGTTATGGTCCACCTGGTTCCTTACCAGATCTTAGTCTTAGATTCTTCCGCGCCGTTCGGCGCATCGAGCAGTAAGTACTCGCCAACGGTCACGATCAGCGGCAACTTTTTCGAGACCGTGCCAGGTGATGTTGGCTGCCATCAGGTCCTTCCGGAACGTTCGTCGCCAGGTGATCCTTGAACAACCCCGCCTCCGTTTACCGCCAGGCGGAGTCCAGTTCATCGCTGTTTTAGAATGCCGCTCATTTGGCAGACGCAGAATATGGCCAGCCAGACGGACCGACGCTCCGTGACCACTCTCTGTATTATATATATATATATATATATATCATTATCTATAAAAGGCAGATTGTTGTTGTTGTTGTGTGTGTGTGCATGTTCCATGTTTATACATTTGCACAATTTCAAACCGATTCGACTCAACGTCTGTAAGAATGTTGTAAATGGTCTAACTTAGGTCACCGACTATTTATGTCATTCTAACTCACACACAATTACGGAAATATTCGATAAAACTAAATACATGTCGCTTTATCCCCCCCTCTAATACAATCAGATTTCCTCTCTCTACTCCCCTTCATCAGAGAAAGTTGCAGCATGTATGTAGTTTTATCGAATATAAACATGGAACATGCACACACACACACACAATCACAACAATATGCCTTTTATAGATAATGATGATGATGATGATGATGATTAAACTTACAAACTTTAAGAGAGAGAGAGAGAGAGAGTGAGAGGGAGAGGGAGAGAGAGAGAGAGAACGTTTGTTTTTGAGTGTGGAACGGTCAAACATTTATTTACTTCAATGACAAAGAGTACTTATTACATTTCATACGAAACAATTATTCAAAAGCAACAGATAAATTTATTCAACAACAAAAAAAAAATAGCGATAAATCTTTTTTAAAACATCTAACGTGGAAGAAAGAAGTATCAGTTCATTTACTATACACAATAATATCCTCTATGAGGTCACTAAACCTGCTAGAAACAGCAGCTAACTCTCCCCCATATCACACCCCTCCCTACTGTCTTAAATTTAGAAAACACACATTAGACAACCATGCAGAATAACTCCATCGCAACTCTGTTGTTCGGCTGGCATCGTCTACGTGCGTGTTGCGCAAGTACTGTGAAACAATACATTTCAACACTTCTTTGCACAGAGATAATATCTATAGGTGAAACTACAATTGTCACTGCTGGCGCAGCTCCTGCTTCGGCAGTTCAGGTCTGCAATTCATTCACTCAGTGCCTGGCAGATAAAAAAGTGCTGCCATAAAATGGGTGGTGCAACCTAACTTTGGTAACTTACTGACCCCGAGCAACGCCGGGCTTTAATGCTAGTATATATATATATATATATATATATATAAATACTTAGGTTAATAGGAGTTAGGTATTGTATACCCGTGTCCCATTAAGGTATTGGCAGCATAATAATTAGCTCTATGCTTTGGAGCAGAGACGTATATATGAAAAAGAACACAAGAGCGTCTACAACATCAAAATATTTTTATTGGCTTACAGTACTCCGGAGTACTGTGATCCTTGTGATTTCCAGATATACAACCACTGACACTGTTACAAAGACCAGAAAACCAAACTCCATATATTGAACCAAGTGATTTATTTGTGCGACCAAAATAACACTAAACACATATTGAACTAGGAATATTGGATCCTCCGTCAATGTCCGGGTGAGCAAAAATAGATTTCTATCTGCATTTGAATTTACGAACTTGTGCATCTGCTGTGGTGTCAAAAACAAACGCACATGACCGCACAAATAAACAATGGACCATGCCACGTGGCTTGAACCCGTAAGTGAATTGAGGGTTCTGCAACTCTGATACACAGATTATTTATTATTAAGATGTATAAACTTGACATAACTATTATCATCCTATATTCTCTCAACTAATCACACTTGATCATATTTCTCTATCCCGTTTTCTCCCCCCATAATTATTATATTTTTATTATTATTTGAAAAAATCGTTTTTTTTACATTGTGTTTTCCCCTCCAAATATTCGCTTATATTTCTTTATATATTCTCTATATATTTTTTTATCTTTATTATTTCCACTTTTATCCTCCTTTATATTTTACCTTATTCTTACTTTTATACCTTATTATAGTGTAATCTTCCCCATGCCTTATTATACACTATTAATTATAGATTATTATTATTACTCTTTTTCCATTTCTAATTACCTCATGTACTTTCTCCTCCGCTATATATATATATATATATATATTGTACGCCTTTTGTGTTTGTGTAGCCTCTGCGCACCCTCTGCACCATACTATCGACGCCACCCCATCTATGGTTCAGCTAACCACCCGACTCCCGGGAATGAATATGACCGCAGCTAGTAAACAAGGACCCACACCCCACCCTCCCGCACCAAAATTAGACTTATCGTCCCCTACTTTTGCTCTTTACTCCCTTTACTCTTTGTTCTTGAATGTTTGGTTGGTAGAGTCCATAACACCAATCAAACCCCTTTTATAGCTCTGACGAATCCTACGGTTACGTAAGGAAGAAACATTGTAAGCCAATAAAAATATTTTGATGTTGTAGACGCTCTTGTGTTCTTTTTCATATATATATATATATATATATATATATATATATATATATATATATATAATAATAATAATGACAATAATATAATCCGAGTAAACAACAACAAAATGTAATGACAAAACGATAAAATTCATTTGAATATAAATTTCATTTGACCAGACATATATTTTATACTATTGAAATTAGTATTATATTATACTGGTTTCATGTGGACACAGGGAAGTGAGAGTTTTACAACCTCTTTAAAATTGACACTTCCAGAGTGGAGGTGGGGCTTATATCCACCTTCCAGGGCGGAAATACTCAGACACAGTATTCACACCTCAAACAATTATTTTGTGTTCTTTCTGTGGGTATATTTCTAACTGGGGGGGGGGGGAGGGCATTACAGCTTGTTCTCCGTTTCCCTTCATCTGTTGATTCACCGTTTAAGGGGCCAGTCTACCTGCATCTCTATGAGAAGGAGGTAGAGTGAAATGAAATAGAGGAAAATGGCCCGGCGTTGCTTGGGATTTGCTCCAGAGTTCTTATATATTCATTATCGAGCCTCGTGAAATAAATACGTTTGTTTATATTTTGTTATTGTTTATGTAAAAATATCTGTATACGAATATATAATTATATATATATATATATATATATATATATATATATATATATATATATATATATATATATGTATATTAAAATAACAGATTAAAGTTTAAGCGAAGAATCGCCGCTTTCACCTATAACGGGATCTTCTGAAACTAAAAAAATCAATCTGTGAACGTAGAAGTAAATATTTCGAAAAACGTTACACACTAAATATATGTATATATACACACACTATATATACACACACTATATATACGTAAGAAGAGAA
>OZ024742.1:186450823-186453323 GCA_964016885.1 Eledone cirrhosa
AGTACCTTACCAACTGTGATTACTGCCGATTGAGTATCTCACGTCCCCATATATATATATACGCACATATGCATACATACATGCATAAATACACACACACACACACACACACGCGTATATATATATATATATATATATATATAAGCAGAAGGGATATTCAATTTGTTGGTAATTCAACAAATATAAATGTTTATAACTGATTCAGAGCACTCGACAGCTTTTTCTGGAGTAAATATTCAATGATATTAAATAAATGGAAACTATATTTATAAAACCATATTTATTCTATTATATATATTTCAAGGGTACCAAAAACTTTGGTACGCTTTCATCAGATAAAATACAAAGTGTGTTTTATAAATTTTGACATAGCCAAGGAACATACCTTATCAGTTGAAGTATTCCTTGGATAAAGGAATACTTCAACTGATAAAACACACTTTGTATTTTATCTGATGAAAGCGTACCAAAGTTTTTGGTACCCTTGAAATATATATAATAGAATAAATATGGTTTTATAAATATAGTTTCCATTTATTTAATATCATTGAATATTTTCTCCAGAAAAAGCTGTCGAGTGCTCTGAATCAGATATAAACATTTATATTTGTTGAATTACCAACAAATTGAATATCCCTTCTGCTTATATATATATATATATATATATATATATATATATTATTCTTTTACCTGTACCAGCCATCATGCTGAGGCCATGCTGGGGCATATATATATATATATATATATATATATATATATATATATATATATATGCCCCAGTATGGCCTCAGCGTGATGGCTGGAACAGGTAAAAGAATAATATATATACAGAGACGGACAGATAGATAGATAGATAGATAGATAGATAGAGAGAGAGAGAGAGTGTGTGTATGTGTGTGTGTGTGTGTGTGTGCGAGAGAGAGAGAGTGAGAGAGTGAGAAAGTGTGTGTGTGTGTGTGTGTGTGTGTGAGAGAGAGAGTAGAAGAGATGTTATTAGGAACATAAATGTCAGAACATAAAAAATATATTAAGTGGAAACAGGAACAAGAATAAGAATATGAACAATAATAATAACAGGATCAATAAAAACATCAATATAAAATAAAATAAAATAAAATACATCAACCGGAAAACCTAAATAAATAATATTCAATTTATTTTTTTGAAAATAGAGATTGATTTTCTTCCAATAACTCTCAACCACATACCACGGGTCCTTTATATCATACCCTGTGTAATACAAGTGCCATCACCTCATAACTTGTCATTTATATCTCAATCTCTGGTTAAAGGACATACCCTCACATCATTGGTATATATAGCAATGAAGGCAAGTGGCCTAGTGGTTAGCGTTGCGGACTCAAGATCATAAGGTCAAGTGTTCTGTTTTTGAGCAAGACGTTTCATTTCACTCTGCTTTTCATGCTAGTAGTGGGATCCTCATTATTAAAACACACAAGAGGACGGTGGATTGGCAGTATCGGTAGAGGGTCGGACGCCATGCTTTGCAGCATAGAGTTACGACTCTTTATGATCTGAGTTCAAATCCCGCCGAAGTAAACTTTGCCTTTCATCCTTACGGGGTCGATAAAATAAAGTACCAGTCACGCACTGGGGGAGGTTTAATCGACTTCCCCCTCCCCCAAAATCGCTGGTCTTGTGCCTATATAAGAAACCATTATGGTGAATTTGCAGTATCGGTAGAGGGTTGGATTATGTTTTCCAGTATAGTTACGTCCCTTTACGATCTGAGTTCAATTCCCGCCGAGGTTGACTTTGCCTTTCATCCTTACGGGGTCGATAAAATAAAGTACCAGTAATGTACTGGGTAATTGCTGGCCTTGTGCCTAAAGTAGAAACAATTAAATATATATATATAAGGGTGGTGAATTGGCAGTATCAGTAGAGTGTCGGACATGCTTTCCAGCATAGTTACGTCCCTTTACGATCTGAGTTCAAATCTCGTCGAGGTTAACTTTGCCTTTCATCCTTACGAGGTCGATAAAATAAAGTACCAGTAATGTACTGGTAAATGCTGGCCTTGTGCCAAAAAGTAGAAACAATTATTAAAACACAAAAGAAACATCCTATGATATGTATTAACGTAGGAGGCCTGCTAAACATACATAAATGTGGGCTATAAATTTCATTCCATTTTTATTTCAATAAATGACCCCTTAATCAAGTGATAAGTTTCTCTGGATAATATGCAGATATACCCACACAATTCTCCCATAAACCACCTCTAAGTAACAAACATATACTTCACTCATTCCACAATTTTACAATTATATATATATATATATATATATATATATATATATATATATATATATATATATATAATATAACATAATTATATATGTGATGTATATATATATATATGTATATATGTTCTATACAGTTCTATACAAGACAAAGATAGATTATAGTTAAAAATTGAAGGTGAAAATGTACAGAAGTATATTTTAAGATTATTTTCTCTTTAATCTGACAGAAT
>OZ024742.1:186460823-186468323 GCA_964016885.1 Eledone cirrhosa
ATATATATATATATATATATATATGTATTTAATGGCTTCAATATAACGAATTTTTCGTTACAACGAATTTCTTTATAACCCGTGAATTCCGTTATAATAGAATTTTACTATATATATATATAAAGAAATTCGTTGTAAAAAAAAATTCGTTATATTTAGATCGACCGCAACAAATCGAGCGTTTGTTTGTTATTAACTCGTATTTAAAAATTAAACAATGAATGAATGAAAACATACCTGCAATATGACTATCATGCAATAAAATATAAATATATACAGTGTACCACCGGTATTCACGGTCCCGGTTATTCGCGGAATTTGCATTAGAACCTAATTAATAAGTGTTCGTGGAAACTACCGCATATTCGCGGAATCGTAAATATCTTCCATTGTTTTTTTTTATGGTTTTCTTCGTGGCGATATATATTTTTTCACACTTTTAACGCTGAATTATTAATAACAATATACGGTTTTTGCCAGTCTATATTTTACATGTTTTGACGTTTATACGAAGCTGGTGCTCGAGGAACGTAACATGTGTTCAAATATGTTTCCTTCGTTTGTTTTCTGTCATATAAACTTGCGTAAAAATCACTCAAAAACTTTAAATTATTTTTTAGTCATGTATTTTATGTTTTAATAATTATATATATATATATATATATATATATATATATATATATATATATATATATATATATGTGTGTGTGTTTGTTTGTGTGTATATGTATCTATTGATGTATGTGAGTGTGTATATGTTTCAGATATGTTCTTTTGAATAATTTTTGCCATTAACGTAATATATATACAACATATCCTTGCGTACCGTAGGAAGTGATTAAGAGTTTTGACGCTATGAAGGGTGTTCGACTGTAAAACATTGCTTCAAAAAAGTCTCCAATGTGGTGATAAAGGTTTCTATGGGGCCCGTAAGATTAAATATTTCTTTAGCAAGGAATGTGGTCCTATAAAGCTTGTTATTGGGTTTGAAACAAAGTTCCCACACAAGTAAATAAACACACACACACACACACACACACACACACACACACACACACACACACACACACACACACACACACACACACACACACACACACACATATATATATATATATATATATAATTTGCGTTACGTTTCGCTTTTTCTACCCGCCGAAATGCGATTCTTGCTGAATTTATATATATATATATATATATATATATATATATATATATATATATATATATATATATATATATATATATATATATATAAGGTTGTACGGGAATTTTGTTTGTAACCCAATATATTGTATTTTAGTCACAGCGCTCAAACGCTGATTGGTCATTCTCTGATTTGATTGGATAACAGCTGCAATGGTCAATTTCTTATGTGTTAGTATTTGGGTTTAGATGACATCTATTGTTTTAGAGTGGACTCAGACATAACTGCGTGGTTAAGAACTTTGTTTTGTACTACCGACCCCTGATTTTGACCCCACTACGTGGCGTCTTAGGGTGAGTCTATTTCCATAGCCACAGTTAGAGGTAAATCGTGTCAGTGAAACTGAGTAGGGAGAAACAGCATGGAACCCCCTCGGTTAGTACACTCTTGTCACATAGCGCACCAGGCTGGTTCGGCTTGGTAATTGTGTCAAGGGAACACGTGCCTGTGGAATGCTCAGCCATCAACATATTAATCCATGAGTTTGACGGTTTGTTAATCGAACAACTGAATGCATATGGTCGAAACCTTTATACTCATCACACCCATCAGCGCTACCAGCACACTCACAGTAGCATCACCACCAGCACCACAAGCAGTACCCCGAGTAGCATCACCAACTACAGCAACACCACCACCATCGCTACTACTATGAACACCACTGCCGTCATCACCACAATCCCCATCACCACAAGCGTCACCATCCCCCAAATCATCAACATCATCCCCACCATCATTGCCACCATCATTACCACTACTACTATCAATATCATCACCACCACCGGCACCACTAGGACCACACCTCCACCACCTCACTACCAACCCATCACCACCACCACATCACCACCACTACCTCACCACCACCACCTCACTACCACCACCATCACCACCATCCCATTACCACCACCACCTCACTACCACCACCATCACCACCATCCCATTACTACCACCACCACCACCTCACCACCACCACCACCTCACCACCACTACCTCACTACCACCACCATTACTACCACCACCACCCCATCATCACCACCACCACCACCACCACCACCTCACCACGACTATCACCATGTATCACACAGGCATTGACAAAACATACAGTTATGAAGTAGATATCTCCGAGCTAATCTCGGATGCCCTGAAACAACAATGGATTGACGCTAGCCTTTCCTCCTTGACGTAACTCAGGTCAATAACTCCTGAAAGCATCATAATCGTTACCATCTCTATCAGTTCCAAAGCAACGTCAAAGAAGTAAACATCAACATTGACTTGAAACATCAAAATTATCTCAATTGATCTTAACCTGTCTAAACAAGATGGCGCCTTATTTTGAGATCCAATACTTAAAACCTATGAGATGTGTTTCTATCGCTTTACATTCTGTTTGAATTATTCATATTTTTCAAATCATGATATCATTTTGAAACAAAAACAAGAACAAAACGACATTAGGTAGATACAGTCTCACAACTATAAGATGGCACTCTGCCTCAGTACGTTATCGTTTTCAAAACTGACAAATAACTGGATACTTTAGATGGTAAATGGAACAGTGAATTGAAGGGATTGTTAAAAAGTCGGATGGGATATTTTGCAATATCTGTTCCGCTTTTGTGCATTCCGAGTTCAATTCCTAACTCCTGTCATTGGAAAATTTGTGACACTTTTGTCAGGAGTTGTGACAGGCAGATAGTATCAGCAATGGAAAGAAAGACCAAAGGAAATAGTTTCCTTCGTTTGAGCTGACGACTAACTTTTTTCCTTTTCAAAGATAGTCGGGCTTTCATAATTCAGGCCACAGAAATAATGAATTTCCCTTGAAAACGCGGGACCTAGTAGTTAGGGTGTTAATCCAAAAGTCGTAGGTTCGTTCCTCTGACAAGGAGATGTATTGCGTCCTTGAGCAAAGTATTTTATTTCACGTTACACCATTCCACTCAGTTACAGATGAAGGTTAAATTTCCGACGAACTGGCACTGACCCCTCTTGAAACCAGGATAAGCTCCAGCTGATGAGCTTCTAGGCTAAAGAAAGGCTGGTTCTTAAAGAGTTTCATAAAAATATAAAGCTGGATTACAGGACACTTGTTCAAGTAAAAGGCGCTAGTTTTGTCCTAGGGTAATTATTATAACTGATTATGTGAAGCTCATGGCTTAGTGGTTAGAGTATTTGACTCACGATCATAAGGTTGTTAGTTCGATTGCAGCGCGTTGTGTCCTTCATCTGACTAACGAACCAACAAACAAACCAGCCGACTGACCAACCAAACAATCAACCAACCAACCAATCAACTTCCTGACAATCCAACTAGCCAAGCATCTGACCAACCATCCAATCAACCAACCATCCAGCCAATCAACGAACTTGGTGACCATCCAACCAGCCAAGCATCCAGCCAACCATTCAACCAGCCAGCCAACCATCCAACCAACAAACCAACCAGCCAGCCAATCAACCAACTTGGTGACCATCCAACCATCCAACCAACCACCCAACCAACCGACCAACCACCCATCCAGCCAACCAACCAACCAGTCAACTAACCAACCATCCAAACATCCAACCAACCACCCAACCAACCGACCAACCACCCAACCACCCATCCAACCAACCAGCCAACCATCCAATCAACCATCCAACCAACCACCCAACCAACTAACCAACAAAGCAACCAACCAACTAACCAAACAACCAGCCAACCACCCAGCTAACTACCCAACCAACGAACCAACCACCAACCATCCAATCAACCATCTAACCATCCACCCAACCATCCAACAAACCATGCAACCAGCCAACAAACCATGCAACCAACCAACCAAACAATCAACCATCCAACCAACTATCTAACCAACCAATCAGCCAACCAGTCAACCAGCCAACCAACCAAGCACCCAAGCACCCAACCAGCCAACCAGCCAAACAACCAACCATCCAACCATCCAACCAACCAACCAACCAACCAACCAACCAACCAACCAACCAACCAACCAACCAACCAACCAACCAACCAACCAACAACCAGCCAACCAACCAACCAACCAACCAACCAACCAACCAACCAGAGTTAGATAGATAATTGTTTCTACTTTAGGCACAAGGCCAGCAATTACCCAGTGCATTACTGGTACTTTATTTTATCGACCCCCGTAAGGATGAAAGGCAAAGTCAACCTCGGCGGGATTTGAACTCAGATCGTAAAGGGACGTAACTATGCTGGAAAGCATGGCGTCCGATCCTCTACCGATACTGCCAATCCACCGCCCTTAGAGTTAGATAGATAATAATACATATATATATATATATATATATTGGTAAACGGAATAGAAAATGCTGACAAATTGTTCACAGTTGAAAAATGGTTTAATTAGGAATAAAAGAGTATTAGTAATTGTATGGGTTAGTATTCAGTTGTGGTTTTAAGTTTTTAAGTTTTTACCGGTTGCGCATTTCTAAATGCTTTTCAAAAATAATTTTGAGATAGAGTGTCCGTGCTGTTTGCTCTGATCTGATTAGTTTTGGGAATTCTACCTGTTTTTATGTTAAAAAAATGGCTCCAGCGTTATTTTTGTGTTGCAAAAATGCTTGTGGTCAAAACAATTTTGATTGGTCGGTAGAGGTCATGTGAATGTAAAAAGTTGATTTTGCGCCAAGACTGTTTTTATGTTAAAATTTTATGTTAATATATATATATATATATATATATATATATATATATATATATATATATATATATATTAGTAAAAAGGAAAAGAAAATGCTGACAAATTTTTCTCAGTGAAAAATAGTTTAATTAGGAATAAGTATAAATTAGTAATAAGTATTGGTTAGTATTCAGTTTTAGTTTTAAGTTTTTACCGGTTGCGCATTTTTAATGCTTTTCAAAAATAATTTTGAGATAGAGCGCTCGTGATGTTTTCTCTCTCTCTCTCTCTATATATATATATACATATATAAACAAATAGTAGAGAAGAAAAAGATTTTTTCAGTAGAAAATGCTGAAGAGATTCTTTCAGTATAATATCAAAACATTTATTTATAAAGTGGATATTTCCGCATTTAATAATGGTACCGGTTTCACCATTATATGCTTTTTCAACTGTGGATATGCATAATGTATTTATGTTGCATATTTATACGAATAATAAAAAGGGAAAGAAAAATTATTAGTTTTTAAATATTTAGAGAGGAGAGTTCATATCTCTGTCCATATTTGTCCTTCGTCCTCTGTAAATTGGACAAACACAAACAGAGATATGAACTCTCCTCTCTAAATATATATGTAAAAACTAATAATTTTTCTTCCCCTTTTTATCATTCGTATAAATATGCAACATAACTACATTATGTATATCCGCAGCTGAAAAAGCATATAATGCTGAAACCGGTATTATTAAATGTGGGAAGATCCACTTTATAAATAAATGTTTTAATATTATACTGAAAGAATCTCTTCAGCATTTTCTACTGAAAAAAATCTTTATCCTCTCTACTATTTCTTTTTATATATATCAACTAGTGTGCTACTTTTCTACATTCCATATATATATATATAAGTTTGTCCCGGGTTCAATCGAGGGTAACCACAGTAAGTAAGGTACTCAATACATAGCAGAGTATAAATATTTAATATAGAAATGACTTCTGCATGACTAGAACTGTTTCACTCGGGAAAAATAATCAGGAAGCCCATCATATATATATAAAAGAATATGAATTTTTTTTTTAAATAGAAAACGAGATGTTTTACAAAAGTGAAAGTATAAGGAAAAGAAATCGAAAATGCAACTGGAGTCTTTTGAAGCATATTTATTTCCTTTACTGGTTTCAGAGTTCTTATGCTTTTCAAAAGTATAATTGAGATGGAAGGTTTGTGGTTGGTCTCGCAACTGGTTCGTGTTCGAAAGTTCTTTCTATTTTATGTGGAAAGAGTGGCTCGAATTGCTGTTTTTTTTACAAAAGTTATTTGGTTGGTTGATGACTGTCACGTGAATAAGAAAAATATATTTCGTGCCAGTTCGTGTTGTATTTGCCTTAAAATATGCTTCAAATTATTGTTTTTTATAAGTATAATTTGGTTGGTTGATGACTGTCACGGGAATAAGTAGATCAAATTTCGTGCCAGCTCGTGTTTGAGGGTTCTTTAGTACCATTTTAATGGTTAGACAGTCACATAATTGGCCATATAATATAGGTGCCAGAAAAGAATAGTTTTTCACAGAAAGTTTTGTGCCGAAAAAAGATAATTGTTTCTACTTTAGGCACAAGGCCAGCAATTACCCAGTACATTACTGGTACTTTATTTTATCGATCCCGTAAGGATGAAAGGCAAAGTTAACCTCGGCGGGATTTGAACTCAGACTCTAAAGGGACGTAACTGTGCTAGAAAGCATGGCGTCCAACCCTCTACCGATACTGCCAAAAAGGTAGTTGTTTCTACTTTAGGCACAAGGCCAGCAATTACCCAGTACATTACTGGTACTTTATAAAAAAGATAATTGTTTCTACTTTTGGCACAAGGCCAGCAATTACCCAGTGTATTACTGGTACTTTATTTTATCGACCCCATAAGGATGAAAGGCAAAGTTAACCTCGGCGGGATTTGAACTCAGAATGGCAAGGGCCGTAACTCTATGCGTCAAAGCATGGCGTCCGACCCTCTAAATGGTCAGGAAATAGGAGAGGTAGAAATAGTTCTAGTTCAGTGAGTATGGCTGATGTCGTGGTGAGGTGTCAAAATTCAGACTTTCTATTGAAACAAATTGAAAGTTTATGTCGATAGTGGTGGCGGCGGTGATCGTGGTGGCAGGAAGAAAAGAGAAATATACTTTTTATGTGTGTGTGTGTGTGTGTGTGTGTGTGTGTGTGTGGGCTATGGTTAGCATGTTAAAGTATTCAAATATTAACGTATGTTAAAGTATATTTAGCTCTGGTCTTTTATTTTCGAATATAGAGAAGGGTGTTATGTGTGTGTGGATGGTTAGCATGTTATGGCGTTAACATATTAACGTATATTAAACTATATTTAATGCTGTCTATATTTTTGAATAAACATATTTTCCTTATTTATTCGTATTTGGTCTGTTGTATTGTTAGTGCAAAGATAAAGTCGGAAGACTTAGAATTTGGGTGTCTTATTGTTTGCACATATGTCTAGATGTCCACTGAGTGGTATCTGTCTTGTGGTAGGGACTCGTAATTGTTGGCAATGAATTGTCATTCTGTTTCTGTGGGTGAGTTTAGTTTCCCCTATATAATCTTCATTACATCATTTACATTTTAATGGC
>OZ024742.1:186473323-186568323 GCA_964016885.1 Eledone cirrhosa
CCACCATACCATGAATAAGTTAGCTATGTCGCCTGCAATGCTAACACCAATGGCTGCTCCTTCCTCTTGGGCATATGTTTTTCCATTAAATTTGAGCATATGTTCCTTAAGGGTTAGTTTTATGCTGGCCCCTACCGCATGTGCAATCATTTTCTTCAGTTCATCGTGGTTTTCGGGTGTCCGTATGGCTCTGGTCCACCCGTTCCATCTATCTGTGTGTGTTTTCTTGGCCATTGAGGTAATGGTAGGTGGTCTGCCTCTTGCTGGTCTTGTAGGGCACAGGTTGCTAAGGTCATATGTGTCTAGGTAATTATTACTATAGGTAAACTTAAATAGGAGTCCCAGCTCACTGGTGTCAATCCCACGGAACTCAACCTTGCTCTCACTGATCATTTCTACGCATTTCTCCACAGCAAAATCCACGTCAATAGATGGATACAGGGACACAACATCCATACTGCCTATTATGCAGTTTGTTATGTCCCAAGATCGGTTACCCACGCCAATTCTGCTGAGGAGGTCCTCCGTGCTGTCACATACATCTGGGGACATTTCAATGATGGGGCGTATAATCAGGGAGAGGAAGTAGGACAGTCTGTAGTTACTAGCAATGTTAGCTCCACAGACTGGCCGTGTTGGTGGTCCCGCGACAGGGTCACAGCCCGTTTTATGGTCTTTTCGAAGCCCATACAACGCCGGCACGTCATTGTTCCAGGCCTGGAAGTTGTTGGCAGTCCTTTTGTTGGGCTGCATTATATTCGTCCACATCACCATATGGGCATTGAGGGCTTTTTCTCTATCCTCATGCTCCTGTGGTGTTACCTCTCTTGTGTTAGTGATGTGGGGTTGCATTGCCTGGATGTAGTTTGGCAGGCTGTCAACCGACATTCTGCCAGACTTGTCTGTTGGAAAGCATGCTATCTCTCCATTACGTGAGCGCTGCATGAGCTTACGCAAGCCATTTGCAGATTTTTCTCCCAGTTGCTGGGTCTCCATTCTATTATGCTTCTTGCTATACTGTTCTATAATATTTCTAAGTTCGGATCTAGCTATACTAAATTGTGCTTCTGTTTGTTCATCGACCTGCGACGGCAATTGCGTGCGTTTGTTAAATGGTAAAGTCGTGGCGTGGACTCGTCGCAGGTCGAATGATTTATCGGAGGGATTATAAAACGTAGAGTTCCAGGCTGCTGCTTTATGTGTACTAGTGCTATTGTTATTGTTAGTTATGTTGTTTCTATTTCTATTTCCACCAACAGCCTCATGGTTGTTTCTATGTCTCTCATGATTACCCCTGTCTCTTTCCACTGGCTCATTGTTGTTATCTACCCTATTTGTGTGTCTGTGTATTCGTCTTGGTTATTCTCTTTGTCCTTAGTCTCCCTTCTCCTTTTAATCCTATTACTTTCCCTTATTTCTGTGATTTCTGTGCTACTGTCATTACTTGTTTTCTGTGTCTGTGTGTTTGTTAAGATTGTGGTGGTGGTGAGAGGCATTGAATGCGTGTGTGTTGTTGTTGTTGATGTGTGCTGTTGTTGATGTGTGTTGTTGTTGTCTCCATGTGTGTTATTGTTGTTGTGTGTGTTGTTATTGTTGTTTGTGTCTGCGTGTCTGTTGTTGTTGTTTCTGGGTATGTTGTTATTGTTGTTGTTGTTGGTGTGTGTGTTGTTGTTATTGTTGTTTGTGTCTGTGTGTCTGTTGTTGTTGGGATGTGTGTTCTATATGTGTGTGCGTATATTGTTGCTTTTGTTTTTGTTTTTGAGGCTCCAGCGTAGTTTTGTAAATGATTGTAAATGATTTTTCTATTTCTGACAGTATATCGGTTTCAACACACGATTTCAGATAAAGAATCTTGCTAAACAAATTCAGAAACGAAATATATATATATATATATATATATATATATATATATATATATATACATATATGATATATATTATACAAGAAAAATAATACAATGTAATGATGGTATATTAGGTTAACTCTTGATATAGTTAGAACGGAAACAACATTTTTTATGCTAGTCCTTCATCGAAAGATAGAATGGGAGGGAGGGAGAGGGAGATAAAGAGGGTGGAGGGAGAGAAAGAGAGAGAGAGGGTGTGAGAAAAAGAGAGAGAGAAGATGGTGTTTGGGAAGATGAAGAAGAAAAAGGAAAAAAAGACGAGAACATAAAAAAAAAAGGCAATAGAGAAAGGCAGTAGAGAAAGCGTTGTAGTTAGTCAGCCATATATGTTTTATAAGTGTTTGTGCTGTGTTTTTTTCTCGGACTGACCTGTGATTAAAAGAAGCAATAAGAGAAAATAAATTTGGAAGAAAAATATTTTATGGCGACCTTTTAGTTCATAAAATATTTGATTTATGACTAAATCGGTCTCCCATACTGAAGAGGTGGAATCAATTTACATTACTTGTCTATGTTATGTATGTGTATATGTATGTGTATGTATGTGTGTATGTATGTATGTATGTTTGTGCGTATGTATGTATGTATTTATGCATGCTTGTATGTCTGTATGCATGCTTATATGTCTGTATGCATGCTTGTATGTCTGTATGCATGCTTGTATGAATGTATGCATACATGTAAGCATGCATGTATGTATATATGTATGTATGTAAATATATACAGATAAGTACACATACCTTACTTACACACACTCATTACATACACACAAACACACATATATATATGTATACACACACACATATATATATATATTATATATATATACATATATATATATATATATATATATATATATATATATATATATATATATATATATATATATATATATATATATATATACACACACACACACACACACACACACATATATATATATATATATATATATATATATATATATATATATATATATATATATATATATATATAAAATATATATATATATATTTATATATATATATATATTCATGTGTATATATTCTAGATACAGTCCATGTTTACGCCATTGCTCTCATTGTCTCCCTTTCTCTATTAGTGACTCTTTACTGTCGATTTAATCATTTAACTTTCTTATTTTCCCTTTTCACACACATATACCATATACATACACACACATATACATACACATACCATATACATACACATACCATACCTCACATACGTACCACACCACACAAATATCCTACATCGCACACACACACACACACACACACACACACACACATACACACACACACACACACACACACACACACACACACACACACACACACACACACACAGACATATATATATACATACATACATATAACCCACTCTCCACACACACCTGATCCTCACTTATATTACCTTACCATCGAAAACACACCCATATAGACTGGTCATAAATTCACTAAGGGTCTTCACCTCAACCCCATAGCCTCATAGCACCCCTAGCCCTCACCCTATTTACCCACCTACCTAGCCCCAATCTGTTTTACTCCCCATCTCGACTAGCCACACATATTACAGATAATCAATTTAATATGTTTTTGTTTTCGTTGAGCGAAAGGATTGCAAAGCAAGATAACTCCAAAGAAAGATAACAACAACAACAACAGTAACAACAACAGCAGTAACAACAACAGAAACAACATCAACGCAAGAACAGTACCACCACCAACAACAGTAACAACATCATCAACAACAACAGTAACAACAACAGCAGTAACAACAACAGAAACAACATCAACGCAAGAACAGTACCACCACCAACAACAGTAACAACATCATCAACAACAACAGTAACAACAACAACAGTAACAACAACAACAGCAACAACAACAACAGCAACAACAACAACAGCAACAACAACAGCAACAGTAACAACACCAATGCAACAACAGTAGCAACAACAACACTAACAACATCAACAAGGACAGTTGCAACAACAACAGTAACAACTTCCACGACAACGACAGCAACAGTAACAACAGCAACGAAAACAGCAACAGCAACTACAACAACAGCATCAACATCAACAACAATAACAACAACAGCAATACTAGCAACACAGACAACAACAACAACAACAGTAACAACATAAACAACAACAATAACGATCGTCTGCACTACTACCATCACCTCACCCCCACCATCACCACCACCACCGCCATCACCACAACCACCGTCACTACCACCACCACCACCACAACGACCATCATTTCCCCAACCACCTCCATCACCATCACCACCACCACCACCACAACCACCATCATTACCACCCACCACAACCACTACGTCACCACCACCATTACCACAACCACCACCGCCACCACCACTATCACTACCACCACCACCATCACCACCACCACCACAACCACCACCACCACCACAACCACCATCATTACCCCAACCACCTCCATCACAACCACCACCACCAGCAGCACCACCACCACCACCATCATTACCACCACCACCACCACAATCACTACGTCACCACCACCATTACCACAACCACCACCGCCACCACCACTATCACTACCACCACCACCACCACCATCACCACAACCATCACCAGCACAACCACCACCAGCACAACCACCATCGCCACCACAACCACAGCCGCCGCCGCCGTCACCACTACCACCACCACCACCACCACCATCACCACCAATAATACAACCAGAAACAGTAGCAACAGAAAGAACAACAACAACAACAACAACAACAACAACAACAACAACAACAACAACAACAACACCACCAACAACAACAACAACAGTAACAAGAAATCCCCTTATCAAATGAACAGAAATAGGAATATAATGAGGCTAAATAAAGTGATTTATGTGCAATGGATGTTTCTAGATGGAATGAAGGTGATTTCTTGAATTTTCTCAGTAAAACACAAGAGGCAGCAATGAAATCGTAATCTAGAAAAGAACAACTTACACTAATTTCATTCTATCACATTGATCTTAGAGAATTGCATAATGTTTGTTGCTGTTGTTGTTGATGTAGTCGATATTATATTTATTGATGTTGACGTTGGTGTTCTTGTTATTATTGTTATTGTTTTTGTTAGTAGTTGTAGTAGTGATGGTAGTGGTTGTAAATGTTGATGTTCCTCTTGCTGTTGTATACCAAGGTAAACATAATTTAACTCCTCCTTCAACACCCAGCATTGTTACATTCTTTTATTCTTTTAGTGGTTTCAGTCAGGTGAGTGCGGCCATGCTGGGGCAGCACCTTGATTAACTTCATCATATCAACCCTCATACTTATTTTCAAAGTCTGGTACTTATTTTATCGATATTTTTTTTATTGAATAAACAAACACTGGTACAGATAAAAATGTAAACACGGGCACACAAAACACCCAAACACACACACACCCTCAAACCATATATATATATATATACACACACACACATGGTGGCTGCCAACTCGTTTTCGAGTACGGCCACTACTTTATATCCATGTAGGAGAACTCCTACCGATGCGCTGAACGAGTGTGACTTTTTAGTCCAGCCAGCGACTTGAAAACTCTGGTACAAACACTACACTTGTGACAATTATTGACACATAGTGCTGGGCCCATGGTACCATGTGACGACAAGTGCAGAGAGATCTCCAGATATAAAGCAATGCCTGTGACGTGAAGCTTTTATAGTGAGCAAAGGCACTGCACAAAGCCAGTCCCACTCTCTTAACGAATATGATATTTACCAAAAAGAAGAACAAGTCAACATCATTGGATACAATCAGGGCTGCAGGTGTTATATCAGAGTTTTCCTTCTCCTAGAATTCTGCCTTGACAACGGCTAAGGGGTCATCTCTAAGGGGTCATCTCATACATACATACATACATACATACATACATACATACATACATACATATATATATATATATATATATATATATATATATATATATATATATATATATATATATATATAGTTCAATGAGACAACAGAAGTACAAAAAGTCTTATTAGTTTCACGTTTTATATTGGAAAGAGGAAAGAAAGTTCGACGTGTCAGGCTTAAGTCCTTCTTCGGGAGTACAAATAGAGACAGGCTCACAATAGAGAAACAGAAAGAATGTCCAGTAAAGACACACACACACACACACACACACACACACACACACACACACACACACACACACACACACACACACACACACACACACACACACACACACACACACACCACACACACACCACACACATATATATATATATATATAGTTTACGGGTTTCTGCAGTTATCACCTGCTAAATTCCACTCATAAGGCATTAGAAAAACAGAGACAATGGGAAAAGACGGTTGCCCTAGGTACCGAGCAGCGGGAAAGAACCAAGAACAACATGGTTTCAAAGTCAACTTCAGAGTCACACAGCCATATTTGCTCCTAAGTTATATTGACTATTATTGGACAAGAAGATCTTCAATGAGACATAAAACAGATGATTGTTTTACAGTTGTATGTGAAAAGAGTTAAATCACAGTAGGAAATATCCAGTGGAACGCTGGTAAATATAGTCCAAGATAAACAGATGCGTTCTGTGTGAAATGCAAGAGATAAAAATGGAAATCTTCTACATTTGAAACTAATCGAATGAGAACAGACTTATCATATTACTTCATGTTTCAACTGTGTACACATCCATGTTTAAGGTATAAAAGTGAACGAACGAATATCTATGTAATTCAGAATTCTAATTTTATGTATAATATAATCACACAAACTATAAAAATACATGATTTATTTCAGATATCAATTATATGTTATACTAGCCTCGTATTTCTTTGGCTGCCATTCAAGCCGTCTCTTGTTATCAGGAGAAATACAAAGATTTAAGAGAAGTAAATGTTTTTGTAAAGGCGCCGTTTCGTATTTCAAAACCCTCTCTGTTTTATATTATCGTGCCTTATGATTTTCTAGTAATTTTAATATTTTCTAATCTATTGTTTATTACGGACGACTTATTGACTTCAGGACTTAAAAAGAAGAGGAAAACACACACCTAAATTTAACATTCAGTTCAGATCAATATCTATGCTTAAATTATTCAAAGCTAACTTCAATATTAAATAGCAACTGTACTAAAATGTAGGCAATACTGGTGAGGGAGCCTACACCATCATAAATATACAAAATACATACAATTTTTCTTCATTATTGGTGTCTTCTTTTTCATTTCTCGCCTGACAGAATTCTAAATCTTAGGAGTTTCAATCTATGGACTTAAATAATTAGTGAATATATATATATAACGAAGGAAATATGGTAAGGAACCAGATGGACCATAACGCACCAAAGTACTCAATACTTAGGGTAGTAGAGTGGGTAATAGGAACGAGTAGGACCCCGACGGCTGAGCTCAAGCCGTTTCGACGGCTAATTCTGGACTAAAAGGTTTAGTCCAGAATTAGCCGTCGAAACGGCCTGAGCTCAGCCGTCGGGGTCCTACTCGTTCCTATATATATATATATATATATATATATATATATATATATATATATATCACGTGTATCACGGTGTATCACGTGATAATATCTCCCTCCGCCTTTTTGAGATTTTCTCGCTTGCTACGGACGTGTCTGGAAGCGCCCTTTCCCCGAGGAGTTCCCTTGAAAAGCTAGCTTGCCTCACAACAATGTTGCATCTCTATGATGTAGGATTGTTGCATACTGACCAGCGAAACTGTACAGTCGGGACTTTGAAGAACAAATATGTATATATCTGTGTCTATTACTTCTTCTTCCTTTATAATTTGTTACATAGCTCTGATATCGAGTCAATTTAATTATTTCGATTATCTTGTCTCTCGTAATCATGGAGTAACACTGGTTAAGGTCGACAACACACACACTCACATACTTGTGAAAAAAATATATGTGTGTATATATACATGTGCATGTATGTGTGCACATATATGTACGTACCTCTAATTATTATATATATATATATATATATATATATATATATATATATATATACACACACACATATATATATACACACACATATATATATGCACCTATGCGCCTTAGTGGTTAGAGCGTTGCAATTGAGTGGTTGTGAATTTGACTCTCGGACCCGGTGATGCGTTGTGTCCTTGAGCAAGATACTTTATTTCACGTTGTTCCAGTTAACTGAGCTGTAGATATGAATTGCGACGTCACTGGTGGTAAACCGTATCAGCCATTGCCATTCCCTTGGACAACATCGGTGGTGTGGAGAGGTGGGGAGGGGCTGGTATGCATGGGGACTGCTGGTCTTCCATAAAACAAATCTTGCCAAGGCTTGTGCCTCGGAGGGAAAGTTTCTAAGTGCAAAACGATGGTCATTAATGACCACCTATGGGCGGCCTTTAATCTCTCTCTCTCTCTCTCTCTCTCTCTCTCTCTCTCTCTCTCTCTCTCTCTCTCTCTCTCTCTATATATATATATATATATATATATATATATATATGTGGGGCTATGTAGAACGACTATTGTCGTGGGTGGGACCAATCCGGTTGACCACCGAGTCCATTGTCATGATCAAACCGCCACCCTCCTTCAAAAACGAAGGAGAGGCGGTTTTCCTTTGTGTGATAGCTATGGCGAAAGAGGTTGTATGGTGGACAAGGTTGAAAGGGCTGAGGTCAGACACCTTTCTCTCCGGCTAAGAACTGATTCTTTTTTTCAAATACCACTTTGGAAGAAGAATCAGGATGGAGAGAGAGGTGCTGTACCCCAGCAAGTTTTATGAAAGGTGGGTGAAAGTGGCGAGAATGGCCCGAGTGAATGGGCCGTCTCTCTATATCAGCCTGTAAGTTGAAGAAAAAGAGGAAGAGAGGAAAGGGGGTACTCACTCTTCGTACTCCTGGAGATGAGGGTTGCACATTTTTTTTCGGGGGTATGTGTTACCCATATAAACTGTCTCCCTCTATTGGGGAAAATCGACTAACTTTTTAAATTCCATTTGTGATAACATTTTACACGTTTTTATTGTACGTAAACTTCCCCCTTTGTATTTGTCCCCTTCTTTTGTGCCCCTGTGGCTAATAAAGAAATATATCTATCTATCTAACTATCTCTATATATGCTGGAATTTGCTAGTTGGCGTCAGCCATCAGTTTCCAAATTTCATAGGTAAAAGGCTTTCAAATGTTTATTCGTAAACATACCGTATATCATTAGATATACAAAATTCACATACTTATATGGATACAGCTATGTCGGAGCGAACATTTTAATATACATATATATATAAACGTGTATGTTAGAAAACACACAAGGGTGTGCCCGAACAAAGAGAAGGCAGAATGTAGACAGATAAGTTAAAGTGTACAGTATGAAAAGAGAGAGAGAGAGGGTGCGTGAGAGAGAGAGAGGAGAGAGAGAGAGAGAGAGAGAGAGAGAGAGAGAGAGAGAGAGAGAGAGAGAGAGAGAGAGAGAGAGAGAGAGAGAGAGAGAGAGGATGTCAAAGCTGCTATTTTCTCATAGGTAGGTAATATGCTTCATATCATATTAGCTGAGAGGAAGAGATATCAATGGAATGGACCTTCGTCGGTTTCGATTGTGAGTATTCCAGTTGTTTCATCAATGAAAAAAACCTGCTTATGAAATTAACATATAAGTGACTGAGCATTCTACAGACATGTGTGTGACAAGGCTGGATCTTTGAATTATATATACAGTCCATTCAATTGGCTTCCAAACAAGTTCCATCTACTCAGTTCCACTCACAAGGCAGAGGCTAATCCGTAGCTATGTCTTCTGCTTCTTCGATCCCTAACTGGGGATTGGGGGAAGCTGTCTTCTCAACCAATGCGTTGTTGTGGGTGTCATTGGATGATGGACTCTGATGATGATGTTCTTCCACGCTTTTCTATCCATGGTGCTGACTTTAGCAGGTCGAGGCCGAGGCGCTGCAATTTCAAATCCTCCTCATTTTGTTTCACCCATGTCTTCTTTGGTGAGCTGTACTAGATTCTCCAGTGCATGGGTCACTGACATGACAAAAATTGGTGTGGTAGTCTTCCAGTGCTCATCCTGCAGACCTGGTCAAACCACTGTAGCCAGCATTGCCGGATTTCGTCTTTAATGATCGGTTACTGCTAGCATTGTTCTCAGATGGTATTGTTTGAAATTTGGTGGCGCAGAGAGACGCCGAGGATTTGACGAAGACATCGTATTTGGAACACCTCGAGCTCTGGTAAATGACAGCTGTCCAATACATCACACACATACACCCAAGAGCTGATGGTTGTGAAGCGAACTCCTTAACTATTTGGCTCTGCTGTGTCCACAAGTGAAAGAAGTACAATTCGTTTATCAGTAATAAATGTTAAGATTACAACATACATACGTTGTTGGTGTTAATCCGGGGGTGAAATAGCCAAGAAGCGAGACGAGACAAGACGAGATCTTTAAAATTGCCTGCAAACATCGCTGACAAATGAGTGTCTTATCTCATTGTTGAAAACTACATAGCTACTACTACTACTACTACTACTACTACTACTACTACTACTACTACTACTACTACTACTACTAATACTACTACTACTAATAGCATATAAACAAAACTCAGAAAACAAACAAAAATAAATTACAAAATCATTCTTTCATGATAGAAGAAACTACATTTAAGGTGAAACAACAAAAACCACCACCATCACCACCACCACCATCACCACCACCACCACCACTACTCCACCACTACCCCCCCCCACACTACCACCACCACTACCACCACAACTACTACCACCACCACCACCACCACTACTCCACCACTACTACTACTACTACCACCATCACCCTCACCGCTACCACTACCGCTACCACTACCTCTACATCTACTACTACCACCACCACCACCACCACCACCACCACTACCACTACCACCACCACCACTACCACTACCACCACCACCACCACTACCACTACCACCATCACCTCCACCACCACTACCACCACCACCACCACCACCACTACCACCACCAACAACAACAACAACAACACCAACACCACCATCACTACCACCACCACTACCACTACCACCATCACCACCACCATCACGACGACCACCACCACCAGCACCAACAACAACACTGAAGAAAAAAAAGACGAAGTCAACCAATCAATTTACTTGTAAATCTTTTCCTTCTTTGTAACTTTATTTAGCTTTGAGAAAAAAATAAATTCCTTCTTTATTTATTTATTTACTCAACGTCACCATCATCATCATCGTCACCATCATCATCGTCGTCATCATCATCATCATCATCATCGTCATCCTCAACATCATCATCATCATCATCATCATTATTGTTATTATTGTTATTATTCATTTATCTATCTATTTATTTTATTTATCTATTTACTCAACATCATCACCATCATCATCATCATCACCATCACCATCATCATCATCATCATCATCATCACCATCATTAATATCATCATCATCATCATCACCACTACCATCATCCCCATCATCATCATCATCATCATCATCACCATCATTAATATCATCATCATTATCATCATCGCCATCATCATCATCATCATCATTATTGTTACTATTGTTATTATTGTTATTATCTATCTATTTATTTATTTAATCCATCAAAAGAGCAAGTTTTCTATATAAATAATATTCTATCGGCTATTGGTTTTAGCTCAATAGTTTAACTGTTATTACGGTAGACTTCTTTACAGTTCAATGCTTCGTGCACATTTCTAGAATGGAAGAGAGTATAGAAAATATGACAAAAACATCCTATTTTATTTCGTAAATAAAATATAAGAACCACAACAACAATAACAACATATACAAACAAACAAACAAACGAACCAATTGAAAAGGGGGAAAAACAACATGTTTTTGTTATTTATTTTGATGTTGTCGTTCTTCCATACTTTCATCACATTTTAATCTAATTTATTGTGGACACAGATATGGCTGAGTGGTGAAGAAGTTCGTTTTATACTGATAAGGTCTAGTCTTCAATCGTATCGGATAGATTATATCTGTGACTCGGATTGTGAATTACATTCATTCACAAATACGTACACCTTGCCTACATGTTAATTAACCACTCGGACTTTCAGTTGATTGATTCAGTTGATTGAAGAAATGAATGGTCATCGTTTAAACCGAATATATATATATATCCAAAATTAAATTAAGGGTTGTCATGTCTGAGAGACATGCGCCATATCCACTGTAGAATAAGCTCAAAGATTCCAATGAATAGATCCGAGCATTTCATATCAACTAGAACTAGATTGACATATATATATATATATATATATATATATATATATATATATAAAATAAACATATGGAACAATCACAGGGAATAATTTGTAAAGTGTCTAAGCACATATAGCTAGGTAGGTAACCAATTAAAGTTTAACTAGAACTTCAAATATAGATACCTTTTAAAATGATTAATCTCCTTTGTATAGATTTTTTTAAATAAAAAATATATTTCACCAATTAATCAGTAAATCACAGTAGTCAAATCCTGGATGGTCACCAAAGGAGAAGATATAACTATCTGTGTTTACAAAGCAAATGCAAATCTGTGAATGACTCGAACCACGTGTTGCATTTTTAAAAAATACACACATTGCACAGCGTCATCCCAGTGGCGTGAATAGGATTATCGACAGCTAGAAATAGCAGCCGAGTCCATTCAACTGAGTTAACTCTACAATTAAGGGGCCGTATATATATCCAACATTAAATTAAGAGTTGTCGTGTCATTGTCGAGGTTCGAGTCATTCACAGATTTGCATTTCCTTTGTAAACACAGTTATATCTTCTCCTTTGGTGACCATCCAGGATTTGACTGCTGTGATTTACTGATTAATTGATGAAATATATTTTTTATTTAAAAAAGGAGATTAATCATTTTAAAAGGTATCTATATTTGAAGTTCTAGTTAAACTTTAATTGGTTACCTACCTAGCTTTGTGTGCTTACATACTTTACAAATTATTCCCTGTGATTGTTCCATATGTTTATTTTATATATATATATATATATATATATATATATGTCAATCTAGTTCTTGTTGATATATATATATATATATAAGTAGAAGCTTAGTAAAATAGAAGCTTTGGCTGTGGCCAAGTTAACGACCTACAATTAGGAATGAGCAGCAAAGCACTCAATAAGGTTGCAGGCCTTAGAGTAATAACATACGTTTAGACAGCTTGACAAATTGAAAATTGCGGCAGCTAAACCAAGCCACACAATACCAAAAACAACGAAAAAAACTAATCAGGTTAGACAACTGACCTGGACAAATCGAACGATATTTTGCAATATGTCCGATAGGTTTCTATGAAAACGTAATCATCCATCCAACTTACGTAATATGTAAGCTTGTGGTATTCCATGATCGAACAGTGGATTCACGTCATCAACAGGAATTTCGTTCTATGCCTCAAGCCGGTGTGGAATGCAACGCCGAACAGCTACCGTTTTTCGAATGAAAAGCTCTCGACTAGACCCTATTAAACAAACATAAATAATTAACCAATCAATGGAATTGTCTAATTAAATTAATTAATTCATTATTATATCTAGGAGATAATAATACAAGTAAAATCGAAGCTTTGGCTGTGGCCAAGCTAACGACCTACAATTAGGAATGAGCAGCAAAGCACTGTAAGGGCCTGCAACCTTATTAGGTTGCAGGCCCTTAGATTAACATACGTTTAGACAATATATATATATATATATATATATATATATATATATATAGTGGTGGAACCACTGGTAGTGGTAGAGCACTCAGTCCAAGGGACGAGTTAGGTAGAAGTGGTTACACAACAGTTAGTACACCATACCGAGAACAATTGTTTCACCTTCGCCCCCTCATCAAGACATTAGAATGAAATTCCTGTTGATGACGTGAATCCACTGTTCGATCATGGAATACCACAAGCTTACATATTAAGTAAGTTGGATGGATGAATACGGTTTCATAGAAACCTATCGGATATATTGCAAAATATCGTTCGATTTGTCCAGGTCAGTTGTCTAACCTGATTAGTTTTTTTCGTTGTTTTTGGTATTGTGTGGCGAAGGTGAAACAATTGTACTCGGTATGGTGAACTAACTGTTGTGTAACCACTTCTATATATATATATATATATATATATATATATATATATATATATATATATAATAAAAAAGAACATTTCGCTCTACATGGCTGAATACAATAAATGTAATCTGAGCTTTTCGAATATTAATAATAACATTCAATTCGTTTGCAATTATGCAAAGAAGCCTCAATTTTATAGCCATGTCAGTAGAATGAACACTTCATTCGTGCTCTTATATTGGCATGCGAACAGAACTGCAGGCACTAATGTTTCTGGTTACCACCCTTCATCAGTACAGCTCACTGTTCACCTGCCAACCTGTCAGAGCTAGTGAAAATATATGCTATTTTCAAAAATACACAGTGATTGATCGGCCCGATTTGCATACTAGCAGACTGGCTGATCAGTCAGATTTGCATACTAGCAGATTGTATTCAGCCATGTAGAGCGAAATTTTCTTTTTTATTTGAATTTGGCAAAGCCAGCCATTTATCGCTCGTATACAGGAAACTGACTGGCCGGTCTGCTGATATGCAAATCTGGCTGATCAGTGGATCTGTCAATATACAGATCTGACTGATCAGCCAGTCGGCTAATATGCGAATCGGCACTGCCCTCCCCTCCAATCAAGACATTGGTCTCTTCAGTTCCAGAAAGATTGTGACAGTCACGGGCACTGCTCCTTCCTGCAGATCTATCAAGTAAAAAAAAAATATACTTCCCAATTATACATTTTTACTACGTTAGGCCACTGTGTAATATCCTATCATATTCTTAATCCAAACAACTAGCAGGGAAACAAGCCATCTTGGCTAATGCACTCCCGGGCATACAAAATTAGCGGCCCATTGCTCTATCAGTTCACGCCCTGCGAGGTTAAATCTGTTTTTCATCCGTTCGGGATTGATGAATAAAGTACCAATTCGAGGTAGACAAGATGCTGAAGGACACAACGTGCCACATAGTCTGTTAATTGAACCAATCACCCTACGATCACAAACCCAACACCGTAGCCACCAAGCCACACATCGTTCTCCTTTGTTGAAACTGTTATAATTGCCACTTAATTAATATCATTTCCAAAAGTTAATGCAAACATCAGCAATCATTTAATTTCCAATTTATCTTAGTGATTCTCATCATTGAAGCTTATTTCTCGAGCCAAAAATGACAACAAAGTCTCTTTCTTCTCCTTTAAAACTGACTAAATGAAGTAATCTGCTGCGTTTAGTTTGTGCCAGTATTGTTAAAACCTATCAACTATCTGACACAACTTCCTTCCTTAGTCAATTCACAGCTTGTCTTCGTTTTGATTGTGTTACAACGTAACTTCATATTTCTCTGTCTATTTGTCAGTCTGTCTATTATGACTATATCTATCTATCTATCTATCTATCTATCTATCTATCTATCTATCTATCTATCTATCTATCTATCTATCTATCTATCTATCTATCTATCTATCTTTCTGTCTGACGTGTGGAACATCGCCGGTAAGTTTTTTTGTTAATTTATATGCAAAAAACCGATCTAGTTGTTTGAAAAAATACAACACTTTGTAGATTAACCCCCAAGCTGAATTGTCAGCTGGGTGGTAATCCCATTTTTCGCCCCTGTAGGGGCGAAAATTTTATTTTAAAAATTTGTTTTAAAATATCAGATTTTACAAAGTAAAAAACTTGAGCAACACTAGAACGCTGGAGTACGTTAATAGAGAAAAGAGAGAGAAAGCGGCAGATATTAACGTTATATCTGCTTCTGCTACTATGGACGTCGCCATAGATACAACTGTCACAAAAGAAAAAAATATATTAACATTTGAAAATTTTACAATTTCTACCGCCGAAGCGGAGAAAAATAACAATAACACACAGGAAAACACAGCAAAAAAACCCATTGACATACATACACATGAAAAAGACATCAACAACTCTACAGATACATCTACACATAAAGTTTCACCTCGACAAGGAACTGAAATTTCCAACAACGATAACAACATCATCAACAGCAACACCACACAAAAAAGAAAATGTCTTTCGCTGAATCAGTGATCAGAAAACAAGATTTTATAAATCTTGATATCTCCAACGCAAGAGATATGCTCCAGCAAGGGAGAAAATGTGTAACTTTCGAAGAAAGAGGTGGGTTTAGAATTAACTCACCCCTTGAAATAAAGGAAAACACAAACCGCAGATCAGTCACTTTTCGGTCTGTGTCAAATTCGACAAGAAAGCCGACATTTGTTAATCAAGCAGATATAGAAGATTCTTTCAAGGAAATTCTAGCAAATGTCGATTTTCTCCAGCGAGGAAAACAGTACGGAAGTGTTTCCGTACTGTTTAAAAGCGAGGCACTCGCCCCCAAAAAACTCTGTGACACCAATAGTGTCAAAAGCATACACCTTTTTCCCTACATACATGGGGAAAAGGACACAAAAAATAAAAAAATAAAAACATACCTCCAAACATTAACATCTGGTGGATCTTGGCTGGCTTCGTAGAGCCAGAAACAAACATAATACTTTCGATACGAAAATCTATTCGACAAAGGTGGGCGGGCACAGATTTGGAGATTCTGTTGCAAATGAAACCGGAGAGAATCTCCAAAATACCCGAAAGAGTCGTTATTGATAATAACAACAAAATAAACATTTCGGTAGAAGGACGAAAATTTCATTGCTTTCGCTGTGGTAGCACAGCTCACCTAAAAGCCACAAACACACAACAACAACATCATAAAAAAACGCTATTACCAACACCAACACCAAAACAACCACCACCACCACAAGTACAACGACAGACGAAACGAGCAACCACACCAAAACAAACAGACACTCAACCAACAACAACAGAAAAAACAGAGACAACAACCCACTCCATCAAACACTACCACAAACACACATACCGAAACACCACCACCACCACCACACAACATACCCTTACCCCACACACCTGACGATGATTATTCATCGACGGATGAAGCTGCTTCTTCTTTAAGTGAAGAAGAGGGAGAACCGCGGAAATCTAAAAAACAAAAAAAGAGACACCACAAAACCTCCAAAACTCCAATCACCAACACCAACACACAACCACAGACACAAACAACAACACAAACAACACCACAGTCAAACATCCCCCTATCAGCAAAACCAGCACCAACACCACCCCAAACACAAGCACGCACCATAAAAAGAAAACTCCCGGATGAACAACAAACTAAAACAACACAACAAAAACACAAACAACAATACGCATACATCAACTCAAAAAACAAGAGTTTGATGGAGGTCATCTCCCAAAACCGCAAGGTGGAGACGGAGGGCAAAACTTTCGTCAAGGCAGAATCGTCTCCACACCTTAAACTTATAAGGGTTTCTATGGAAACCTATAAAGACCTAAAAATTACATTTTCACAGGACGTGGGCAACCCCTGCCACAAACCCATCAACCGCGTCCTGTTGAAATGTTTCCCCACCCCACCCAACACCCCATCCAGCATTCAAATGGAGATTGAACAACCCGATCTTCAGGAAACGAAAAGGTAAGTGCACCTTTCGTCCTTTTTCTCCAACTTTTCTTCACCAACATGGCTGGTTTACGAGTTGGAACCGTGAATGTGCGTGGCCTAGGGATGACCTGGAAACAGGGCCAACTTTTAAACGACCTTAGGTCACACAGTATGGATGTGATAGCCATCACCGAGTCCAGGATCCACAACATGCAGCAACTAACCCCCATCTTCGACGACTTTGAGATCTACGCATCTCTCTGTCAGCCAGGAGGTGGAGGTGGAGGTGGAGTGACTGTTATGTTTCGGAAGAACCTGGACGTCGGAGTACAGCAAGTACACTTGGACCCGGAGGGTAGACTGGTAGTCCTAGACGTGAACAGTATCGGAGGTGGAGCCTTCAGACTGGTGGCCGTTTATGCCCCGACCGGGCAATCGCAATCACGGCCAGACTTCTTTAAGCGTCTAGAGTCTTTTCTGGGAACGTCTCGCTCCTTACTTTTAGTGGGGGACTGGAATGGTATCCTAGATGCACGATGGGACTACGTGGGAGCATGTCCCAGTAGAGCGGGGTGCAACAGCCTCAAAACTTTAATCGGCCAATTCCAACTGGCCGATAGGTATCGACTGGATTTCCCGACTGCACCACAGTGGACGTGGGTAAACCGCAGTGGGACATCTAGATCGTATTTAGATAGGTTCTTCATTAGAGAAAGGGACAAGGAGATGTTAAGCTGTCCACAAATGCACATGGTTGCCTATTCAGATCACAAGTTAGTCGTCTGCTTAGTCAACCGTGATAGAATACATAGACAGGGTCCCGGATACTGGAAGCTGAACGTGTCGTTGCCGGCACGTAAAGCTTACAGTGAACGGATAAGTAGACTAGTCAAGCAACAGTTAACGGGAGCCATCGTCAACAATAGATGGTGGTACTCTCTCAAGAAAGCAATTAGAATAGAATCGATAGGGTATAGCAGAGAGTTAGCCTTAGAGAAAAACAGAATAGAAAGAGAACTAGTAGCCAAGGTAGAGGAGGCACTTAGAAGTGGCAACGCGGCTAGAGTGTTAGCTTCGAGAACGGCACTGGACCAGTTCTTCGATGCGAAACACGAAGGCTGCGTGGTCAGAAGCAAAACACGTGCTCTAGGAAACGAAGGAGCGAAAGCTGTCAGCTGGGCCCGAGTAGCGGAGGCAAAAAGTGGCAACAAGTCCACGATTCGGTCTTTGAAAGACCAAAACGGACGCGTGCTACTTGACTCCAAGCAAATGTGCGCGGCCTTTCAGCGGCACTTTGCGCGACTGTTTGAGCAGAACGACGGTGAGCCGAACGGGGCAATGGACTTTAGTTCATACCTCGACGGCCTGCCACGTCTCTCGAACACGGACGCCGAGTTCTGCGAAAGACCGATCACGGACACTGAGATACGGGACGCTCTGGGCCGCTGCGGGAAACGCAAGTCACCCGGTCTAGATGGTCTACCCTACGAATTTTACATAGGCATGCTGGACTTGTTCTCTGGCGTCCTCGAAGCCGTCTACTGCAATTGGCAGAAGAACGGGAGAATTCCCAGTTCTGCAGGCAAGGGCGTAGTAACGCTGATAAGGAAAGACGAGAACAAGGGGGACGAAATTAACAACTTCAGGCCCATAACTCTGCTCAACACAGAATTAAAGATTTTGGCCAAGGTGCTAGCGACGAGGTTGGCGCTTGTCGTCGAGAACCTGGTAGGGAAAGCGCAAACGTGTGCAATCCTGACCAGGTCCATACACGACAACCTCCACCTCATGCGATACATCATAGAGAGGGTGGGTAGTAAACCCGGCTTCGGTGGGGCTCTGATCAACTTGAATCAGTCTAAGGCATTCGATAGGGTCGACCATCGATACTTGGAAGCGGTTCTCAAGGCGGCCGGTTTCGGTCCCGTGTTCAGAGGATGGATCGAGGCGATGCACACCAGCATCTGCTCGAGGGTCAAGGTGAACGGCTACCTATCGGAGCCGTTCGCAATCACGCGTTCCATTCGCCAGGGATGCCCTCTCTCCTCCATTCTGTATGTATTGACTCTAGAGCCACTACTGCGGAAATTGGAGCTGTTGCAGGGCATCCCCCTAGAACCGGGACTGCGCAAAGCGGCGTCGGCTTATGGCGACGACGTAACGGTAATGGTGTCGAGCACCTCGGAAATCGGGGTCATCGGCAACTTACTGAAAGAATACGAAACACTGACGGGAGCAAAACTAAACCCAGACAAGTCTGTCGGCTTGCAACTCGGTACGTGGAGAGGCAAACCGATGACATCCGACAGCGTCGTTGGACGCTGGACGGACGGATCGGTGAAATTGCTCGGAGTCTGGTTCGGTCCAGACCTCCAGGTGGAGAAAAACTGGAACGAGGTCACGTCACGGCCAAAGTGTTTGCACTCACTCAGAAGTGGGCAGAGTGCAAACTGTCCTTGAAAGGTCGAGCGGAGGTGGCGAACACTTTCATAACGTCCGCCATCTACTACCGCTTGACTGTCGTGCCTTGTCCCCGTGAACACATCGCCAAGATGGAACGCATGCTCTTCCAGTTTCTGTGGAAGAAGCAGGCCCCGCTGGTGAGGAGATCCGTCTGCTGTCAGCACCCTTCCAACGGAGGGCTGGGAATGCCGTGGCTGATGATGCGCAAACATGCGCTGAGGCTGCGGCATCTCCAAGTATTCCTGACCGGTAAACCGGTGTGGGCACCGTTTGTGAGACAGGCTTTCCCACAGCTCGTCTCGCTAACGGAGCTGCAGTCCTGGGTGAAGAAAAGACCGAAAACGATGGGCGCCTGGCACATTGAATGCGCTCAAGCGCTCACAGTCCTCTGGCAAGCGGGCGCAGCAATCAGTGGAGACTCCACTTCGACATTCTATAGAGGGATTGTACGTTACAAGGGCGACGACGTGCTCGGAGAGACTCTGGGCGTCGAAGACGATGAGCTCACCAGTCTGTTTGGTAGGACTTTCCGCCCGGGACCTATGGACAACCCCAGAGGTCCCTGGCCTGGCAGTGCTACCGAGGAGCTCTACCGGTTCGTGACAAGATCTACAGGCACGGACGCCCTGGCAGGGATCCTTCCAAAAGGACGTGTCCAAGATGTGCGCAGGACATTGAAACAGTTCTGCACGCAATTGTACACTGCCCGGGCGTAAGCGACCTGTGGAACTATGCAGAACAACTGCTGCCGCGTATGGGACAAATCCAGTTGACTGCCGAGTCCATAGTAAGGATCAAACCGCCAGCCTCTTTCAAAAACGAAAGAGAGGCGGTTTTCCTCTGTACGGTGGCTATGGTGAAAGAAGTTATATGGTGGACGAGGTTGAGAGGACTGAGGACAGATGCCTTTCTCTCCGGACAACAATTGATTCCCTTCTTTAAGTATCACTTTAGAAGGAGAATCAGGGTGGAGAGAGAGGCACTGCACCCCAGTAAATTTACTGAAAGGTGGGTGAATGAAGCTAAAATGGCCCGAGTGATTGGGCCTTCTCTGTTTATAAGCCTGTAGGTTGAGGAAGAGAGCAAAAGGAAGAAAGGAGCACTTGCACAACTCGCTTCTGGAGTTGAGGGTTGTTCTATCGACGGGGTATTAAACAACCCATTTGTGGCGCCTCCCCCCCTATTGGGGATTTCGCTTGGTCCAGACCTCCAGGTGAACAAGAACTGGAACGAGGTCACGGCGAAGGTGTTTGCACTCACCCAGAAGTGGGCTGAGTGCAAACTCTCCTTGAAAGGTCGAGCGGAGGTGGTGAACACTTACATAGCGTCCGTCATCTACTACCGCTTCACAGTCGTGCCTTCTCCCCGCGAATACCTCACCAAAATGGAACGCCTACTCTTCAAGTTCCTCTGGAAGAAACAGGCTGCTTTGGTAAGGAGATCCATCTGCTGTCAACACCCCACTAACGGAGGACTGGGCATGCCGTGGCTGATGACGCGCAAACACGCGCTGAGGCTACGCCATCTCCAGGTATTCCTGACCGTTAAACCAGTGTGGCTGTCATTTGTGAGACAAGCTCTTCCACAACTCGTCTCACTAACAGAGCTGCAGTCCTGAGTCAAGCGAAGACCAAAAATGGGTGCTTGGCACCTCGAGTGCCTTCAGGAGCTCACAGCCCTCTACCAAGCGGAAACGGCAATCAGCGGAGACTCCACTTCGACATTCTATAGGGGATTAGTGAAGGATAAGTGCGACGACGTTCTCGGGGAAACTCTAGGCATCGAGGAGTACGAACTGACCCGTCTGTTCGGGAGGACTTTCCGTCCAGGGCCTATGGATAACTTCCAGAAGTCTCTGGCCTGGCAGTGGAAACTCTACCAGTTCGAGAGAAAATCTACAGGCACGAACGCCCTGGCAGAGGTTCTGCCAAAAGGACCTGTCCAAGATGCGAGCTGGACATCGAAACCGTTCTGCACGCAATTGTTCAGTCCTCAGGGGTGACCGACCTGTGGAATTATGTCGAACAGCTACTGTTACGTGTGGGACGCATCCAGTTGTCATCCGAGTCCATCGTGAGGATTTAAGAATGAAGGAGAGGCGGTTTTCCTCTGTCTGGTGGCTATGGCGAAAGAGGTAATATGGTGGATGAGGTTAAAAGGACTGAGGGCAAACACCTTTCTCTCCGGACAACTTATTCCCTTCTTTAAGTACCACTTTAGAAAGTAGGTGAGAGTGGAGAGAGAGGTGTTACACCCCAGTATATTCGCTGAAAGGTGGGTGAATGTGGCGAAAATGGCCCGAGTGAATGGGCCTTCTCTGTATATAAACCTGTAGGTTGAGGAAGATAAACAGAAGGAAGACGGGAACACCTACAAAACGTGTTCCTGGTGTTGAGGGTTGTTCTATCCACGGGGTGTAAAACAACCCTGCAGTAACGTTCCCCCCTATTGGGGATTTCAATTGTTATTTTATTATATATAGTTTATTGTTATTTATTAATGTTAAAGTTATATGATTTTTATGTAAAACCCCCGCCGTCACGTCTTGTAATATCCATTTTTGTACGCCCCTGTAGAAAATAAAGAAGCATATCTATCTCGGATAGTCTTGACCTGCGCTGCTTCGCTGGTAAGTTTTTTGTTAATTTTGGATGCAAAAAAAACCGAAATTTTTGTTGAACAAATATATTATTTCGTAGATTAACTTCCCGGCTGAATTGTCAGCTGGTGGGTAATCTCATTTTTCGCTTCATAGGGGCGGAAATTTTATTTGAAAAAGTTTTGAAAAAAAAAGAAAAATTATTCTGCTATCAACAATGGCAAACGAAGAAGGAACGCTAGTCTCCGCTAAAGCTAATGGAGAGAGAAAGGCAACAGTTAACGTTTCCAAGACGTCTGCCGGCATAGGCGTCACTATGGTTACAAATGTGACAACATAGTTTTTTTTCGCCAAGAAGGCGAAACAAGAGACTCACAAAATGGACCACACAGCACAGAACACACAACAAAAACCACAGATAATGAGACAATTTCCACAACCATAAACCAAAAAAGTGACAACCACAACAACAACAACAACAATACCAAAAAAAATATCTTTCGCTGAGACAGTAACAAAACAAGATTTTAGAAATCTCAATATCTCTAATGCTAGCGAGATGCTGAGTGAAGGAAAAAGATCTGTGACTTTCGAAGTAGGGTGTGTGTGTGTGTGTGTGTGTGTGTGTGTGTGTGTGTGTGTGTGTGTGTGTGTGTGTGTGTGTGTGTGTTTAAAATAAACTCACTCCCTGAAACCCGCTTTGAAACGCTCTGAAGGTCTGTTACCTTCAGAACTGTTGCAAATGCTACAAGGAAGCCGGCATTCCTCAGTCAAGGGAAATAGAAACTGTATTGAAGGAGGCTTTGCCGGACATAGATTTCATGCAGAGGGCCAGAGAGTATAGAAGCATTTCGGTGCTCCTCAAAAGCGAAGCCCTCGCACAAAAATATTCTGCGACTCCGGTCACATCTGCCAAATATACCTTTTTCCCTACTTACTTGGGAAAAAGAACTCAGAAGATAAAAATCTCCAATATACCACCAAATATCAATATTTGGTGGATTTGGGGAGGATTTTTAGAGGAGGGAGAGGACACCATCCTCTCCATCAAAAAATCAACCAGACACACGTGGTCTGGTACAAATTTGGAAGTTTTGGTACAAATGAGGCTGGAGAGAATCTCCAAGATTCCGGAGAGGGTACTAGTGGACAATAACAGCCACATCAACATTTCTACTGAAAGGTGGAGGCCGGACTGTTTTCAATGTTCCAGCACATCGCATTTAAAGGCCTCCTGCCCTTTACAGACACACTTCAAAAAGCAAGAAAAAAAAGTACTCTTACCAACACCAATACCAAAACCACCACCACCACCACAACAACAACAACACCACACAAAACAAGCAAACACACAAAAGCAAACAACCACTCAACCACAAACAACAGAAAAAACACAGACAACTCCCCTGAAGAACAGAGTCCCACCCCATCCCACTCCATCCAACACGACCACAAACACACACACACGAAACACTATCACCACACAACATACCACTCCCGCACGCCTCTGATGACGATTCACCATCAGACGAAGCTACTTCTCCAGCCCCAAGCGAGGATGAAGGAGAGCCTCGGAAATCAAAAAAACAAAACAAAAAATAAGAAACACCGCAAAGCCACAAAAACACCAATCACCAACACAAACACACAACCACCGACACAAACACAACACAAACAACACCACAATCAAACCTCCCCCTACCAGCAAAACAAACACCAACACCACCCCAAACACAAACACCCACCATAAAAAGAAAACTCCGAGATGAACAACAAACAAAAACAACACAACAAAAACACACACAACAGTACGCATACATCAAAACCAACAACAAAAACCTGATGGAGATCATCTCCAAAAAACCCAAAGTGGAGACCGAGGGGAAACCTTTTGTGAAATCAGGATCAGCACCACACCTGAAATTGATAAGAGTTCCAATAGAAACTTAACAAACTGAAAAACGAATTTTCGCAGGACGTCGGAAATCCCTGCCAAAAACCCATAAACCTCGTCCTATTAAAATGTTTCCCCACCCCATCCAACACCCCTACCAGCACCCAAATTGAGATTGAACAACCCGATCTCCAGGAAACGAAAAGGTAAGTGCATATTTTCGTCCTTTTTCGCCAACTCTTCTCCACCAACATGGCTAATCTACGAGTTGGAAGTGTGAATGTGCGTGGCCTAGGGATGCTCTGGAAACAGAGCCAACTTTTAAACGACCTTAGGTCACATGGTATGGATGTGATAGCCATCACCGAGTCCAGGATCCACAACAAGCAGCAACTAACCCCCATCTTTAATGACTTTGAGATCTACGCATCTCTTTGTCAGCCAGGAGGTGCAGGTGGAATGGCTGTTATGTTTCGGAAAAACCTGGACCTCAGCAAACACACTTGGACCCGGAGGGTAGACTGGTAGTCCTAGACGTGAACAGTGTTGGAGGTGGGGGGCTTCAGACTGGTGGCCATTTATGCCCCGACTGGGACATCGTGGCCAGACTTCTTCAAGCGTCTATAGTCTTTTCTGGGAAGTCTCACTCCTTGCTTTTAGTGGGGGAATAGAATGGTATCCTACACACACGTTGAGTCTCTGTAGGAATATGTCCCAGTAGAGGGGGGTGGGGGTGGGGAAGGGGGGTGCAACAACCTCAAAACTTTAATCGGCCAATTCCAACTGGCCGATAGGTATCGACTAGATTTCCAGACTGCACCACAGTGGACGTGGACAAATCATAGCGGGACATCTAGATCGTATTTAGATAGGTTCTTTATTAGAGAGAGAGACAGGAAAATGTTAAGCTGTCCACAAATGTACATGGTTGCCTATTCAGACCACAAACTAGTCACCTGCATAGTCAACCATGATAGAACGCATAGACAAGGACCCGGATACTGGAAGCTGAACATGTCGTTACCGACGCGTAAACCCTACAGTAGACGGATAAGTAGTTTAGTTAAGCAACAGTTGATGGGAGCCATCGTCAACAATAGGTGGTGGTACTCTCTCAAGAGAGCAATTAGAGTAGAATCCATGGCTTTTAGCAAAGAACTAGCCTTAGAGAAAAACAAAACAGAAAGAGAACTATTAGCCAAGGTAGAGGAGGCGCTTAGGAGTGACAACGCAGCTAGAGTGCTAGCAACGAGAACGGCACTAGACCAGTTCTTCGATGCGAAACACGAAGGATGCGTGGTCAGGAGTAGATCACGCGCTCTAGGAAACAAAGGAGCAAAAGTTGTTAGCTGGGCCCGAGTGGCAGAGGCAAAAAGTAGCAACAAGTCCACGATTCGGTCTTTGAAAGACCAAAACGGGCGCGTGCTACTTGACTCCAAGCAGATGTGCACGGTCTTTCAGCGGCACTTTGCGCAACTGTTCGAGCAGAACAGTGCGCCGAACGAGGCAATGGACTTCGGTTCATACCTCGACGGCCTGCCGCATCTCTCGAGCATGGACGCTGAGTTCTGCGAAAGACCGATCACAGCCACTGAGATACGAGACGCACTGGGGCGCTGCGGAAAACGCAAATCACCCGGTGTAGATGGTCTACCCTATGAATTTTACATAGACATGCCGGACTTGTTCTCTGGCGTCCTCGAAGCCGTCTACTGCAACTGGCAGCAGAACGGGAGAATTCGCAGTTCTGCAGGCAGGGGCGTAGTAACGCTTATCAGGAAAGACGAGAACAAGGGGGACGAAATAAGCATCTTTAGGCCCATAACTCTACTCAACACAGAGTTAAAGATTTTGGATAAGGTTTTAGCAACGACGCAGGCGCTTGTCGTCGAGAACCTGGTCGGAAAAGCTCAAACGTGTGCAATTCCAACCATGTCCATACACGACAACCTCCATCAATTTAGATCAGTCTAAGGCGTTCGATGGAAGCGGTTCTCAAGACGGCCGGTTTTGGACCCGTCTTCAGAGGCTGCATCACAGCCATGCATACCAACATCTGCTCGACAGTCAAGGTGAACGGCTACCTATCGGAGCCGTTTCCAATCACGCGTTCTATCCGACACGGATGCCCTCTCTCCTCTATTCTGTACGTATTGACTATAGAGCCACTACTGCGGAAGTTGGAGCTGTTGCAGGGCATCCCGTTGGTACCGGGACTGCGAAAAGCGGCATCGGCTAATGCCGAGGACGTGACAGTAATAATGTCGAAAACCTCGGAAATCGGGGCGATCGGCAACTTATTGCAGGAATACGAAAGGCTCAAGGGAGCAAAACTCAGCCCGGACAAATCTTTCGGTTTGCAACTCGGAACGTGGAGAGGCAAACCGATGCTGTCTGACAGCGTCGTCGGATGCTGGACGGAAGGACCGGTGAAATTGATCGGGTTCTGGTGCAGTCCAGACCTCCAGGTCGAGAAAAACTGGAATGAGGTCACGGCCAAGGTATTTGCGTTCACTAGTCTCGTCTACCGGTAGTTTCGTGGTTGATTTATGTGGTTGATTTGTACGGACTAGGGAGAGGAAATCCTGTATATAGTTCGAAGCCTCGTGGATAGATCCAGGATCGGTTATATCCACAGAAAAAGAACGAAACTACGGTAGTCGAGACTAAGGGCATTTTGGTAAAGTTTATATGCATTTTTTCTTCTAACTTCTATTTTAGACTTAACTCCGTGTAGTTGATTATTTGTATAGTCAATTTCTACGGGTTAAAAGGAATGACTAGATAAATTTTATCTGGCTGTCCCTCGCGGAAGATAGTCTGTATCATTTTCTATTATTTCTTCATAGTTACAATTTAAACTTATAGCCTCGTTAAAATGATTATTTATGTGGTTGATTTCTACGGACTAAGAAGAGGAACGACTGTATACATTTTATCTAATAATTCTTCGAATTTGCAATTTTATATATAGCTCTGATTAATAATTATTTGCTTACTTAATTCTTCATTGAGCCATACCGTGAAAGGTAGCCACATATATATGTTTGAGAATGTGGGGAGGGAGAGACAGTGTATGTACGAGACTGTTTGAGAATGGGGGGAGGGAGAGACAGTGTATGTGTGAGACTGTTTGAGAATAGGGGAGGGAGAGTCAGTGTATCTATGAGACTGTTTGAGAATGGGGCGAGGGAGAGACAGTGTATGTATGAGACTGTTTGAGAATGGGGGGAGGGAGAGACAGTGTATGTATGAGACTGTTTGAGAATGGGGGAGGGAGAGACAGTGTATGTGTGAGACTGTTTGAGAATGGGGGAAGCGAGAGACAGTGTATGTGTGAGACTGTTTGAGAATGGGGGGAGGGAGAGACAGTGTATCTATGAGACTGTTTGAGAATGGAGGGAGGGAGAGACAGTGTATGTATGAGACTGTTTGAGAAGGGGGGGAGGGAGAGACAGTGTATGTATGAGACTGTTGGAGAATGGGGTGAGGGAGAGACAGTGTATGTATGAGATTGTTTGAGAATGGGGGAGGGAGAGACAATATATCTGTGAGAATGTTTGAGAATGGGGGAGGGAGAGACAGTGTATGTGTGAGATTGTTTGAGAATGGGGGGAAGGGAGAGACAATATATCTGTGAGACTGTTTGAGAATGGGGGGAGGGAGAGACAGTGTATGTGTGAGACTGTTTGAGAATGGGGGGAGGGAGAGACAGTGTATGTATGAGACTGTTTGAGAATGGGGCGAGGGAGAGACAGTGTATGTGTGAGACTGTTTGCAAATGGAGGGAGGGAGAGACAGTGAATGTATGAGACTGTTTGAGAATGGGGCGAGGGAGAGACAGTGTATGTATGAGACTGTTTAAGAATGTGGGGAGGGAGAGACAGTGTATGTGTGAGACTGTTTAAGAATGGGGGGAGGGAGAGACAGTGAATGTATGAGACTGTTTGAGAATGGGGGGAGGGAGAGACAGTGAATGTATGAGACTGTTTGAGAATGGGGGGAGGGAGAGACAGTGTATGTATGAGACTGTTTAAGAATGTGGGGAAGGAGAGACAGTGTATGTGTGAGACTGTTTAAGAATGGGGGGAGGGAGAGACAGTGAATGTATGAGACTGTTTGAGAATGGGGGGAGGGAGAGACAGTGAATGTATGAGACTGTTTGAGAATGGGGGGAGGGAGAGACAGTGTATGTGTGAGACTGTTTGAGAATGGGGGGAGGGAGAGACAATATATCTGTGAGACTGTTTGAGAATGGGGCGAGGGAGAGACAGCGTATGTATGAGATTGTTTGGGAATGGAGGAGGGAAAGACAGTGTATGTATGAGACTGTTTGAGAATGGGGGAGAGAGAGACAGTGTATGTATGAGACTGTTTGGGAATGGGGGGAGGGAGAGACAGTGTATGTATGAGACTGTTTAAGAATGGGGAGAGGGAGAGACAGTGTATGTATGAGACTGTTTGAGAATGGGGGGAGGGAGAGACAATGTATCTGTGAGACTGTTTGAGAATGGGGGTAGGGAGAGACAGTGTATGTGTGAGACTGTTTGAGAATGGGGGTGGGAGAGGCAGTGTATGTGTGAGACTGTTTGAGAATGGGGGGAGGGAGAGACAGTGTATGTATGAGACTGTTTGGGAATGGAGGGAGGGAGAGACAGTGTATGTATGAGATTGTTTGGGAATGGAGGGAGGGAGAGACAGCGTATGTATGAGACTGTTTAAGAATGGGGGGAGGGAGAGACAGTGTATGTATGAGAGTGTTTGAGAATGGGGGGAGGGAGAGACAGTGTATGTATGAGACTGTTTGGGAATGGAGGGAGGGAGAGACAGTGTATGTATGAGAGTGTTTGAGAATGGGGGGAGGGAGAGACAGTGTATGTATGAGACTGTTTGGGAATGGAGGGAGGGAGAGACAGTGTATGTATGAGATTGTTTGGTAATGGAGGGAGGGGAAGACAGTGTATGTATGAGACTGTTTGAGAATGGGGGAGGGAGAGACAGTGTATGTATGAGACTGTTTGGGAATGGAGGGAGGGAGAGACAGTGTATGTATGAGACTGTTTGAGAATGGGGGACAGAGAGACAGTGTATGTATGAGACTGTTTGAGAATGGGGGGAGGGAGAGACAGTGTATGTGTGAGACTGTTTGAGAATGGGGGAGGGAGAGGCAGTGTATGTATGAGACTGTTTGAGAATGGGGGGAGGGAGAGACAGTGTATGTGTGAGACTGTTTGAGAATGGGAGGAGGGAGAGACAGTGTATGTATGAGACTGTTTGAGAATGGGGCGAGGGAGAGACAGTGTATGTATGAGATTGTTTGGGAATGGAGGGAGGGAGAGACAGCGTATGTATGAGATTGTTTGGGAATACGGGGAGGGAGAGACAGTGTATGTATGAGACTGTTTAAGAATGGGGGAGGGAGAGACAGTGTATGTATGAGAGTGTTTGAGAATGGGGGGAGGGAGAGACAGTGTATGTATGAGACTGTTTGGGAATGGAGGGAGGGAGAGACAGTGTATGTATGAGATTGTTTGGTAATGGAGGGAGGGGAAGACAGTGTATGTATGAGACTGTTTGAGAATGGGGGAGGGAGAGACAGTGTATGTATGAGACTGTTTGAGAATGGGGCGAGGGAGAGACAGCGTATGTATGGGATTGTTTGGGAATGTGGGGAGGGAGAGACAGTGTATGTATGAGACTGTTTAAGAATAGGGGGAGGGAGAGACAGTGTATGTATGAGACTGTTTGAGAATGGGGGGAGGGAGAGACAGTGTATGTATGAGAGTGTTTGAGAATGGGGGGAGGGAGAGACAGTGTATGTACGAGACTGTTTTGGAATGGAGGGAGGGAGAGACAGTGTATGTATAAGATTGTTTGGGAATGGATGGAGGGAGAGACAGTGTATGAGTGAGAATGTTTGAGAATGGGGGGAGGGAGAGACAGTGTATGTGTGAGAGTGTTTGAGAATGGGGGGAGGGAGAGACAGTGTATGTATGAGAGTGTTTGGGAATGGAGGGAGGGAGAGACAGCGTATGTATGAGATTGTTTGGGAATGGAGGGAGGGAGAGACAGTGTATGTATGAGACTGTTTGAGAATGGGGCGAGGGAGAGACAGTGTATGTATGAGACTGTTTGAGAATGGGGGAGGGAGAGACAGTGTATGTGTGAGACTGTTTGAAAATGGGGGGAGGGAGAGACAGTGTATGTGTGAGAAGGTTTGAGAATGGGGGGAGGGAGAGACAATGTATGTATGAGACTGTGTGAGAATGTGAGAGGGAGAAACAGTGTATGTATGAGACTGTTTGGGAATGGAGGGAGGGAGAGACAGTGTATGTATGAGAGTGTTTGAGAATGGGGGGAGGGAGAGACAGTGTATGTATGAGACTGTTTGGGAATGGAGGGAGGGAGAGACAGTGTATGTATGAGATTGTTTGGTAATGGAGGGAGGGGAAGACAGTGTATGTATGAGACTGTTTGAGAATGGGGGAGGGAGAGACAGTGTATGTATGAGACTGTTTGGGAATGGAGGGAGGGAGAGACAGTGTATGTATGAGACTGTTTGAGAATGGGGGACAGAGAGACAGTGTATGTATGAGACTGTTTGAGAATGGGGGGAGGGAGAGACAGTGTATGTGTGAGACTGTTTGAGAATGGGGGAGGGAGAGGCAGTGTATGTATGAGACTGTTTGAGAATGGGGGGAGGGAGAGACAGTGTATGTGTGAGACTGTTTGAGAATGGGAGGAGGGAGAGACAGTGTATGTATGAGACTGTTTGAGAATGGGGCGAGGGAGAGACAGTGTATGTATGAGATTGTTTGGGAATGGAGGGAGGGAGAGACAGCGTATGTATGAGATTGTTTGGGAATACGGGGAGGGAGAGACAGTGTATGTATGAGACTGTTTAAGAATGGGGGAGGGAGAGACAGTGTATGTATGAGAGTGTTTGAGAATGGGGGGAGGGAGAGACAGTGTATGTATGAGACTGTTTGGGAATGGAGGGAGGGAGAGACAGTGTATGTATGAGATTGTTTGGTAATGGAGGGAGGGGAAGACAGTGTATGTATGAGACTGTTTGAGAATGGGGGAGGGAGAGACAGTGTATGTATGAGACTGTTTGAGAATGGGGCGAGGGAGAGACAGCGTATGTATGAGATTGTTTGGGAATGTGGGGAGGGAGAGACAGTGTATGTATGAGACTGTTTAAGAATAGGGGGAGGGAGAGACAGTGTATGTATGAGACTGTTTGAGAATGGGGGGAGGGAGAGACAGTGTATGTATGAGAGTGTTTGAGAATGGGGGGAGGGAGAGACAGTGTATGTACGAGACTGTTTTGGAATGGAGGGAGGGAGAGACAGTGTATGTATAAGATTGTTTGGGAATGGATGGAGGGAGAGACAGTGTATGAGTGAGAATGTTTGAGAATGGGGGGAGGGAGAGACAGTGTATGTGTGAGAGTGTTTGAGAATGGGGGGAGGGAGAGACAGTGTATGTATGAGAGTGTTTGGGAATGGAGGGAGGGAGAGACAGCGTATGTATGAGATTGTTTGGGAATGGAGGGAGGGAGAGACAGTGTATGTATGAGGCTGTTTGAGAATGGGGCGAGGGAGAGACAGTGTATGTATGAGACTGTTTGAGAATGGGGGAGGGAGAGACAGTGTATGTGTGAGACTGTTTGAAAATGGGGGGAGGGAGAGACAGTGTATGTGTGAGAAGGTTTGAGAATGGGGGGAGGGAGAGACAATGTATGTATGAGACTGTGTGAGAATGTGAGAGGGAGAAACAGTGTATGTATGAGACTGTTTAAGAATGGAGGGAGGGAGAGACAGTGTATGTATGAGATTGTTTGGGAATGGAGGGAGGGAGAGACAGCGTATGTATGAGACTGTTTAAGAATGGGGGGAGGGAGAGACAGTGTATGTATGAGACTGTTTGAGAATGGGGGGGAGGGAGAGACAGTGTATGTATGAGAGTGTTTGAGAATGGGGGGAGGGAGAGACAGTGTATGTATGAGACTGTTTGGGAATGGAGGGAGGGAGAGACAGTGTATGTATGAGATTGTTTGGTAATGGAGGGAGGGGAAGACAGTGTATGTATGAGACTGTTTGAGAATGGGGGAGGGAGAGGCAGTGTATGTGTGAGACTGTTAGAGAATGGGGGGAGGGAGAGACAGTGTATGGACGAGACTGTTTGAGAATGGGGGGAGGGAGAGACAGTGTATGTGTGAGACTGTTTGAGAATGGGGGGAGGGAGAGACAGTGTATCTATGAGACTGTTTGAGAATGGGGCGAGGGAGAGACAGTGTATGTATGAGAGTGTTTGAGAATGGGGGGAGGGAGAAACAGTGTATGTGTGAGACTGTTTGAGAATGGGGGGTGAGGGAGAGACAGTATTTGTGTGAGACTGTTTTAGAATGAGTGGAGGGAGAGACAGAGTATGTGTGAGACTGTTTGAGAATGGGGGGAGGGAGAGACACTGTATGTGTGAGACTGTTTGAAAATTGTTGGTAGGGAGAGACAGTGTATGTATGAGACTGTTTGAGAATGGGGGAGGGAGAAACAGTGTGTGTGAGACTGTTTGAGAATGGGGGGAGCGAGAGACAGTGTATGTGTGAGACTGTTGGAGAATGGGGGAGGGAGAGACAGTGTATTTGTGAGATTGTTTGAGAATGGGGTGAGGGAGAGACAGTGTATGTATGAGACTGTTTGAGAATGGGTGGAGGGAGAGACAGTGTATGTATAAGGCTGTTTGAGAATGGGGGGAGGAGAGACAGTGTATGTATGAGACTGTTTGAGAATAAGGGGAGGGAGAGACAGTGTATGTATGAGACTGTTGGAGAATGGGGAGTGACAGACAGTGTATGTGTGAGACTGTTTTAGAATGTGGGAAGGGAGAGACAGTGTATGTATGAGACTGTTTGAGAATGGGGGGAGGGAGAGACAGTGTATGTATGAGACTGTTTGAGAATGGGGGGAGGGAGAGACAGTGTATGGACGAGACTGTTTGAGAATGGGGGAGGGAGAGAAAGTGAATGTATGAAACTGTTTGAGAATGGTGGGAGGGAGAGACAGTGTATGTGTGAGACTGTTCGAGAATGAGGGGAGGGAGAGACAATGTATGTATGAGACTGTTTGAGAATGGGGGGAGGGAGAGACAGTTTATGTGTGTGACTGTATGAGAATGGGGGGAGGGAGGGTCAGTGTATGTGTGAGACTGTTTGAGAATGGGGGGAGGGAGAAACAGTGTATGTGTGACACTGTTTGAGAATGGGGGGGGAGAGACAATGTAAGTGTGAGACTGTTTGAGAATGGGGGAGGGAGAGACAGTGTATGTATGAGACTGTTTGAGAATGGAGGGAGGGAGAGACAGTGTATGAACGAGACTGTTTGAGAATGGGGGGAGGGAGAGACAGTGTATGTGTGAGACTGTTTGAGAATGGGGGGAGGGAGAGACAGTGTATCTATGAGACTGTTTGAGAATGGGTGGAGGGAGAGACAGTGTATGTATAAGGCTGTTTGAGAATGGGGGGAGGAGAGACAGTGTATGTATGAGACTGTTTGAGAATAAGGGGAGGGAGAGACAGTGTATGTATGAGACTGTTGAAGAATGGGGAGTGACAGACAGTGTATGTGTGAGACTGTTTTAGAATGTGGGAAGGGAGAGACAGTGTATGTATGAGACTGTTTGAGAATGGGGGGAGGGAGAGACAGTGTATGTATGAGACTGTTTGAGAATGGGGGGAGGGAGAGACAGTGTATGGACGAGACTGTTTGAGAATGGGGGAGGGAGAGAAAGTGAATGTATGAAACTGTTTGAGAATGGTGGGAGGGAGAGACAGTGTATGTGTGAGACTGTTCGAGAATGAGGGGAGGGAGAGACAATGTATGTATGAGACTGTTTGAGAATGGGGGGAGGGAGAGACAGTTTATGTGTGTGACTGTATGAGAATGGGGGGAGGGAGGGTCAGTGTATGTGTGAGACTGTTTGAGAATGGGGGGAGGGATAAACAGTGTATGTGTGACACTGTTTGAGAATGGGGGGGGGAGAGACAATGTAAGTGTGAGACTGTTTGAGAATGGGGGAGGGAGAGACAGTGTATGTATGAGACTGTTTGAGAATGGAGGGAGGGAGAGACAATGTATGTATGAGACTGTTTGAGAATGGGGGGAGGGAGAGACAGTGTATGGACGAGACTGTTTGAGAATGGGGGGAGGGAGAGACAGTGTATGTGTGAGATTGTTTGGGAATGGAGGGAGGGAGAGACAGCGTATGTATGAGACTGTTTAAGAATGGGGGGAGGGAGAGACAGTGTATGTATGAGACTGTTTGAGAATGGGGGGGAGGGAGAGACAGTGTATGTATGAGAGTGTTTGAGAATGGGGGGAGGGAGAGACAGTGTATGTATGAGACTGTTTGGGAATGGAGGGAGGGAGAGACAGTGTATGTATGAGATTGTTTGGTAATGGAGGGAGGGGAAGACAGTGTATGTATGAGACTGTTTGAGAATGGGGGAGGGAGAGGCAGTGTATGTGTGAGACTGTTAGAGAATGGGGGGAGGGAGAGACAGTGTATGGACGAGACTGTTTGAGAATGGGGGGAGGGAGAGACAGTGTATGTGTGAGACTGTTTGAGAATGGGGGGAGGGAGAGACAGTGTATCTATGAGACTGTTTGAGAATGGGGCGAGGGAGAGACAGTGTATGTATGAGAGTGTTTGAGAATGGGGGGAGGGAGAAACAGTGTATGTGTGAGACTGTTTGAGAATGGGGGGTGAGGGAGAGACAGTATTTGTGTGAGACTGTTTTAGAATGAGTGGAGGGAGAGACAGAGTATGTGTGAGACTGTTTGAGAATGGGGGGAGGGAGAGACACTGTATGTGTGAGACTGTTTGAAAATTGTTGGTAGGGAGAGACAGTGTATGTATGAGACTGTTTGAGAATGGGGGAGGGAGAAACAGTGTGTGTGAGACTGTTTGAGAATGGGGGGAGCGAGAGACAGTGTATGTGTGAGACTGTTGGAGAATGGGGGAGGGAGAGACAGTGTATTTGTGAGATTGTTTGAGAATGGGGTGAGGGAGAGACAGTGTATGTATGAGACTGTTTGAGAATGGGTGGAGGGAGAGACAGTGTATGTATAAGGCTGTTTGAGAATGGGGGGAGGAGAGACAGTGTATGTATGAGACTGTTTGAGAATAAGGGGAGGGAGAGACAGTGTATGTATGAGACTGTTGGAGAATGGGGAGTGACAGACAGTGTATGTGTGAGACTGTTTTAGAATGTGGGAAGGGAGAGACAGTGTATGTATGAGACTGTTTGAGAATGGGGGGAGGGAGAGACAGTGTATGTATGAGACTGTTTGAGAATGGGGGGAGGGAGAGACAGTGTATGGACGAGACTGTTTGAGAATGGGGGAGGGAGAGAAAGTGAATGTATGAAACTGTTTGAGAATGGTGGGAGGGAGAGACAGTGTATGTGTGACACTGTTCGAGAATGAGGGGAGGGAGAGACAATGTATGTATGAGACTGTTTGAGAATGGGGGGAGGGAGAGACAGTTTATGTGTGTGACTGTATGAGAATGGGGGGAGGGAGGGTCAGTGTATGTGTGAGACTGTTTGAGAATGGGGGGAGGGAGAAACAGTGTATGTGTGACACTGTTTGAGAATGGGGGGGGAGAGACAATGTAGGTGTGAGACTGTTTGAGAATGGGGGAGGGAGAGACAGTGTATGTATGAGACTGTTTGAGAATGGAGGGAGGGAGAGACAATGTATGTATGAGACTGTTTGAGAATGGGGGGAGGGAGAGACAGTGTATGGACGAGACTGTTTGAGAATGGGGGGAGGGAGAGACAGTGTATGTGTGAGACTGTTTGAGAATGGGGGGAGGGAGAGACAGTGTATCTATGAGACTGTTTGAGAATGGGTGGAGGGAGAGACAGTGTATGTATAAGGCTGTTTGAGAATGGGGGGAGGAGAGACAGTGTATGTATGAGACTGTTTGAGAATAAGGGGAAGGAGAGACAGTGTATGTATGAGACTGTTGGAGAATGGGGAGTGACAGACATTGTATGTGTGAGACTGTTTTAGAATGTGGGAAGGGAGAGACAGTGTATGTATGAGACTGTTTGAGAATGGGGGGAGGGAGAGACAGTGTATGTATGAGACTGTTTGAGAATGGGGGGAGGGAGAGACAGTGTATGGACGAGACTGTTTGAGAATGGGGGAGGGAGAGAAAGTGAATGTATGAAACTGTTTGAGAATGGTGGGAGGGAGAGACAGTGTATGTGTGAGACTGTTCGAGAATGAGGGGAGGGAGAGACAATGTATGTATGAGACTGTTTGAGAATGGGGGGAGGGAGAGACAGTTTATGTGTGTGACTGTATGAGAATGGGGGGAGGGAGGGTCAGTGTATGTGTGAGACTGTTTGAGAATGGGGGGAGGGATAAACAGTGTATGTGTGACACTGTTTGAGAATGGGGGGGGAGAGACAATGTAAGTGTGAGACTGTTTGAGAATGGGGGAGGGAGAGACAGTGTATGTATGAGACTGTTTGAGAATGGAGGGAGGGAGAGACAATGTATGTATGAGACTGTTTGAGAATGGGGGGAGGGAGAGACAGTGTATGGACGAGACTGTTTGAGAATGGGGGGAGGGAGAGACAGTGTATGTGTGAGATTGTTTGGGAATGGAGGGAGGGAGAGACAGCGTATGTATGAGACTGTTTAAGAATGGGGGGAGGGAGAGACAGTGTATGTATGAGACTGTTTGAGAATGGGGGGGAGGGAGAGACAGTGTATGTATGAGAGTGTTTGAGAATGGGGGGAGGGAGAGACAGTGTATGTATGAGACTGTTTGGGAATGGAGGGAGGGAGAGACAGTGTATGTATGAGATTGTTTGGTAATGGAGGGAGGGGAAGACAGTGTATGTATGAGACTGTTTGAGAATGGGGGAGGGAGAGGCAGTGTATGTGTGAGACTGTTAGAGAATGGGGGGAGGGAGAGACAGTGTATGGACGAGACTGTTTGAGAATGGGGGGAGGGAGAGACAGTGTATGTGTGAGACTGTTTGAGAATGGGGGGAGGGAGAGACAGTGTATCTATGAGACTGTTTGAGAATGGGGCGAGGGAGAGACAGTGTATGTATGAGAGTGTTTGAGAATGGGGGGAGGGAGAAACAGTGTATGTGTGAGACTGTTTGAGAATGGGGGGTGAGGGAGAGACAGTATTTGTGTGAGACTGTTTTAGAATGAGTGGAGGGAGAGACAGAGTATGTGTGAGACTGTTTGAGAATGGGGGGAGGGAGAGACACTGTATGTGTGAGACTGTTTGAAAATTGTTGGTAGGGAGAGACAGTGTATGTATGAGACTGTTTGAGAATGGGGGAGGGAGAAACAGTGTGTGTGAGACTGTTTGAGAATGGGGGGAGCGAGAGACAGTGTATGTGTGAGACTGTTGGAGAATGGGGGAGGGAGAGACAGTGTATTTGTGAGATTGTTTGAGAATGGGGTGAGGGAGAGACAGTGTATGTATGAGACTGTTTGAGAATGGGTGGAGGGAGAGACAGTGTATGTATAAGGCTGTTTGAGAATGGGGGGAGGAGAGACAGTGTATGTATGAGACTGTTTGAGAATAAGGGGAGGGAGAGACAGTGTATGTATGAGACTGTTGGAGAATGGGGAGTGACAGACAGTGTATGTGTGAGACTGTTTTAGAATGTGGGAAGGGAGAGACAGTGTATGTATGAGACTGTTTGAGAATGGGGGGAGGGAGAGACAGTGTATGTATGAGACTGTTTGAGAATGGGGGGAGGGAGAGACAGTGTATGGACGAGACTGTTTGAGAATGGGGGAGGGAGAGAAAGTGAATGTATGAAACTGTTTGAGAATGGTGGGAGGGAGAGACAGTGTATGTGTGAGACTGTTCGAGAATGAGGGGAGGGAGAGACAATGTATGTATGAGACTGTTTGAGAATGGGGGGAGGGAGAGACAGTTTATGTGTGTGACTGTATGAGAATGGGGGGAGGGAGGGTCAGTGTATGTGTGAGACTGTTTGAGAATGGGGGGAGGGAGAAACAGTGTATGTGTGACACTGTTTGAGAATTGGGGGGGAGAGACAATGTAAGTGTGAGACTGTTTGAGAATGGGGGAGGGAGAGACAGTGTATGTATGAGACTGTTTGAGAATGGAGGGAGGGAGAGACAATGTATGTATGAGACTGTTTGAGAATGGGGGGAGGGAGAGACAGTGTATGGACGAGACTGTTTGAGAATGGGGGGAGGGAGAGACAGTGTATGTGTGAGACTGTTTGAGAATGGGGGGAGGGAGAGACAGTGTATCTATGAGACTGTTTGAGAATGGGTGGAGGGAGAGACAGTGTATGTATAAGGCTGTTTGAGAATGGGGGGAGGAGAGACAGTGTATGTATGAGACTGTTTGAGAATAAGGGGAGGGAGAGACAGTGTATGTATGAGACTGTTGGAGAATGGGGAGTGACAGACAGTGTATGTGTGAGACTGTTTTAGAATGTGGGAAGGGAGAGACAGTGTATGTATGAGACTGTTTGAGAATGGGGGGAGGGAGAGACAGTGTATGTATGAGACTGTTTGAGAATGGGGGGAGGGAGAGACAGTGTATGGACGAGACTCTTTGAGAATGGGGGAGGGAGAGAAAGTGAATGTATGAAACTGTTTGAGAATGGTGGGAGGGAGAGACAGTGTATGTGTGAGACTGTTCGAGAATGAGGGGAGGGAGAGACAATGTATGTATGAGACTGTTTGAGAATGGGGGGAGGGAGAGACAGTTTATGTGTGTGACTGTATGAGAATGGGGGGAGGGAGGGTCAGTGTATGTGTGAGACTGTTTGAGAATGGGGGGAGGGATAAACAGTGTATGTGTGACACTGTTTGAGAATGGGGGGGGAGAGACAATGTAAGTGTGAGACTGTTTGAGAATGGGGGAGGGAGAGACAGTGTATGTATGAGACTGTTTGAGAATGGAGGGAGGGAGAGACAATGTATGTATGAGACTGTTTGAGAATGGGGGGAGGGAGAGACAGTGTATGGACGAGACTGTTTGAGAATGGGGGGAGGGAGAGACAGTGTATGTGTGAGATTGTTTGGGAATGGAGGGAGGGAGAGACAGCGTATGTATGAGACTGTTTAAGAATGGGGGGAGGGAGAGACAGTGTATGTATGAGACTGTTTGAGAATGGGGGGGAGGGAGAGACAGTGTATGTATGAGAGTGTTTGAGAATGGGGGGAGGGAGAGACAGTGTATGTATGAGACTGTTTGGGAATGGAGGGAGGGAGAGACAGTGTATGTATGAGATTGTTTGGTAATGGAGGGAGGGGAAGACAGTGTATGTATGAGACTGTTTGAGAATGGGGGAGGGAGAGGCAGTGTATGTGTGAGACTGTTAGAGAATGGGGGGAGGGAGAGACAGTGTATGGACGAGACTGTTTGAGAATGGGGGGAGGGAGAGACAGTGTATGTGTGAGACTGTTTGAGAATGGGGGGAGGGAGAGACAGTGTATCTATGAGACTGTTTGAGAATGGGGCGAGGGAGAGACAGTGTATGTATGAGAGTGTTTGAGAATGGGGGGAGGGAGAAACAGTGTATGTGTGAGACTGTTTGAGAATGGGGGGTGAGGGAGAGACAGTATTTGTGTGAGACTGTTTTAGAATGAGTGGAGGGAGAGACAGAGTATGTGTGAGACTGTTTGAGAATGGGGGGAGGGAGAGACACTGTATGTGTGAGACTGTTTGAAAATTGTTGGTAGGGAGAGACAGTGTATGTATGAGACTGTTTGAGAATGGGGGAGGGAGAAACAGTGTGTGTGAGACTGTTTGAGAATGGGGGGAGCGAGAGACAGTGTATGTGTGAGACTGTTGGAGAATGGGGGAGGGAGAGACAGTGTATTTGTGAGATTGTTTGAGAATGGGGTGAGGGAGAGACAGTGTATGTATGAGACTGTTTGAGAATGGGTGGAGGGAGAGACAGTGTATGTATAAGGCTGTTTGAGAATGGGGGGAGGAGAGACAGTGTATGTATGAGACTGTTTGAGAATAAGGGGAGGGAGAGACAGTGTATGTATGAGACTGTTGGAGAATGGGGAGTGACAGACAGTGTATGTGTGAGACTGTTTTAGAATGTGGGAAGGGAGAGACAGTGTATGTATGAGACTGTTTGAGAATGGGGGGAGGGAGAGACAGTGTATGTATGAGACTGTTTGAGAATGGGGGGAGGGAGAGACAGTGTATGTATGAGACTGTTTGAGAATGGGGGGAGGGAGAGACAGTTTATGTGTGTGACTGTATGAGAATGGGGGGAGGGAGGGTCAGTGTATGTGTGAGACTGTTTGAGAATGGGGGGAGGGAGAAACAGTGTATGTGTGACACTGTTTGAGAATGGGGGGGGGAGAGACAATGTAAGTGTGAGACTGTTTGAGAATGGGGGAGGGAGAGACAGTGTATGTATGAGACTGTTTGAGAATGGAGGGAGGGAGAGACAATGTATGTATGAGACTGTTTGAGAATGGGGGGAGGGAGAGACAGTGTATGGACGAGACTGTTTGAGAATGGGGGGAGGGAGAGACAGTGTATGTGTGAGACTGTTTGAGAATGGGGGGAGGGAGAGACAGTGTATCTATGAGACTGTTTGAGAATGGGTGGAGGGAGAGACAGTGTATGTATAAGGCTGTTTGAGAATGGGGGGAGGAGAGACAGTGTATGTATGAGACTGTTTGAGAATAAGGGGAGGGAGAGACAGTGTATGTATGAGACTGTTGGAGAATGGGGAGTGACAGACAGTGTATGTGTGAGACTGTTTTAGAATGTGGGAAGGGAGAGACAGTGTATGTATGAGACTGTTTGAGAATGGGGGGAGGGAGAGACAGTGTATGTATGAGACTGTTTGAGAATGGGGGGAGGGAGAGACAGTGTATGGACGAGACTGTTTGAGAATGGGGGAGGGAGAGAAAGTGAATGTATGAAACTGTTTGAGAATGGTGGGAGGGAGAGACAGTGTATGTGTGAGACTGTTCGAGAATGAGGGGAGGGAGAGACAATGTATGTATGAGACTGTTTGAGAATGGGGGGAGGGAGAGACAGTTTATGTGTGTGACTGTATGAGAATGGGGGGAGGGAGGGTCAGTGTATGTGTGAGACTGTTTGAGAATGGGGGGAGGGATAAACAGTGTATGTGTGACACTGTTTGAGAATGGGGGGGGGAGAGACAATGTAAGTGTGAGACTGTTTGAGAATGGGGGAGGGAGAGACAGTGTATGTATGAGACTGTTTGAGAATGGAGGGAGGGAGAGACAATGTATGTATGAGACTGTTTGAGAATGGGGGGAGGGAGAGACAGTGTATGGACGAGACTGTTTGAGAATGGGGGGAGGGAGAGACAGTGTATGTGTGAGACTGTTTGAGAATGGGGGGAGGGAGAGACAGTGTATCTATGAGACTGTTTGAGAATGGGGCGAGGGAGAGACAGTGTATGTATGAGAGTGTTTGAGAATGGGGGGGAGGGAGAGACAGTGTATGTATGAGACTGTTTGAGAATGGGGGAGGGAGAAACAGTGTATGTGTGAGACTGTTTGAGAATGGGGGGAGCGACAGACAGTGTATGTGTGAGACTGTTTGAGAATGGGGGGAGGGAGAGACAGTGTATGTGTGAGACTGTTTGAGAATGGGGCGAGGGAGAGACAGTGTATGTATGAGAGTGTTTGAGAATGGGGGGAGGGAGAGACAGTGTATGTATGAGACTGTTTGAGAATGGGGGAGGGAGAAACAGTGTATGTGTGAGACTGTTTGAGAATGGGGGGAGCGACAGACAGTGTATGTATGAGACTGTTTGGGAATGGAGGGAGGGAGAGACAGTGTATGTATGAGAGTGTTTGAGAATAGGGGGAGGGAGAGACAGTGTATGTATGAGAATGTTTGAGAATGGGGGAGGGAGAAACAGTGTATGTGTGAGACTGTTTGAGAATGGGGGGAGCGACAGACAGTGTATGTGTGAGACTGTTTGAGAATGGGGGGAGGGAGAGACAGTGTATGTGTGAGACTGTTTGAGAATGGGGGTGGGAGAGGCAGTGTATGTGTGAGACTGTTTGAGAATGGGGGGAGGGAGAGACAGTGTATGTATGAGACTGTTTGGGAATGGAGGGAGGGAGAGACAGTGTATGTATGAGATTGTTTGGGAATGGAGGGAGGGAGAGACAGCGTATGTATGAGACTGTTTAAGAATGGGGGGAGGGAGAGACAGTGTATGTATGAGACTGTTTGAGAATGGGGGTAGGGAGAGACAGTGTATGTATGAGAGTGTTTGAGAATGGGGGGAGGGAGAGACAGTGTATGTATGAGACTGTTTGGGAATGGAGGGAGGGAGAGACAGTGTATGTATGAGAGTGTTTGAGAATAGGGGGAGGGAGAGACAGTGTATGTATGAGACTGTTTGGGAATGGAGGGAGGGAGAGACAGTGTATGTATGAGACTGTTTGAGAATGGGGGACAGAGAGACAGTGTATGTATGAGACTGTTTGAGAATGGGGGGAGGGAGAGACAGTGTATGTGTGAGACTGTTTGAGAATGGGGGAGGGAGAGGCAGTGTATGTATGAGACTGTTTGAGAATGGGGGGAGGGAGAGACAGTGTATGTGTGAGACTGTTTGAGAATGGGAGGAGGGAGAGACAGTGTATGTATGAGACTGTTTGAGAATGGGGCGAGGGAGAGACAGTGTATGTATGAGATTGTTTGGGAATGGAGGGAGGGAGAGACAGCGTATGTATGAGACTGTTTGAGAATGTGGCGAGGGAGAGACAGTGTATGTATGAGATTGTTTGGGAATGGAGGGAGGGAGAGACAGCGTATGTATGAGATTGTTTGGGAATACGGGGAGGGAGAGACAGTGTATGTATGAGACTGTTTAAGAATGGGGGAGGGAGAGACAGTGTATGTATGAGAGTGTTTGAGAATGGGGGGAGGGAGAGACAGTGTATGTATGAGATTGTTTGGTAATGGAGGGAGGGGAAGACAGTGTATGTATGAGACTGTTTGAGAATGGGGGAGGGAGAGACAGTGTATGTATGAGACTGTTTGAGAATGGGGCGAGGGAGAGACAGCGTATGTATGAGATTGTTTGGGAATGTGGGGAGGGAGAGACAGTGTATGTATGAGACTGTTTAAGAATAGGGGGAGGGAGAGACAGTGTATGTATGAGACTGTTTGAGAATGGGGGGAGGGAGAGACAGTGTATGTATGAGAGTGTTTGAGAATGGGGGGAGGGAGAGACAGTGTATGTACGAGACTGTTTTGGAATGGAGGGAGGGAGAGACAGTGTATGTATAAGATTGTTTGGGAATGGATGGAGGGAGAGACAGTGTATGAGTGAGAATGTTTGAGAATGGGGGGAGGGAGAGACAGTGTATGTGTGAGAGTGTTTGAGAATGGGGGGAGGGAGAGACAGTGTATGTATGAGAGTGTTTGGGAATGGAGGGAGGGAGAGACAGCGTATGTATGAGATTGTTTGGGAATGGAGGGAGGGAGAGACAGTGTATGTATGAGACTGTTTGAGAATGGGGCGAGGGAGAGACAGTGTATGTATGAGACTGTTTGAGAATGGGGGAGGGAGAGACAGTGTATGTGTGAGACTGTTTGAAAATGGGGGGAGGGAGAGACAGTGTATGTGTGAGAAGGTTTGAGAATGGGGGGAGGGAGAGACAATGTATGTATGAGACTGTGTGAGAATGGGGGGAGGGAGAGACAGCGTATGTATGAGACTGTTTAAGAATGGGGGGAGGGAGAGACAGTGTATGTATGAGACTGTTTGAGAATGGGGGGAGGGAGAGACAGTGTATGTATGAGAGTGTTTGAGAATAGGGGGAGGGAGAGACAGTGTATGTATGAGACTGTTTGGGAATGGAGGGAGGGAGAGACAGTGTATGTATGAGATTGTTTGGTAATGGAGGGAGGGGAAGACAGTGTATGTATGAGACTGTTTGAGAATGGGGGAGGGAGAGGCAGTGTATGTGTGAGACTGTTAGAGAATGGGGGGAGGGAGAGACAGTGTATGGACGAGACTGTTTGAGAATGGGGGGAGGGAGAGACAGTGTATGTGTGAGACTGTTTGAGAATGGGGGGAGGGAGAGACAGTGTATCTATGAGACTGTTTGAGAATGGGGCGAGGGAGAGACAGTGTATGTATGAGAGTGTTTGAGAATGGGGGGAGGGAGAAACAGTGTATGTGTGAGACTGTTTGAGAATGGGGGGTGAGGGAGAGACAGTATTTGTGTGAGACTGTTTTAGAATGAGTGGAGGGAGAGACAGAGTATGTGTGAGACTGTTTGAGAATGGGGAGAGGAAGAGACACTGTATGTGTGAGACTGTTTGAAAAGTGTTGGTAGGGAGAGACAGTGTATGTATGAGACTGTTTGAGAATGGGGGAGGGAGAAACAGTGTGTGTGAGACTGTTTGAGAATGGGGGAGCGAGAGACAGTGTATGTGTGAGACTGTTGGAGAATGGGGGAGGGAGAGACAGTGTATTTGTGAGACTGTTTGAGAATGGGGTGAGGGAGAGACAGTGTATGTATGAGACTGTTTGAGAATGGGTGGAGGGAGAGACAGTGTATGTATAAGGCTGTTTGAGAATGGGGGGAGGAGAGACAGTGTATGTATGAGACTGTTTGAGAATAAGGGGAGGGAGAGACAGTGTATGTATGAGACTGTTGGAGAATGGGGAGTGACAGACAGTGTATGTGTGGGACTGTTTTAGAATGTGGGAAGGGAGAGACAGTGTATGTATGAGACTGTTTGAGAATGGGGGGAGGGAGAGACAGTGTATGTATGAGACTGTTTGAGAATGGGGGGAGGGAGAGACAGTGTATGGACGAGACTGTTTGAGAATGGGGGAGGGAGAGAAAGTGAATGTATGAAACTGTTTGAGAATGGTGGGAGGGAGAGACAGTGTATGTGTGAGACTGTTCGAGAATGAGGGGAGGGAGAGACAATGTATGTATGAGACTGTTTGAGAATGGGGGGAGGGAGAGACAGTTTATGTGTGTGACTGTATGAGAATGGGGGGAGGGAGGGTCAGTGTATGTGTGAGACTGTTTGAGAATGGGGGAAGGGAGAGACAGTGTATGTGTGAGACTGTTTGAGAATGGGGGGAGGGAGAAACAGTGTATGTGTGACACTGTTTGAGAATGGGGGGGGGGAGAGACAATGTAAGTGTGAGACTGTTTGAGAATGGGGGAGGGAGAGACAGTGTATGTATGAGACTGTTTGAGAATGGAGGGAGGGAGAGACAATGTATGTATGAGACTGTTTGAGAATGGGGGGAGGGAGAGACAGTGTATGGACGAGACTGTTTGAGAATGGGGGGAGGGAGAGACAGTGTATGTGTGAGACTGTTTGAGAATGGGAGGAGGGAGAGACAGTGTATCTATGAGACTGTTTGAGAATGGGGCGAGGGAGAGACAGTGTATGTATGAGAGTGTTTGAGAATGGGGGGAGGGAGAGACAGTGTATGTATGAGACTGTTTGAGAATGGGGGAGGGAGAAACAGTGTATGTGTGAGACTGTTTGAGAATGGGGGGAGCGACAGACAGTGTATGTGTGAGACTGTTTGAGAATGGGGGGACGGAGAGACAGTGTATGTGTGAGACTGTTTGAGAATGGGGGGAGGGAAAGACAGTGTATGTATGAGACTGTTTGAGAATGGGGGGAGGGAGAGACAATGTATCTGTGAGACTGTTTGAGAATGGGGGGAGGGAGAGACAGTGTATGTGTGAGACTGTTTGAGAATGGGGGTGGGAGAGGCAGTGTATGTGTGAGACTGTTTGAGAATGGGGGGAGGGAGAGACAGTGTATGTATGAGACTGTTTGGGAATGGAGGGAGGGAGAGACAGTGTATGTATGAGATTGTTTGGGAATGGAGGGAGGGAGAGACAGCGTATGTATGAGACTGTTTAAGAATGGGGGGAGGGAGAGACAGTGTATGTATGAGACTGTTTGAGAATGGGGGAGGGAGAGACAGTGTATGTATGAGAGTGTTTGAGAATGGGGGGAGGGAGAGACAGTGTATGTATGAGACTGTTTGGGAATGGGGGAGGGAGAGACAGTGTATGTATGAGAGTGTTTGAGAATGGGGGGAGGGAGAGACAGTGTATGTATGAGACTGTTTGGGAATGGAGGGAGGGAGAGACAGTGTATGTATGAGATTGTTTGGTAATGGAGGGAGGGGAAGACAGTGTATGTATGAGACTGTTTGAGAATGGGGGAGGGAGAGACAGTGTATGTATGAGACTGTTTGGGAATGGAGGGAGGGAGAGACAGTGTATGTATGAGACTGTTTGAGAATGGGGGACAGAGAGACAGTGTATGTATGAGACTGTTTGAGAATGGGGGGAGGGAGAGACAGTGTATGTGTGAGACTGTTTGAGAATGGGGGAGGGAGAGGCAGTGTATGTATGAGACTGTTTGAGAATGGGGGGAGGGAGAGACAGTGTATGTGTGAGACTGTTTGAGAATGGGAGGAGGGAGAGACAGTGTATGTATGAGACTGTTTGAGAATGGGGCGAGGGAGAGACAGTGTATGTATGAGATTGTTTGGGAATGGAGGGAGGGAGAGACAGCGTATGTATGAGACTGTTTGAGAATGGGGCGAGGGAGAGACAGTGTATGTATGAGATTGTTTGGGAATGGAGGGAGGGAGAGACAGCGTATGTATGAGATTGTTTGGGAATACGGGGAGGGAGAGACAGTGTATGTATGAGACTGTTTAAGAATGGGGGAGGGAGAGACAGTGTATGTATGAGAGTGTTTGAGAATGGGGGGAGGGAGAGACAGTGTATGTATGAGACTGTTTGGGAATGGAGGGAGGGAGAGACAGTGTATGTATGATATTGTTTGGTAATGGAGGGAGGGGAAGACAGTGTATGTATGAGACTGTTTGAGAATGGGGGAGGGAGAGACAGTGTATGTATGAGACTGTTTGAGAATGGGGCGAGGGAGAGACAGCGTATGTATGAGATTGTTTGGGAATGTGGGGAGGGAGAGACAGTGTATGTATGAGACTGTTTAAGAATAGGGGGAGGGAGAGACAGTGTATGTATGAGACTGTTTGAGAATGGGGGGAGGGAGAGACAGTGTATGTATGAGAGTGTTTGAGAATGGGGGGAGGGAGAGACAGTGTATGTACGAGACTGTTTTGGAATGGAGGGAGGGAGAGACAGTGTATGTATAAGATTGTTTGGGAATGGATGGAGGGAGAGACAGTGTATGAGTGAGAATGTTTGAGAATGGGGGGAGGGAGAGACAGTGTATGTGTGAGAGTGTTTGAGAATGGGGGGAGGGAGAGACAGTGTATGTATGAGAGTGTTTGGGAATGGAGGGAGGGAGAGACAGCGTATGTATGAGATTGTTTGGGAATGGAGGGAGGGAGAGACAGTGTATGTATGAGACTGTTTGAGAATGGGGCGAGGGAGAGACAGTGTATGTATGAGACTGTTTGAGAATGGGGGAGGGAGAGACAGTGTATGTGTGAGACTGTTTGAAAATGGGGGGAGGGAGAGACAGTGTATGTGTGAGAAGGTTTGAGAATGGGGGGAGGGAGAGACAATGTATGTATGAGACTGTGTGAGAATGTGAGAGGGAGAAACAGTGTATGTATGAGACTGTTTAAGAATGGAGGGAGGGAGAGACAGTGTATGTATGAGATTGTTTGGGAATGGAGGGAGGGAGAGACAGCGTATGTATGAGACTGTTTAAGAATGGGGGGAGGGAGAGACAGTGTATGTATGAGACTGTTTGGGAATGGAGGGAGGGAGAGACAGTGTATGTATGAGACTGTTTGAGAATGGGGGACAGAGAGACAGTGTATGTATGAGACTGTTTGAGAATGGGGGGAGGGAGAGACAGTGTATGTGTGAGACTGTTTGAGAATGGGGGAGGGAGAGGCAGTGTATGTATGAGACTGTTTGAGAATGGGGGGAGGGAGAGACAGTGTATGTGTGAGATTGTTTGGGAATGGAGGGAGGGAGAGACAGCGTGTGTATGAGACTGTTTGAGAATGGGGCGAGGGAGAGACAGTGTATGTATGAGATTGTTTGGGAATGGAGGGAGGGAGAGACAGCGTATGTATGAGATTGTTTGGGAATACGGGGAGGGAGAGACAGTGTATGTATGAGACTGTTTAAGAATGGGGGAGGGAGAGACAGTGTATGTATGAGAGTGTTTGAGAATGGGGGGAGGGAGAGACAGTGTATGTATGAGACTGTTTGGGAATGGAGGGAGGGAGAGACAGTGTATGTATGAGATTGTTTGGTAATGGAGGGAGGGGAAGACAGTGTATGTATGAGACTGTTTGAGAATGGGGGAGGGAGAGACAGTGTATGTATGAGACTGTTTGAGAATGGGGCGAGGGAGAGACAGCGTATGTATGAGATTGTTTGGGAATGTGGGGAGGGAGAGACAGTGTATGTATGAGACTGTTTAAGAATAGGGGGAGGGAGAGACAGTGTATGTATGAGACTGTTTGAGAATGGGGGGAGGGAGAGACAGTGTATGTATGAGAGTGTTTGAGAATGGGGGGAGGGAGAGACAGTGTATGTACGAGACTGTTTTGGAATGGAGGGAGGGAGAGACAGTGTATGTATAAGATTGTTTGGGAATGGATGGAGGGAGAGACAGTGTATGAGTGAGAATGTTTGAGAATGGGGGGAGGGAGAGACAGTGTATGTGTGAGAGTGTTTGAGAATGGGGGGAGGGAGAGACAGTGTATGTATGAGAGTGTTTGGGAATGGAGGGAGGGAGAGACAGCGTATGTATGAGATTGTTTGGGAATGGAGGGAGGGAGAGACAGTGTATGTATGAGACTGTTTGAGAATGGGGCGAGGGAGAGACAGTGTATGTATGAGACTGTTTGAGAATGGGGGAGGGAGAGACAGTGTATGTGTGAGACTGTTTGAAAATGGGGGGAGGGAGAGACAGTGTATGTGTGAGAAGGTTTGAGAATGGGGGGAGGGAGAGACAATGTATGTATGAGACTGTGTGAGAATGTGAGAGGGAGAAACAGTGTATGTATGAGACTGTTTAAGAATGGAGGGAGGGAGAGACAGTGTATGTATGAGATTGTTTGGGAATGGAGGGAGGGAGAGACAGCGTATGTATGAGACTGTTTAAGAATGGGGGGAGGGAGAGACAGTGTATGTATGAGACTGTTTGAGAATGGGGGGGAGGGAGAGACAGTGTATGTATGAGAGTGTTTGAGAATGGGGGGAGGGAGAGACAGTGTATGTATGAGACTGTTTGGGAATGGAGGGAGGGAGAGACAGTGTATGTATGAGATTGTTTGGTAATGGAGGGAGGGGAAGACAGTGTATGTATGAGACTGTTTGAGAATGGGGGAGGGAGAGGCAGTGTATGTGTGAGACTGTTAGAGAATGGGGGGAGGGAGAGACAGTGTATGGACGAGACTGTTTGAGAATGGGGGGAGGGAGAGACAGTGTATGTGTGAGACTGTTTGAGAATGGGGGGAGGGAGAGACAGTGTATCTATGAGACTGTTTGAGAATGGGGCGAGGGAGAGACAGTGTATGTATGAGAGTGTTTGAGAATGGGGGGAGGGAGAAACAGTGTATGTGTGAGACTGTTTGAGAATGGGGGGTGAGGGAGAGACAGTATTTGTGTGAGACTGTTTTAGAATTAGTGGAGGGAGAGACAGAGTATGTGTGAGACTGTTTGAGAATGGGGGGAGGGAGAGACACTGTATGTGTGAGACTGTTTGAAAAGTGTTGGTAGGGAGAGACAGTGTATGTATGAGACTGTTTGAGAATGGGGGAGGGAGAAACAGTGTGTGTGAGACTGTTTGAGAATGGGGGGAGCGAGAGACAGTGTATGTGTGAGACTGTTGGAGAATGGGGGAGGGAGAGACAGTGTATTTGTGAGACTGTTTGAGAATGGGGTGAGGGAGAGACAGTGTATGTATGAGACTGTTTGAGAATGGGTGGAGGGAGAGACAGTGTATGTATAAGGCTGTTTGAGAATGGGGGGAGGAGAGACAGTGTATGTATGAGACTGTTTGAGAATAAGGGGAGGGAGAGACAGTGTATGTATGAGACTGTTTGAGAATGGGGGGAGGGAGAGACAGTGTATGGACGAGACTGTTTGAGAATGGGGGAGGGAGAGAAAGTGAATGTATGAAACTGTTTGAGAATGGTGGGAGGGAGAGACAGTGTATGTGTGAGACTGTTCGAGAATGAGGGGAGGGAGAGACAATGTATGTATGAGACTGTTTGAGAATGGGGGGAGGGAGAGACAGTTTATGTGTGTGACTGTATGAGAATGGGGGGAGGGAGGGTCAGTGTATGTGTGAGACTGTTTGAGAATGGGGGAAGGGAGAGACAGTGTATGTGTGAGACTGTTTGGGAATGGAGGGAGGGAGAGACAGTGTATGTATGAGATTGTTTGGGAATGGAGGGAGGGAGAGACAGCGTATGTATGAGACTGTTTAAGAATGGGGGGAGGGAGAGACAGTGTATGTATGAGACTGTTTGAGAATGGGGGGAGGGAGAGACAGTGTATGTATGAGACTGTTTGGGAATGGAGGGAGGGAGAGACAGTGTATGTATGAGAGTGTTTGAGAATGGGGGGAGGGAGAGACAGTGTATGTATGAGACTGTTTGGGAATGGAGGGAGGGAGAGACAGTGTATGTATGAGATTGTTTGGTAATGGAGGGAGGGGAAGACAGTGTATGTATGAGACTGTTTGAGAATGGGGGAGGGAGAGACAGTGTATGTATGAGACTGTTTGGGAATGGAGGGAGGGAGAGACAGTGTATGTATGAGACTGTTTGAGAATGGGGGACAGAGAGACAGTGTATGTATGAGACTGTTTGAGAATGGGGGGAGGGAGAGACAGTGTATGTGTGAGACTGTTTGAGAATGGGGGAGGGAGAGGCAGTGTATGTATGAGACTGTTTGAGAATGGGGGGAGGGAGAGACAGTGTATGTGTGAGACTGTTTGAGAATGGGAGGAGGGAGAGACAGTGTATGTATGAGACTGTTTGAGAATGGGGCGAGGGAGAGACAGTGTATGTATGAGATTGTTTGGGAATGGAGGGAGGGAGAGACAGCGTATGTATGAGACTGTTTGAGAATGGGGCGAGGGAGAGACAGTGTATGTATGAGATTGTTTGGGAATGGAGGGAGGGAGAGACAGCGTATGTATGAGATTGTTTGGGAATACGGGGAGGGAGAGACAGTGTATGTATGAGACTGTTTAAGAATGGGGGAGGGAGAGACAGTGTATGTATGAGAGTGTTTGAGAATGGGGGGAGGGAGAGACAGTGTATGTATGAGACTGTTTGGGAATGGAGGGAGGGAGAGACAGTGTATGTATGAGATTGTTTGGTAATGGAGGGAGGGGAAGACAGTGTATGTATGAGACTGTTTGAGAATGGGGGAGGGAGAGACAGTGTATGTATGAGACTGTTTGAGAATGGGGCGAGGGAGAGACAGCGTATGTATGAGATTGTTTGGGAATGTGGGGAGGGAGAGACAGTGTATGTATGAGACTGTTTAAGAATAGGGGGAGGGAGAGACAGTGTATGTATGAGACAGTTTGAGAATGGGGGGAGGGAGAGACAGTGTATGTATGAGAGTGTTTGAGAATGGGGGGAGGGAGAGACAGTGTATGTACGAGACTGTTTTGGAATGGAGGGAGGGAGAGACAGTGTATGTATAAGATTGTTTGGGAATGGATGGAGGGAGAGACAGTGTATGAGTGAGAATGTTTGAGAATGAGGGGAGGGAGAGACAGTGTATGTGTGAGAGTGTTTGAGAATGGGGGGAGGGAGAGACAGTGTATGTATGAGAGTGTTTGGGAATGGAGGGAGGGAGAGACAGCGTATGTATGAGATTGTTTGGGAATGGAGGGAGGGAGAGACAGTGTATGTATGAGACTGTTTGAGAATGGGGCGAGGGAGAGACAGTGTATGTATGAGACTGTTTGAGAATGGGGGAGGGAGAGACAGTGTATGTGTGAGACTGTTTGAAAATGGGGGGAGGGAGAGACAGTGTATGTATGAGAAGGTTTGAGAATGGGGGAGGGAGAGACAGTGTATGTGTGAGACTGTTTGAAAATGGGGGGAGGGAGAGACAGTGTATGTGTGAGAAGGTTTGAGAATGGGGGGAGGGAGAGACAATGTATGTATGAGACTGTGTGAGAATGTGAGAGGGAGAAACAGTGTATGTATGAGACTGTTTAAGAATGGAGGGAGGGAGAGACAGTGTATGTATGAGATTGTTTGGGAATGGAGGGAGGGAGAGACAGCGTATGTATGAGACTGTTTAAGAATGGGGGGAGGGAGAGACAGTGTATGTATGAGACTGTTTGAGAATGGGGGGAGGGAGAGACAGTGTATGTATGAGAGTGTTTGAGAATGGGGGGAGGGAGAGACAGTGTATGTATGAGATTGTTTGGGAATGGAGGGGGGGAGAGACAGTGTATGTATGAGATTGTTTGGTAATGGAGGGAGGGGAAGACAGTGTATGTATGAGACTGTTTGAGAATGGGGGAGGGAGAGGCAGTGTATGTGTGAGACTGTTAGAGAATGGGGGGAGGGAGAGACAGTGTATGGACGAGACTGTTTGAGAATGGGGGGAGGGAGAGACAGTGTATGTGTGAGACTGTTTGAGAATGGGGGGAGGGAGAGACAGTGTATCTATGAGACTGTTTGAGAATGGGGCGAGGGAGAGACAGTGTATGTATGAGAGTGTTTGAGAATGGGGGGAGGGAGAAACAGTGTATGTGTGAGACTGTTTGAGAATGGGGGGTGAGGGAGAGACAGTATTTGTGTGAGACTGTTTTAGAATGAGTGGAGGGAGAGACAGAGTATGTGTGAGACTGTTTGAGAATGGGGGGAGGGAGAGACACTGTATGTGTGAGACTGTTTGAAAAGTGTTGGTAGGGAGAGACAGTGTATGTATGAGACTGTTTGAGAATGGGGGAGGGAGAAACAGTGTGTGTGAGACTGTTTGAGAATGGGGGGAGCGAGAGACAGTGTATGTGTGAGACTGTTGGAGAATGGGGGAGGGAGAGACAGTGTATTTGTGAGACTGTTTGAGAATGGGGTGAGGGAGAGACAGTGTATGTATAAGGCTGTTTGAGAATGGGGGGAGGAGAGACAGTGTATGTATGAGACTGTTTGAGAATAAGGGGAGGGAGAGACAGTGTATGTATGAGACTGTTGGAGAATGGGGAGTGACAGACAGTGTATGTGTGAGACTGTTTTAGAATGTGGGAAGGGAGAGACAGTGTATGTATGAGACTGTTTGAGAATGGGGGGAGGGAGAGACAGTGTATGTATGAGACTGTTTGAGAATGGGGGGAGGGAGAGACAGTGTATGGACGAGACTGTTTGAGAATGGGGGAGGGAGAGAAAGTGAATGTATGAAACTGTTTGAGAATGGTGGGAGGGAGAGACAGTGTATGTGTGAGACTGTTCGAGAATGAGGGGAGGGAGAGACAATGTATGTATGAGACTGTTTGAGAATGGGGGGAGGGAGAGACAGTTTATGTGTGTGACTGTATGAGAATGGGGGGAGGGAGGGTCAGTGTATGTGTGAGACTGTTTGAGAATGGGGGAAGGGAGAGACAGTGTATGTGTGAGACTGTTTGAGAATGGGGGGAGGGAGAAACAGTGTATGTGTGACACTGTTTGAGAATGGGGGGGGAGAGACAATGTAAGTGTGAGACTGTTTGAGAATGGGGGAGGGAGAGACAGTGTATGTATGAGACTGTTTGAGAATGGAGGGAGGGAGAGACAATGTATGTATGAGACTGTTTGAGAATGGGGGGAGGGAGAGACAGTGTATGGACGAGACTGTTTGAGAATGGGGGGAGGGAGAGACAGTGTATGTGTGAGACTGTTTGAGAATGGGGGGAGGGAGAGACAGTGTATCTATGAGACTGTTTGAGAATGGGGCGAGGGAGAGACAGTGTATGTATGAGAGTGTTTGAGAATGGGGGGAGGGAGAGACAGTGTATGTATGAGACTGTTTGAGAATGGGGGGAGGGAGAAACAGTGTATGTGTGAGACTGTTTGAGAATGGGGGGAGCGACAGACAGTGTATGTGTGAGACTGTTTGAGAATGGGGGGAGGGAGAGACAGTGTATGTGGGAGACTGTTTGAGAATGGGGGGAGGGAAAGACAGTGTATGTATGAGACTGTTTGAGAATGGGGGGACGGAGCGACAGTGTATGTATGTGACTGTTTGAGAATGGGGGGAGGAGAGACAGTGTATGTATGAGACTGTTTGAGAATAAGGGGAGGGAGAGACAGTGTATGTATGAGACTGTTTGAGAATGGTGGGAGGGAGAGCCACTGTATGTACGAGACTGTTTGAGAATGGAGGGAGGGAGAGACAGTGTATGTATGAGACTGTTTGAGAATGGGGGGAGGGAGAGACAGTGTATGTGTGAGACTGTTTGAGAATGTGGGAAGGGAGAGACAGTGTGCGTGTGAGACTGTTTGAGAATGGGGGGAGGGAGAGACAGTGTATGTATGAGACAGTTTAAGAATGGGGGGAGGGAGAGACAGTGTATGTATGAGACTGTTTGAGAATGGGGGGAGGAAGAGACAGTGTATGTGTGAGACTGTTTGAGAATGGGGGGAGGGAGAGACAGTGTATGTATGTGACTGTTTGAGAATGTGGGGAGGGAGAGACAGTGTATGTGTGAGACTGTTTGAGAATGCGGGGAGGGGGGTGAGGGAGAGACAGTATTTGTGTGAGACTGTTTTAGAATGAGTGGAGGGAGAGTCAGTGTATGTGTGAGACTGTTTGAGAATTGGGGAGAGAGAGACAGTATTTGTGTGAGACTGTTTGAGAATGGGGGGAGGGAGAGACAGTGTATGTGTGAGACTGTTTGAGAATGGGGGGAGGGAGAGACAGTGAATGTATGAGACTGTTTAAGAATGGGGGGAGGGAGAGACAGTGTAAGGGTGAGACTGTTTGAGAATGGGGGAGGGAGAGACAGTGTATGGACGAGACTGTTTGAGAATGGGGGGAGGGAGAGACAGTGTATGTGTGAGACTGTTTGAGAATAATGGGAGGGAGAGACAGTGTATGTATGAGACTGTTTGAGAATGGGGGAGGGAGAAACAGTGTATGTGTGAGACTGTTTGAGAATGGGGGGAGCGAGAGACAGTGTATGTGTGAGACTGTTGGAGAATGGGGGAGGGAGAGACAGTGTATTTATGAGACTGTTTGAGAATGGGGCGAGGGAGAGACAGTGTATGTATGAAACTGTTTGAGAATGGAGGGAGGGAGAGACAGTGTATGTGTGAGACTGTTTGAGAATAAGGGGAGGGAGAGACAGTGTATGTATGAGACTGTTTGTGAATGGGGGGAGGGAGAGACAGTGTATGTATGAGACTGTTGGAGAATGGGGGAGGGACAGACAGTGTATGTGTGAGACTGTTTGAGAATGGGGGAGGGAGAGACAGTGTATGGACGAGACTTTTTGAGAATGGGGGAGGGAGAGAAAGTGAATGAATGAAACTGTTTGAGAATGGTGGGAGGGAGAGACAGTGTATGTGTGAGACTGTTTGAGAATGAGGGGAGGGAGAGACAATGTATGTATGAGACTGTTTGAGAATGGGGGGAGGGAGTGACAGTTTATGTGTGTGACTGTATGAGAATGGGGGGAGGGAGGGTCAGTGTATACGTGAGACTGTTTGAGAATGGGGGAAGGGAGAGACATTGTATGTGTGAGACTGTTTGAGAATGGGGGGAGGAAGAGACAGTGTATGTGTGAGACTGTTTGAGAATAGGGGGAGGGAGAGACAGTGTATGTGTGAGACTGTTTGAGAATGGGGGGAGGGAGAGACAGTGTATGTGTGAGACTGTTTGAGAATGGGGGAGGGAGAGACAGTGTATGTATGAGACAGTTTGAGAATGGGGGGAGGGAGAGACAGTGTATGTATGAGACTGTTTGAGAATGGGGGGAGGGAGAGACAGTGTATCTATGAGACTGTTTGAGAATGGAGGGAGGGAGAGACAATGTATGTATGAGACTGTTTGAGAATGGGGGGAGGGAGAGACAGTGTATGGACGAGACTGTTTGAGAATGGGGGGAGGGAGAGAGAGTGTATGTGTGAGACTGTTTGGGAATGGAGGGAGGGAGAGACAGTGTATGTATGAGATTGTTTGAGAATGGGGGGAGGGAGAGACAGTGTATGTATGAGACTGTTTGAGAATGGGGGGAGGGAGAGACAGTGTATGTATGAGATTGTTTGAGAATGGGGGAGGGAGAGACAGTGTATGTATGAGACTGTTTGGGAATGGAGGGAGGGAGAGACAGTGTATGTATGAGATTGTTTGAGAATGGGGGGAGGGAGAGACAATATATCTGTGAGACTGTTTGAGAATGGGGGGAGGGAGAGACAGTGTATGTATGAGAGTGTTTGAGAATGGGGGGAGGGAGAGACAGTGTATGTATGAGACTGTTTGAGAATGGGGGAGGGAGAAACAGTGTATGTGTGAGACTGTTTGAGAATGGGGGGAGCGACAGACAGTGTATGTGTGAGACTGTTTGAGATTGGGGGGAGGGAGAGACAGTGTATGTATGAGACTGTTTGAGAATGGGGGGACGGAAAGACAGTGTATGTATGTGACTGTTTGAGAATGGGGGAGGAGAGACAGTGTATGTACGAGACTGTTTGAGAATGGTGGGAGGGAGAGCCACTGTATGTACGAGACTGTTTGAGAATGGAGGGAGGGAGAGACAGTGTATTTATGAGACTGTTTGAGAATGAGGGGAGGGAGAGACAATGTATGTATGAGACTGTTGGAGAATGGGGGAGGGAGAGACAGTGTATGTGTGAGACTGTTTGAGAATGTGGGAAGGGAGAGACAGTGTACGTGTGAGACTGTTTGAGAATGGGGGGAGGGAGAGACAGTGTATGTATGAGACAGTTTAAGAATGGGGGGAGGGAGAGACAGTGTATGTATGAGACTGTTTGAGAATGGGGGGAGGAAGAGACAGTGTATGTATGAGATTGTTTGAGAATGGGGGGTGGGAGAGACAGTGTATGTATGAGACTGTTTGGGAATGGGGGGAGGGAGAGACAGTGTATGAGACTGTTTAAGAATGGGGAGAGGGAGAGACAGTGCATGTATGAGACTGTTTGAGAATGGGGGGAGGGAGAGTCAATGTATCTGTGAGACTGTTTGAGAATGGGGGGAGGGAGAGACAGTGTATGTGTGAGACTGTTTGAGAATGGGGGGAGGGAGAGACAGTGTATGTGTGAGACTGTTTGAGAATGGGGGGAGGGAGAGACAGTGTATGTGTGAGACTGTTTGAGAATGGGGGGAGGGAGAGACAGTGTATGTGGGACACTGATGGGAATGGGGGGAGGGAGAGACAGTGTATGTATGAGACTTTTTGATAAAGGGGGGAGGGAGAGACAGTGTATGTATGAGACTGCTTGAGAATGGGGGGGAGGGAGAGATAGTGTATGTATGAGACTGTTTGAGAATGGGGGAGGGAGAGACAGTGTATGTGTGACACTGTTTGAGAATGGGAGGAGGGAGAGACAGTCTAAGTATGAGACTGTTTGAGAATGGGGGGAGGGAGAGACAGTGTATGTGTGAGACTGTTTGAGAATGGGGGAGGGAGAGACAGCGTACGTGTGACAATGTTTGAGAATGGGGGGAGGGAGAGGCAGTGTATGTATGAGACTGTTTGAGAATGGGGGGAGGGAGAGACAGTTTATGTGTGAGACTGTTTGAGAATGGGTGGAGGGAGAGACAGTGTATGTGTGAGACTGTTTGAGAATGGGGGGAGGGAGAGACAGTGTATGTGTGAGACTGTTTGAGAATTGGGGGAGGGAGAGACAGTGTATGTGTGAGACTGTCTGAGAATGGGAGACGGAGAGACAGTGTATGTATGAGACTGTTTAAGAATGGGGGGAGGGAAACACAGTGTAAGTGTGAGACTGTTTGAGAATGGGGGGAGGGAGAGACAGTGTATGTGTGAGACTGTATGAGAATGGGGGAGGGAGCGACAGTGTATGTATGAGACTGTTTGAGAATGGGGGGAGGGTGAGACAGTGTATGTATGAGACAGTTTGAGAATGGGGGGAGGGAGATACAGTGTATGTATGAGACTGTTTGAGAATGGGGGGGGGGAGACAGTGTATGTGTGAGACTGTTTGAGAATGGGGGGAGGGAGAGACAGAGTATGTATGAAACTGTTTGAGAATGGGAGGAGGGTGAGACAGTGTATGTATAGACTGTTTGAGAATGAGGGGAGGGAGAGGCAGTGTATGTATGAGACTGTTTGAGAATGGGGGAGGGAGAGACAGTGTATGTATGAGAGAGTTTGAGAATGAGGGGAGGGAGATACAGTGTATGTATGAGACTGTTTGAGAATGGGGGGAGGGAGAGACAGTGTATGTGTGAGACTGTTTGAGAATGGGGGAGGGAGAGACAATATATCTGTGAGACTGTTTGAGAATGGGGGGAGGGAGAGACAGTGTATGTATGAGAGTGTTTGAGAATGGGGTGAGGGAGAGACAGTGTAAGTGTGAGACTGCTTGAGAATGGGGGAGGGAGAGACAGTGTATGGACGAGACTGTTTGAGAATGGGGGGAGGGAGAGACAGTGTATGTGTGAGACTGTTTGAGAATAATGGGAGGGAGAGACAGTGTATGTATGAGACTGTTTGAGAATGGGGCGAGGGAGAGACAGTGTATGTATGAGAGTGTTTGAGAATGGAGGGAGGGAGAGACAGTGTATGTATGAGACTGTTTGAGAATGGGGGAGGGAGAAACAGTGTATGTATGTGACTGTTTGAGAATGGGGGGAGGAGAGACAGTGTATGTATGAGACTGTTTGAGAATAAGGGGAGGGAGAGACAGTGTATGTATGAGACTGTTTGAGAATGGTGGGAGGGAGAGCCACTGTATGTACGAGACTGTTTGAGAATGGAGGGAGGGAGAGACAGTGTATTTATGAGACTGTTTGAGAATGAGGGGAGGGAGAGACAATGTATGTATGAGACTGTTGGAGAATGGGGGAGGGAGAGACAGTGTATGTGTGAGACTGTTTGAGAATGTGGGAAGGGAGAGACAGTGTACGTGTGAGACTGTTTGAGAATGGGGGGAGGGAGAGACAGTGTATGTATGAGACAGTTTAAGAATGGGGGGGGAGAGACAGTGTATGTATGAGACTGTTTGAGAATGGGGGGAGGAAGAGACAGTGTATGTATGAGATTGTTTGAGAATGGGGGGTGGGAGAGACAGTGTATGTATGAGACTGTTTGGGAATGGGGGGAGGGAGAGACAGTGTATGAGACTGTTTAAGAATGGGGAGAGGGAGAGACAGTGCATGTATGAGACTGTTTGAGAATGGGGGGAGGGAGAGTCAATGTATCTGTGAGACTGTTTGACAATGGGGGGAGGGAGAGACAGTGTATGTGTGAGACTGTTTGAGAATGGGGGGAGGGAGTGACAGTGTATGTGTGAGACTGTTTGAGAATGGGGGGAGAGAGAGACAGTGTATGTGTGAGACTGTTTGAGAATGGGGGGAGGGAGAGACAGTGTATGTGGGACACTGATGAGAATGGGGGGAGGGAGAGACAGTGTATGTATGAGACTTTTTGATAATGGGGGGAGGGAGAGACAGTGTATGTATGAGACTGCTTGAGAATGGGGGGAGGGAGAGATAGTGTATGTATGACACTGTTTGAGAATGGGGGAGGGAGAGACAGTGTATGTATGAGATTGTTTGAGAATGGGGGTAGGGAGAGACAGTGTATGTATGAGACTGTTTGGGAATGGAGGGAGGGAGAGACAGTGTATGTATGAGATTGTTTGAGAATGGGGGGTGGGAGAGACAATATATCTGTGAGACTGTTTGAGAATGGGGGGAGGGAGAGACAGTGTATGTATGAGAGTGTTTGAGAATGGGGGGAGGGAGAGACAGTGTATGTATGAGACTGTTTGAGAATGGGGTAGGGAGAAACAGTGTATGTGTGAGACTGTTTGAGAATGGGGGGAGCGACAGACAGTGTATGTGTGAGACTGTTTGAGATTGGGGGGAGGGAGAGACAGTGTATGTATGTGACTGTTTGAGAATGGGGGGAGGAGAGACAGTGTATGTATGAGACTGTTTGAGAATAAGGGGAGGGAGAGACAGTGTATGTATGAGACTGTTTGAGAATGGTGGGAGGGAGAGCCACTGTATGTACGAGACTGTTTGAGAATGGAGGGAGGGAGAGACAGTGTATTTATGAGACTGTTTGAGAATGGGGGGAGGGAGAGACAGTGTATGTATGAGACTGTTGGAGAATGGGGGGAGGGAGAGACAGTGTATGTGTGAGACTGTTTGAGAATGTGGGAAGGGAGAGACAGTGTACGTGTGAGACTGTTTGAGAATGGGGGGAGGGAGAGACAGTGTATGTATAAGACAGTTTAAGAATGGGGGGAGGGAGAGACAGTGTATGTATGAGACTGTTTGAGAATGGGGGAGGAAGAGACAGTGTATGTATGAGATTGTTTGAGAATGGGGGGTGGGAGAGACAGTGTATGTATGAGACTGTTTGGGAATGGGGGGAGGGAGAGACAGTGTATGAGACTGTTTAAGAATGGGGAGAGGGAGAGACAGTGTATGTATGAGACTGTTTGAGAATGGGGGGAGGGAGAGACAATGTATCTGTGAGACTGTTTGAGAATGGGGGGAGGGAGAGACAGTGTATGTGTGAGACTGTTTGAGAATGGGGGGAGGGAGAGACAGTGTATGTGTGAGACTGTTTGAGAATGGGGGGAGGGAGAGACAGTGTATGTGTGAGACTGTTTGAGAATGGGGGGAGGGAGAGACAGTGTATGCATGAGATTGTTTGGGAATGGGGGTGGGAGAGACAATGTATGTGTGAGACTGTTTGAGAATGGGGGGAGGGAGAGACAGTGTATGTGTGAGACTGTTTGAGAATGGGGGAGGGAGAGACAGCGTACGTGTGACACTGTTTGAGAATGGGGGAGGGAGAGACAGTGTATGTATAGACTGTTTGAGAATGAGGGGAGGGAGAGGCAGTGTATGTATGAGACTGTTTGAGAATGGGGGGAGGGAGAGACAGTTTATGTGTGAGACTGTTTGAGAATGGGGGGAGGCAGAGGCAGTGTATGTATGAGACTGTTTGAGAATGGGGGGACGGAGACACAGTGTATGTATGTGACTGTTTGAGAATGAGGGGAGGAGAGACAGTGTATGTATGAGACTGTTTGAGAATAAGGGGAGGGAGAGACAGTGTATGTATGAGACTGTTTGAGAATGGTGGGAGGGAGAGCCACTGTATGTACGAGACTGTTTGAGAATGGAGGGAGGGAGAGACAGTGTATTTATGAGACTGTTTGAGAATGGGGGGAGGGAGAGACAGTGTATGTATGAGACTGTTGGAGAATGGGGGGAGGGAGAGACAGTGTATGTGTGAGACTGTTTGAGAATGTGGGAAGGGAGAGACAGTGTACGTGTGAGACTGTTTGAGAATGGGGGGAGGGAGAGACAGTGTATTATGAGACAGTTTAAGAATGGGGGGAGGGAGAGACAGTGTATGTATGAGACTGTTTGAGAATGGGGGGAGGAAGAGACAGTGTATGTATGAGATTGTTTGAGAATAGGGGGTGGGAGAGACAGTGTATGTATGAGACTGTTTGGGAATGGGGGGAGGGAGAGACAGTGTATGAGACTGTTTAAGAATGGGGAGAGGGAGAGACAGTGTATGTATGAGACTGTTTGAGAATGGGGGGAGGGAGAGACAATGTATCTGTGAGACTGTTTGACAATGGGGGGAGGGAGAGACAGTGTATGTGTGAGACTGTTTGAGAATGGGGGGAGGGAGAGACAGTGTATGTGTGAGACTGTTTGAGAATGGGGGGAGGGAGAGACAGTGTATGTGTGAGACTGTTTGAGAATGGGGGGAGGGAGAGACAGTGTATGTGGGACACTTATGAAAATGGGGTGAGGGAGAGACAGTGTATGTATGAGACTTTTTGATAATGGTGGGAGGGAGAGACAGTGTATCTATGAGACTGCTTGAGAATGGGGGGAGGGAGAGACAGTGTATGTGTGAGACTGTTTGAGAATGGGGGAGGGAGAGACAGCGTACGTGTGACACTGTTTGAGAATGGGGGAGGGAGAGACAGTGTATGTATAGACTGTTTGAGAATGAGGGGAGGGAGAGGCAGTGTATGTATGAGACTGTTTGAGAATGGGGGGAGGGAGAGACAGTTTATGTGTGAGACTGTTTGAGAATGGGGGGAGGGAGAGGCAGTGTATGTATGAGACTGTTTGAGAATGGGGGGGAGGGAGAGACAGTTTATGTGTGAGACTGTTTGAGAATGGGTGGAGGGAGAGACAGTGTATGTGTGAGACTGTTTGAGAATGGGGGGAGGGAGAGACAGTGTATGTGTGAGACTGTTTGAGAATGGGGGGAGTGAGAGACAGTGTATGTGTGAGACTGTTTGGGAATGGGAGACGGAGAGACAGTGTATGTATGAGACTGTTTAAGAATGGGGGGAGGGAAACACAGTGTAAGTGTGAGACTGTTTGAGAATGGGGGGAGGGAGAGACAGTGTATGCGTGAGACTGTATGAGAATGGGGGAGGGAGCGACAGTGTATGTATGAGACTGTTTGAGTATGGGGGGAGGGTGAGACAGTGTATGTATGAGACAGTTTGAGAATGGGGGAGGGAGATACAGTGTATGTATGAGACTGTTTGAGAATGGGGGGGGGGAGAGACAGTGTATGTGTGAGACTGTTTGAGAATGGGGGGAGGGAGAGACAGAGTATGTATGAAACTGTTTGAGAATGGGAGGAGGGTGAGACAGTGTATGTATAGACTGTTTGAGAATGAGGGGAGGGAGAGGCAGTGTATGTATGAGACTGTTTGAGAATGGGGGAGGGAGAGACAGTGTATGTATGAGACAGTTTGAGAATGGGGGGAGGGAGATACAGTGTATGTATGAGACTGTTTGAGAATGTGGGAGGGAGAGACAGTGTATGTGTGAGACTGTTTGAGAATGGGGGAGGGAGAGACTGGGTATGTATGAAACTGTTTGAGAATGGAGGGAGGGAGAGACAATGTATGTATGAGACTGTTTGAGAATGGGGGGAGGGAGAGACAGTGTATCTATGAGACTGTTTGAGAATGGAGGGAGGGAGAGACAATGTATGTATGAGACTGTTTGAGAATGGGGGGAGGGAGAGACAGTGTATGGACGAGACTGTTTGAGAATGGGGGGAGGGAGAGAGAGTGTATGTGTGAGGCTGTTTGAGAATGGGTGGACGGAGAGACAGTGTATGTATGAGACTGTTTGAGAATGGGGGGAGGGAGAGACAGTGTATGTATGAGATTGTTTGAGAATGGGGGGAGGGAGAGACAGTGTATGTATGAGACTGTTTGGGAATGGAGGGAGGGAGAGACAGTGTATGTATGAGATTGTTGGAGAATGGGGGTGGGAGAGACAATATATCTGTGAGACTGTTTGAGAATGGGGGGGGGGAGAGACAGTGTATGTGTGAGACTGTTTGAGAATGGGGGGAGGGAGAGACAGAGTATGTATGAAACTGTTTGAGAATGGGAGGAGGGTGAGACAGTGTATGTATAGACTGTTTGAGAATGAGGGGAGGGAGAGACAGTGTATGTATGAGAGTGTTTGAGAATGGGGGGAGGGAGAGACAGTGTATGTATGAGACTGTTTGAGAATGGGGGAGGGAGAAACAGTGTATGTGTGAGACTGTTTGAGAATGGGGGGAGCGACAGACAGTGTATGTGTGAGACTGTTTGAGATTGGGGGGAGGGAGAGACAGTGTATGTATGAGACTGTTTGAGAATGGGGGGACGGAGAGACAGTGTATGTATGTGACTGTTTGAGAATGGGGGAGGAGAGACAGTGTATGTATGAGACAGTTTGAGAATAAGGGGAGGGAGAGACAGTGTATGTATGAGACTGTTTGAGAATGGTGGGAGGGAGAGTCACTGTATGTACGAGACTGTTTGAGAATGGAGGGAGGGAGAGACAGTGTATTTATGAGACTGTTGGTGAATGGGGGGAGGGAGAGACAGTGTATGTATGAGACTGTTGGAGAATGGGGGGAGGGAGAGACAGTGTATGTGTGAGACTGTTTGAGAATGTGGGAAGGGAGAGACAGTGTACGTGTGAGACTGTTTGAGAATGGGGGGAGGGAGAGACAGTGTATGTATGAGACAGTTTAAGAATGGGGGGAGGGAGAGACAGTGTATGTATGAGACTGTTTGAGAATGGGGGGAGGAAGAGACAGTGTATGTATGAGATTGTTTGAGAATGGGGGGTGGGAGAGACAGTGTATGTATGAGACTGTTTGGGAATGGGGGGAGGGAGAGAAATGTATGAGACTGTTTAAGAATGGGGAGAGGGAGAGACAGTGTATGTATGAGACTGTTTGAGAATGGGGGAGGGAGAGACAGTGTATGTATGAGATTGTTTGAGAATGGGGGGAGGGAGAGACAGTGTATGTATGAGACTGTTTGGGAATGGAGGGAGGGAGAGACAGTGTATGTGTGAAACTGTTTGACAATGGGGGAAGGGAGAGACAGTGTATGTGTGAGACTGTTTGAGAATGGGGGGAGGGAGAGACAGTGTATGTGTGAGACTGTTTGAGAATGGGGGAGGGAGAGACAGTGTATGTGTGAGACTGTTTGAGAATGGGGGGAGGGAGAGACAGTGTATGTGGGACACTGATGAGAATGGGGGGAGGGAGAGACAGTGTATGTATGAGACTTTTTGATAATGGGGGGAGGGATAGACAGTGTATGTATGAGACTGCTTGAGAATGGGGGGAGGGAGAGACAGTGTATGTGTGAGACTGTTTGAGAATGGGGGAGGGAGAGACAGCGTACGTGTGACACTGTTTGAGAATGGGAGGGAGAAACAGTGTATGGACGAGACTGTTTGAGAATGGAGGGAGGGAGAGACAGTGTATGTATGAGACTTTTTGAGAATGGGGCGAGGGAGAGACAGTGTATGTATGAGAGTTTTTGAGAATGGGGGGAGGGAGAGACAGTGTATGTATGAGACTGTTTGAGAATGAGGGAGGGAGAAACAGTGTATTTGTGAGACTGTTTGAGAATGGGGGGAGGGAGAGACAGTGTATGTGAGAGACTGTTTGAGAATGGGGGGAGGGAGAGACAGTGTATGTGTGAGACTGTTTGAGAATGGGGGAGGGAGAGACAGTGTATATATGAGACTGTTTGAGAATGGGGGGAGGGAGAGACAGTGTATGTATGAGATTGTTTGAGAATGGGGGGAGGGAGAGACAGTGTATGTATGAGACTGTTTGGGAATGGAGGGAGGGAGAGACAGTGTATGTGTGAGACTGTTTGAGAATGGGGGGAGGGAGAGACAGTGTATGGACGAGACTGTTTGAGAATGGGGGGAGGGAGAGACAGTGTATGTGTGAGACTGTTTGAGAATGGGGGAGGGAGAGACAGTGTTAGTCTGAGACTGTTTGAGAATGGGGGAGGGAGAGACAGTGTATCTATGAGACTGTTTGAGAATGGGGCGAGGGAGAGACAGTGTATGTATGAGAGTGTTTGAGAATGGGGGGAGGGAGAGACAGTGTATGTATGAGACTCTTTGAGAATGGTGGGAGGGAGAGCCACTGTATGTACGAGACTGTTTGAGAATGGGGGGAGGGAGAGACAGTGTATGTATGAGACTGTTTGAGAATGGGGGACGGAGAGACAGTGTATGTATGTGACTGTTTGAGAATGGGGGGAGGAGAGACAGTGTATGTATGAGACTGTTTGAGAATAAGGGGAGGGAGAGACAGTGTATGTATGAGACTGTTTGAGAATGGTGGGAGGGAGAGCCACTGTATGTACGAGACTGTTTGAGAATGGAGGGAGGGAGAGACAGTGTATGTGCGAGACTGTTTGAGAATGGGGGGAGGGAGAGACAGTGTATGTATGAGACTGTTTGAGAATGGGGGGAGGGAGAGACAGTGTATGTATGAGATTGTTTGAGAATGGGGGGTGGGAGAGACAGTGTATGTATGAGACTGTTTGGGAATGGGGGGAGGGAGAGACAGTGTATGAGACTGTTTAAGAATGGGGAGAGGGAGAGACAGTGTATGTATGAGACTGTTTGAGAATGGGGGGAGGGAGAGACAATGTATCTGTGAGACTGTTTGACAATGGGGGGAGGGAGAGACAGTGTATGTGTGAGACTGTTTGAGAATGGGGGGAGGGAGAGACAGTGTATGTGTGAGACTGTTTGAGAATGGGGGGAGGGAGAGACAGTGTATGTGTGAGACTGTTTGAGAATGGGGGGAGGGAGAGACAGTGTATGTGGGACACTTATGAGAATGGGGTGAGGGAGAGACAGTGTATGTATGAGACTTTTTGATAATGGGGGGAGGGAGAGACAGTGTATGTATGAGACTGCTTGAGAATGGGGGGAGGGAGAGACAGTGTATGTGTGAGACTGTTTGAGAATGGGGGAGGGAGAGACAGCGTACGTGTGACACTGTTTGAGAATGGGGGAGGGAGAGACAGTGTATGTATAGACTGTTTGAGAATGAGGGGAGGGAGAGGCAGTGTATGTATGAGACTGGTTGAGAATGGGGGGAGGGAGAGACAGTGTATGTATGAGACAGTTTAAGAATGGGGGGAGGGAGAGACAGTTTATGTATGAGACTGTTTGAGAATGGGGGGAGGAAGAGACAGTGTATGTATGAGATTGTTTGAGAATGGGGGGTGGGAGAGACAGTGTATGTATGAGACTGTTTGGGAATGGGGGGAGGGAGAGACAGTGTATGAGACTGTTTAAGAATGGGGAGAGGGAGAGACAGTGTATGTATGAGACTGTTTGAGAATGGGGGGAGGGAGAGACAATGTATCTGTGAGACTGTTTGACAATGGGGGGAGGGAGAGACAGTGTATGTGTGAGACTGTTTTAGATTGGGGGGAGGGAGAGACAGTGTATGTGTGAGACTGTTTGAGAATGGGGGGAGGGAGAGACAGTGTATGTGTGAGACTGTTTGAGAATGGGGGGAGGGAGAGATAGTGTATGTATGAGACTGTTTGAGAATGGGGGAGGGAGAGACAGTGTATGTGTGACACTGTTTTAGAATGAGTGGAGGGAGAGACAGTGTATGTGTGAGACTGTTTGAGAATGGGGCGAGGGAGAGACAGTGTATGTATGAGACTGTTTGAGAATGGGGGAGGGAGAGACAATGTATGTATGAGACTGTTTGAGAATGGGGGGAGGGAGAGACAGTGTATGGACGAGACTGTTTGAGAATGGGGGGAGGGAGAGACAGTGTATGTGTGAGACTGTTTGAGAATGGGGGGAGGGAGAGACAGTGTATGTGTGAGACTGTTTGAGAATGGGGGGAGGGAGATATAGTGTATGTATGAGACTGTTTGAGAATGGGGGAGGGAGAGACAGTGTATGTGTGACACTGTTTGAGAATGGGTGGAGGGAGAGACAGTGTATGTGTGAGACTGTTTGAGAATGGGGGAGGGAGAGACAGCGTACGTGTGACACTGTTTGAGAATGGGGGAGGGAGAGACAGTGTATGTATAGACTGTTTGAGAATGGGGGGAGGGAGAGACAGTGTATGTGTGAGACTGTTTGAGAATGGGGGCAGGGTGAGACAGTGTATGTATGAGACAGTTTGAGAATGGGGGGAGGGAGATACAGTGTATGTATAAGACTGTTTGAGAATGGGGGGAGGGAGAGACAGTGTATGTGTGAGACTGTTTGAGAATGGGGGGAGGGAGAGACAGAGTATGTATGAGACTGTTTGAGAATGGGAGGAGGGTGAGACAGTGTATGTATAGACTGTTTGAGAATGAGGGGAGGGAGAGGCAGTGTATGTATGAGACTGTTTGAGAATGGGGAAGGGAGAGACAGTGTACGTATGAGACAGTTTAAGAATGGGGGGAGGGAGATACAGTGTATGTATGAGACTGTTTGAGAATGGGGGGAGGGAGAGACAGTGTATGTGTGAGACTGTTTGATAATGGGGGGGGGGGTGAGGGAGAGACAGTATTTGTGTGAGACTGTTTTAGAATGAGTGGAGGGAGAGACAGTGTATGTGTGAGACTGTTTGAGAATGGGGGGAGCGAGAGACAGTGTATGTATGAGACTGTGTGAGAATGGGGGGAGGGAGAGACAGTGTATGTGTGAGACTGTTTGAGAATGGGGGGGGGGGGGTGAGGGAGAGACAGTATTTGTGTGAGACTGTTTTAGAATGAGTGGAGGGAGAGACAGTGTATGTGTGACACTGTTTAAGAATGGGGGGATGGAGAGATAGTGTATGTGTGAGACTGTTTGAGAATGGGGGAGGTAGAGACAGTGAATGTATGAGACTGTTTAAGAAGGGGGGAGGGAGAGACAGTGTAAGTGTGAGACTGTTTGAGAATGGGGGAGGGAGAGACAGTGTATGGACGAGACTGTTTGAGAATGGAGGGAGGGAGAGACAGTGTATGTATGAGACTGTTTGAGAATGGGGCGAGGGAGAGACAGTGTATGTGAGAGACTGTTTGAGAATGGGGGGAGGGAGAGACAGTGTATGTGTGAGACTGTTTGAGAATGGGGGAGGGAGAGACAGTGTATGTGTGAGAGTCTTTGAGAATGGGGGGAGGGAGAGACAGTGTATGTATGAGACTGTTTGAGAATGAGGGAGGGAGAAACAGTGTATGTGTGAGACTGTTTGAAAATGGGGGGAGGGAGAGACAGTGTATGTGAGAGATTGTTTGAGAATGGGGGGAGGGAGAGACAGTGTATGTGTGAGACTGTTTGAGAATGGGGGAGGGAGAGACAGTGTATGTATGAGACTGTTTAAGAATGGGGGGAGGGAGAGACAATGTATGTGTGAGACTGTTTGTGAATGTGGGGAGGGAGAGACAGTGTATGTGTGAGACTGTTTGAGAATGTGGGGAGGGAGAGACAGTGTATGTGTGAGACTGTTTGAGAATGGGGGGAGGGAGAGACAGTGTATGTGTGAGACTGTTTGAGAATGTGGGGAGGGAGAGACAGTGTATGTGTGAGACTGCTTGAGAATGGGGGGAGGGAGAGACAGTGTATGTATGAGACTGTATGAGAATGTGGGGAGGGAGAGACAGTGTATGTATGAGACTGTTTGAGAATGGGGGGAGGGAGAGACGGTGTATGTATGAGACTGTTTAAGAATGGGGGGAGGGAGAGACAGTGTATGTGTGAGACTGTTTGAGAATGGGGGGGGGGTGAGGGAGAGACAGTATTTGTGTGAGACTGTTTTAGAATGAGTGGAGGGAGAGACAGTGTATGTGTGAGACTGTTTAAGAATAGGGGGATGGAGAGATAGTGTATGTGTGAGACTGTTTGAGAATGGGGGAGAGAGAGACAGTGAATGTATGAGACTGTTTAAGAAGGGGGGAGGGAGAGACAGTGTAAGTGTGAGACTGTTTGAGAATGGGGGAGGGAGAGACAGTGTATGGACGAGACTGTTTGAGAATGGAGGGAGGGAGAGACAGTGTATGTATGAGACTGTTTGAGAATGGGGCGAGGGAGAGACAGTGTATGTGAGAGACTGTTTGAGAATGGGGGGAGGGAGAGACAGTGTATGTGTGAGACTGTTTGAGAATGGGGGAGGGAGAGACAGTGTATGTGTGAGAGTCTTTGAGAATGGGGGGAGGGAGAGACAGTGTATGTATGAGACTGTTTGAGTATGAGGGAGGGAGAAACAGTGTATGTGTGAGACTGTTTGAGAATGGGGGGAGGGAGAGACAGTGTATGTGTGAGACTGTTTGAGAATGGGGGGAGGGAGAGACAGTGTATGTGTGAGACTGTTTGAGAATGTGGGGAGGGAGAGACAGTGTATGTGTGAGACTGCTTGAGAATGGGGGGAGGGAGAGACAGTGTATGTATGAGACTGTATGAGAATGTGGGGAGGGAGAGACAGTGTATGTATGAGACTGTTTGAGAATGGGGGGAGGGAGAGACAGTGTATGTATGAGACTGTTTAAGAATGGGGGGAGGGAGAGACAGTGTATGTGTGAGACTGTTTGAGAATGGGGGGGGGTGAGGGAGAGACAGTATTTGTGTGAGACTGTTTTAGAATGAGTGGAGGGAGAGACAGTGTATGTGTGAGAATGTTTAAGAATGGGGGGATGGAGAGATAGTGTATGTGTGAGACTGTTTGAGAATGGGGGAGAGAGAGACAGTGAATGTATGAGACTGTTTAAGAAGGGGGGAGGGAGAGACAGTGTAAGTGTGAGACTGTTTGAGAATGGGGGAGGGAGAGACAGTGTATGGACGAGACTGTTTGAGAATGGAGGGAGGGAGAGACAGTGTATGTATGAGACTGTTTGAGAATGTGGCGAGGGAGAGACAGTGTATGTGAGAGACTGCTTGAGAATGGGGGAGGGAGAGACAGTGTATGTGTGAGAGTCTTTGAGAATGGGGGGAGGGAGAGACAGTGTTTTATGAGACTGTTTGAGAATGAGGGAGAGAGAAACAGTGTATGTGTGAGACTGTTTGAGTATGGGGGGAGGGAGAGACAGTGTATGTGAGAGATTGTTTGAGAATGGGGGGAGGGAGAGACAGTGTATGTGTGAGACTGTTTGAGAATGAGGGAGGGAGAGACAGTGTATGTATGAGACTGTTTAAGAATGGGGGGAGGGAGAGACAATGTATGTGTGAGACTGTTTGAGAATGTGGGGAGGGAGAGACAGTGTATGTGTGAGACTGTTTGAGAATGTGGGGAGGGAGAGACAGTGTATGTGTGAGACTGTTTGAGAATGGGGGGAGGGAGAGACAGTGTATGTGTGAGACTGTTTGAGAATGTGGGGAGGGAGAGACAGTGTATGTGTGAGACTGCTTGAGAATGGGGGGAGGGAGAGACAGTGTATGTATGAGACTGTATGAGAATGTGGGGAGGGAGAGACAGTGTATGTATGAGACTGTTTGAGAATGGGGGGAGGGAGAGACAGTGTATGTGTGAGACTGTTTGAGAATGGGGCGAGGGAGAGACAGTGTATGTGAGAGACTGTTTGAGAATGGGGGGAGGAAGAGACAGTGTATGTGTGAGACTGTTTGAGAATGGGGGAGGGAGAGACAGTGTATGTGTGAGAGTCTTTGAGAATGGGGGGAGGGAGAGACAGTGTATGTATGAGACTGTTTGAGTATGAGGGAGGGAGAAACAGTGTATGTGTGAGACTGTTTGAGAATGGGGGGAGGGAGAGACAGTGTATGTGTGAGACTGTTTGAGAATGGGGGGAGGGAGAGACAGTGTATGTGTGAGACTGTTTGAGAATGTGGGGAGGGAGAGACAGTGTATGTGTGAGACTGCTTGAGAATGGGGGGAGGGAGAGACAGTGTATGTATGAGACTGTATGAGAATGTGGGGAGGGAGAGACAGTGTATGTATGAGACTGTTTGAGAATGGGGGGAGGGAGAGACAGTGTATGTATGAGACTGTTTAAGAATGGGGGGAGGGAGAGACAGTGTATGTGTGAGACTGTTTGAGAATGGGGGGGGGTGAGGGAGAGACAGTATTTGTGTGAGACTGTTTTAGAATGAGTGGAGGGAGAGACAGTGTATGTGTGAGAATGTTTAAGAATGGGGGGATGGAGAGATAGTGTATGTGTGAGACTGTTTGAGAATGGGGGAGAGAGAGACAGTGAATGTATGAGACTGTTTAAGAAGGGGGGAGGGAGAGACAGTGTAAGTGTGAGACTGTTTGAGAATGGGGGAGGGAGAGACAGTGTATGGACGAGACTGTTTGAGAATGGAGGGAGGGAGAGACAGTGTATGTATGAGACTGTTTGAGAATGTGGCGAGGGAGAGACAGTGTATGTGAGAGACTGTTTGAGAATGGGGGAGGGAGAGACAGTGTATGTGTGAGAGTCTTTGAGAATGGGGGGAGGGAGAGACAGTGTTTTATGAGACTGTTTGAGAATGAGGGAGAGAGAAACAGTGTATGTGTGAGACTGTTTGAGTATGGGGGGAGGGAGAGACAGTGTATGTGAGAGATTGTTTGAGAATGGGGGGAGGGAGAGACAGTGTATGTGTGAGACTGTTTGAGAATGAGGGAGGGAGAGACAGTGTATGTATGAGACTGTTTAAGAATGGGGGGAGGGAGAGACAATGTATGTGTGAGACTGTTTGAGAATGTGGGGAGGGAGAGACAGTGTATGTGTGAGACTGTTTGAGAATGTGGGGAGGGAGAGACAGTGTATGTGTGAGACTGTTTGAGAATGGGGGGAGGGAGAGACAGTGTATGTGTGAGACTGTTTGAGAATGTGGGGAGGGAGAGACAGTGTATGTGTGAGACTGCTTGAGAATGGGGGGAGGGAGAGACAGTGTATGTATGAGACTGTATGAGAATGTGGGGAGGGAGAGACAGTGTATGTATGAGACTGTTTGAGAATGGGGGGAGGGAGAGACAGTGTATGTGTGAGACTGTTTGAGAATGTGGGGAGGGAGAGACAGTGTATGTGTGAGACTGCTTGAGAATGGGGGGAGGGAGAGACAGTGTATGTATGAGACTGTATGAGAATGTGGGGAGGGAGAGACAGTGTATGTATGAGACTGTTTGAGAATGGGGGGAGGGAGAGACAGTGTATGTATGAGACTGTTTAAGAATGGGGGGAGGGAGAGACAGTGTATGTGTGAGACTGCTTGAGAATGGGGGGAGGGAGAGACAGTGTATGTGTGAGACTGTTTGAGAATGTGGGGAGGGAGAGACAGTGTATGTGTGAGACTGTTTGAGAATGGGGGGAGGGAGAGACAGTGTATGTATGAGACAGTTTAAGAATGAGGGGAGGGAGAGACAGTGTATGTATGGGACTGTTTGAGAATGGGGGTAGGGAGAGACATACGCACCACATACACTCACACTCTACATACACACACCACATACACACACCACACACCACACACCACATACACAACCCACACACCACATACACTCACACTCTACATACACACACCACATACACACATACACACACCACACACCACATACACACACACCATACACCAAATACACACACCACACACCACATACACTCACACTCTACATTCACACACCACACACCACACACCACACACCACCTACCACATACACTCACACTCTACATACACACACCACATACCCACATACACACACCACACACAATATCCACTCACAATACATACACACACCACACAACACATACACACACCACGTACCACATACACTCACGCTCTACATACACACTCTACACACCACATACACTCACACTCTACATACTCACACACACATACACATAATACGCACCACACACACATGCACTCACACGCATCACACACACATACACACACCATACAGACATACTCTCTCACACATCACATACACATAAACACACGACACACACATCGCACACACATACACTCACACACACAACACACACATACACACGCATCACACACACACACATACACTCACCCACATCACACACACATACACTCACACACAACACACACATACACTCACGCACATCAGACACACATACACTCACACACACATCACACACATACACTCACATACACATCACACACACATCACACACAGACACACACACCACACACACACATACACACTCATCACGCACATACACACATCACACACACACACACAACACACACATACACACATCGCACACACACACACACGATACACACACTCACACACATATACTGACACACATCACACACACATACACACACACATCACACACATACACTCACACACATCACACACACATACACTCACACATACGCACACATCACACACATACACACATCACACACACCACACACACATACTCATCACACACACATACACACATACACACACCAAACACGCCGCATACACACACATACACACAAATGCATGCACACATGCACACACACTCATACACAGAGACTCACTCACACACTACACACACACACACATATATATATCTATGCATAAATATATACATATATGTGTGTGAGAGAGATAACGTGTGTGTATGTGTATGAAACTGTATGTGTAGGGTCTGTGTGTATGTGTGTATGAAAGTGTGTGTGGTGCGTATGTGTATGGAAGTGTGTGTGTGTGCATGTGTGTATGAAAGTGTATGAGTGTGGTGTGTGTGTGTATGAAAGTGTGTGTGTGCATGTGTGTATGAAAGTGTATGTGTGTGGTGAGCGTGTGTATGAAAATGTGTATCGGTGTGTGTGTGTGTTTGTATGAAAGTGTATGTATGTGTGAACATACGACATAAAGATAATGGTGGTCAGTGGTTATAGTGGTAGTGTAGAAGAATCAATCAATATTGTTCACTATTTCTATGATGTCGACAGGGCGCAGTGACACGGAGATCAATTAATTTCACTGTTGTCACACACATGTAACACCTCAGGGAATATTGCCAATAATCTGCTACAGATCCCTTTAGAATCTAAGGTGAAGATGTGCCTCTAATAACTCTTCCTACCTTTCTCATCTATTCTGTTAGTTTTTAACAAACCCTTTATACAAACCTATACCAGGTTGGCTTTCAACTATTGCTATTGTATTTACTATATAATTTCTCTCCCTGTTTTTAACAAACCCTTTATACAAACCTATACCAGATTGGCTTTCAACTATTGCTATTGTATTTACTATATAATTTCCCTCCCTGTTTTTAACAAACCCTTTATACAAACCTATACCAGATTGGCTTTCAACTGTTGCTATTGGATTTACTATATAATTTCTCTCCCTGTTTTCAACAAGACCTTTATACAAACCTATACCAGATTGGCTCTCATTGCTATTGTATTTACTATATACTTTCTCTCCTTGTTTTTAACTAACCCTTTATACAAATTTATACCAAATTGGCTTTCAACTATTGCTATTGTATTTACTATATAATTTCTCTCCCTGTTTTTAACAAACGCTTTATACAAACCTATACCAGATTGGCTTTCAACTATTGCTATTGTATATACTATATAGTTTCTCTCCTTGTTTTTAACAAACCCTTTATACAAACCTATACCAGATTGGCTCTCATTGCTATTGTATTTACTATATAATTTCTATCTATGTTTTTAACAAACCATTTATATAATTTCTCTCCCTGTTTTTAACAAACCCTTTATACAAACCTATACCAGATTGGCTTTCAACTATTGCTATTGGATTTACTATATAATTTCTCTCCCTGTTTTCAACAAGACCTTTATACAAACCTATACCAGATTGGCTCTCATTGCTATTGTATTTACTATATACTTTCTCTCCTTGTTTTTAACTAACCCTTTATACAAACCTATACCAAATTGGCTTTCAACTATTGCTATTGTATTTACTATATAATTTCTCTCCCTGTTTTTAACAAACGCTTTATACAAACCTATACCAGATTGGCTTTCAACTATTGCTATTGTATATACTATATAGTTTCTCTCCTTGTTTTTAACAAACCCTTTATACAAACCTATACCAGATTGGCTCTCATTGCTATTGTATTTACTATATAATTTCTATCTATGTTTTTAACAAACCATTTATATAATTTCTCTCCCTGTTTTTAACAAACCCTTTATACAAACCTATACCAGATTGGCTTTCAACTATTGCTATTGTATATACTATATATTTTCTCTCCTTGTTTTTAACAAACCCTTTATACAAACCTATACCAGATTGGCTTTCAACTATTGCTATTGTATTTACTATATAATTTCTCTCCCTGTTTTTAACAAACCCTTTATACAAACCTATACCAGATTGGCTCTCATTGCTATTGTATTTACTATATACTTTCTCTCCTTGTTTTTAACAAACCCTTTATACAAACCTATACCATATTGGCTTTCAAATATTGCAATTGTATTTACTATATACTTTCTCTCCCTGTTTTTAACAAATCCTTTATACAAACCTATACCAGATTGGTTAACAAATATTGCTATTGTATTTATTATATAATTTCCCTCCCTGTTTTTAAGAAACCCTTTATACAGACATCTACCAGATTAGCTCTCAACTATTGCTATTGTATTTACTATATAATTTCTATCTATGTTTTTAACAAACCATTTATTCAAACCTATACCAGATTAGTTTTCAATTATTGCTATTGTATTTATTATATAATTTCCCTCCCTGTTTTTAAGAAACCCTTTATACAAACCTATACCAGATAGGCTCTCAACTATTGCTATTGTATTTACTATATAATATCTTTCCCTGTTTTTAACAAACCCTTTATAGAAACCTATACCAGATTGGCTTTCAACTATTGCTATTTTATTTACTATATAGTTTCTCTCCCTGTTTTTAACAAACGCGTTATACAAACCTATACCAGATAGGATTTCAACTATTGCTATTGTATTTACTATATAATTTCTCCCTCTGTTTTTAACAAAACATTTATACAAACCTATACCAGATTGGCTCTCATTGCTATTGTATTTACTATATAATTTTCCTCCCTGCTTTTAACTAACCCTTTATACAAACCTATACCAGATTGGCTTTCAACTATTGCTATTGTATTTACTATATAATTTCTCTCCCTGATTTTAACAAACGCTTTATACAAACCTATACCAGATTGGCTTTCAACTATTGCTATTGTATTTACTATATAATTTCTCTCCCTGTATTTAACAAACCCTGTATACAAACCTATACCAGATTGGCTCTCAACTATTGCTATTGTATTTACTATATAGTGTTGTATGATGGTGTTGTGTGGTGGTGTTGTATGGTGTTGCTGTATGGAGGTGTTGTATGGTGGTGATGTATGTTGGTGTTGTATGGTGGTGTTGTATGGTGGTGTTGTATGGTGGTGTTGTATGATGGTGGTGTATGGTGGTGTTGTATGATGGTGTTGTATGGTGGTGTTGTATGGTGGTGTTGAATGGTGGTGTTTTATGGTGGTGTTGTTTTATGGTGGTGTCGAATGGTGGTGTTGTATGGTGGTGTTGTAAGGTGGTGTTGTATGGTGGTGTTGTATGGTGGTGTTGTGTGATGGTGCTGTATGGTGGTGTTGTATGGTGGTGTTGTATGATTGTTGTATGGTGGTGTTGTATGGTTGTGTTGTATGGTGGTGTTGTATGGTGGTGGTGTATGGTGGTGTTGTATGGTGGTGTTGTATGTTGGTGTTGTATGGTGGTGTTGTATGGTGGTGTTGTATGGTGGTGTTGTATGATGGTGGTGTATGGTGGTGTTGTATGGTGGTGTTGTATGTTAGTGTTGTATGGTGGTGTAGTATGTTGTTGTATGGTGGTGTTGTATGGTGGTGTTGTATGGTGGTGTTGTGTGATGGTGTTGTATGGTGGTTTTGTATGATGGTGTTGTATGATGGTGTTGTATGGCGGTGTTGTATGATGGTGTTGTATGGTGGTGTTGTATGGTGGTGTTGTGTGGTGGTGTTGTGTGATGGTGGTGTATGGTCGTTTTGTATGATGGTGTTGTATGATGGTGTTGTATGGCGGTGTTGTATGATGGTGTTGTATGGTGGTGTTGTATGGTGGTGTTGTGTGAATGTGTTGTATGGTGGTGTTGTATGGTGGTGTTGTATGGTGGTGTTGTATGGTGTTGTTGTATGGTGGTGTTGTATGGTGGTGTTGTATGGTGGTGTTGTATGGTGGTGTTGTATGGTGGTGTTGTATGGTGGTGTTGTATGGTGGTGTTGTATGGTGGTGTTGTGTGATGGCGTTGTATGGTGGTGTTGTATGGTGCTGTTGTATGGTGGTGGTGTATGGTGGTGTTGTATGGTGGTGGTGTATGGTGGTGTTGTATGGTGGTGTTGTATGGTGGTGTTGTATGGTGGTGTTGTATGGTGGTGGTGTATGGTGGTGTTGTATGGTGGTGTTGTATGTTGGTGTTGTATGGTGGTGTTGTATGGTGGTGTTGTATGGTGGTGTTGTATGATGGTGGTGTATGGTGGTGTTGTATGGTGGTGTTGTATGTTAGTGTTGTATGGTGGTGTAGTATGTTGTTGTATGGTGGTGTTGTATGGTGGTGTTGTATGGTGGTGTTGTGTGATGGTGTTGTATGGTGGTTTTGTATGATGGTGTTGTATGATGGTGTTGTATGGCGGTGTTGTATGATGGTGTTGTATGGTGGTGTTGTATGGTGGTGTTGAGTGGTGGTGTTGTGTGATGGTGTTGTATGGTCGTTTTGTATGATGGTGTTGTATGATGGTGTTGTATGGCGGTGTTGTATGATGGTGTTGTATGGTGGTGTTGTATGGTGGTGTTGTGTGAATGTGTTGTATGGTGGTGTTGTATGGTGGTGTTGTATGGTGGTGTTGTATGGTGTTGTTGTATGGTGGTGTTGTATGGTGGTGTTGTATGGTGGTGTTGTATGGTGGTGTTGTATGGTGGTGTTGTATGGTGGTGTTGTATGGTGGTGTTGTGTGATGGCGTTGTATGGTGGTGTTGTATGGTGCTGTTGTATGGTGGTGGTGTATGGTGGTGTTGTATGGTGCTGTTGTATGGTGGTGGTGTATGGTGCTGTTGTATGAAGGTGGTGTATGGTGGTGGTGTATGTTGGTGTTGTAGGGTGGTGTTGTATGGTGGTGTTGTATGGTGGTGTTGTATGATGGTGGTGTATGGTGGTGTTGTATGATGGTGTTGTATGGTGGTGTTGTATGGTGGTGTTGAATGGTGGTGTTGTATGGTCGTGTTGTATGGTGGTGTTGTATGGTGGTGTTGTGTGATGGCGTTGTATGGTGGTGTTGTATGGTGCTGTTGTATGGTGGTGTTGTATGGTGCTGTTGTATGATGGTGTTGTATGATGGTGTTGTATGGTGGTGGTGCATGGTGGTGTTGTATGGTGGTGTTGTATGGTGCTGTTGTATGAAGGTGTTGTATGGTGGTGGTGTATGGTGGTGTTGTATGATGGTGTTGTATGGCGGTGTTGTATGATGGTGTTGTATGGTGGTGTTGTATGGTGGTGTTGTGTGAATGTGTTGTATGGTGGTGTTGTATGGTGGTGTTGTATGGTGGTGTTGTATGGTGTTGTTGTATGGTGGTGTTGTATGGTGGTGTTGTATGGTGGTGTTGTATGGTGGTGTTGTATGGTGGTGTTGTATGGTCGTGTTGTATGGTGGTGTTGTATGGTGGTGTTGTGTGATGGCGTTGTATGGTGGTGTTGTATGGTGCTGTTGTATGGTGGTGGTGTATGGTGGTGTTGTATGGTGCTGTTGTATGGTGGTGGTGTATGGTGGTGTTGCATGGTGCTGTTGTATGATGGTGTTGTATGATGGTGTTGTATGGTGGTGGTGTATGGTGGTGGTGTATGGTGGTGTTGCATTATTGTTGTGTGGTGGTATTGTATGATGGTGTTGTATGGTGATGTTGTATGGTGGTGTTGTATGGTGGTGTTGTATGATGGTGTTGTATGGTGGTGGTGCATGGTGGTGTTGTATGGTGGTGTTGTATGGTGCTGTTGTATGAAGGTGTTGTATGGTGGTGGTGTATGGCGGTGTTGTATGATGGTGTTGTGTGGTGGTGTTGTATGTGGTGTTGTTGTATGGAGGTGTTGTATGGTGCTGATGTATGTTGGTGTTGTATGGTGGTGTTGTATGGTGGTGTTGTATGGTGGTGTTGTATGATGGTGGTGTTGTATGATGGTGGTGTTGTATGGTGGTGTTGTTTGGTGGTGTTGTATGATGGTGGTGTTGTATGATGGTGTTGTATGGTGGTGTTGTATGGTGGTGTTGAATGGTGGTGTTGTATGGTGGTGTCGAATGGTGGTGTTGTATGGTTGTGTTGTAGGGTGGTGTTCTATGGTGGTGTGGTATGGTGGTGTTGTGTGATGGTGTTGTATGGTGGTGTTGTATGGTGGTGTTGTATGATTGTTGTATGGTGGTGTTGTCTGGAGGTGTTGTATGGTGGTGTTGTATGGTGGTGTTGTATGATGGTGTTGTATGGTGGTGTTGTATGATTGTTGTATGGTGGTGTTGTATGGTGGTGTTGTATGGTGGTGTTGTATGGTGGTGTTGTATGGTGGTGTTGTATGGTGGTGGTGTATGGTGGTGTTGTATGGTGGTGTTGTATGTTAGTGTTGTATGGTGGTGTAGTATGTTGTTGTATGGTGGTGTTGTATGGTGGTGTTGTATGGTGGTGTTGTATGGTGGTGTTGTATGGTGGTGTTGTGTGATGGTGTTGTATGGTGGTGTTGTATGGTGCTGTTGTATGGTGGTGGTGTATTGTGGTGTTGTATGGTGCTGTTGTATGATTCTGTTGTATAGTGGTTTGTATGGTTGTGTTGTATTTTGGTGGTGTATGGTGGTGTTGCATTATTGTTGTGTGGTGGTGTTGTATGATGGTGTTGTATGGTGGTGTTGTATGGTGGTGTTGTATGGTGGTGTTGTATGGTGGTGTTTTATGGTAGTGTTTTATGGTGATGTTGTATGGTGGCGTTTATGGTGCTGTTGTATGGTGGTGTTGTATAGTGGTGTTGTATGGTGGTATTGTATGGTGGTGGTGTATGGTGGTGGTGTATGGTGGTGTTGTATGGTGGTGTTGTATGGTGCTGTTGTATGAAGGTGTTGTATGGTGGTGGTGTATGGTGGTGTTGTATTATGGTGTTGTATAGCGGTGTTGTATGATGGTGTTGTGTGGTGGTGTTGTATGGTGTTGTTGTATGGTGGTGTTGTATGGTGGTGTTGTATGATGGTGGTGTATGGTGGTGTTGTATGTGGTGTTGTATGGTGGTGTTGTATGGTGGTGTTGAATGGTGGTGTTGTATGGTGGTGTCGAATGGTGGTGTTGTATGGTCGTGTTGTATGGTGGTGGTGTATGGTGGTGTTGTATGGTGGTGTTGTATGTTGGTGTTATAGGGTGGTGTAGTATGTTGTTGTATGGTGGTGTTGTATGATGGTGTTGTATGGTGGTGTTGTGTGATGATGTTGTATGGTGGTGTTGTATGGTGGTGTTGTATTGTGGTGTTGTATGGTGGTGTTGTGTGATGGTGTTGTATGGTGGTGTTGTATGGTGCTGTTGTATGGTGGTTGTGTATGGTGTTGTTGTATGGTGCTGTTGTATGGTGGTGGTGTGTGGTGGTGTTGTATGGTGCTGTTGTATGATGGTGTTGTATAGTGGTGTTGTATGGTGGTGTTGTATGGTGGTGGTGTATGGTGGTGTATGGTGCTGTTGTATGATGGTGTTGTATAGTGGTGTTGTATGGTGGTGTTGTATGGTGGTGGTGTATGGTGGTGTTGCATTATTGTTGTGTGGTGGTGTTGTATGATGGTGTTGTATGGTGGTGTTGTATGTTTGTGTTGTATGGTGGTGTTGTATGATGGTGTTGTATGATGGTGTTGTATGGCGGTGTTGTATGATGGTGTTGTATGGTGGTGTTGCATTATTGTTGTGTGGTGGTGTTGTATGATGGTGTTGTATGGTGGTGTAGTATGTTGTTGTATGGTGGTGTTGTATGGTGGTGTTTTATGGTGGTGTTGTGTGATGGTGTTGTATGGTGGTGTTGTATGGTGGTGTTGTATGGTGGTGTTGTATGGTGGTGTTGTATGGTGGTGTTCTGTGATGGTGTTGTATGGTGGTGTTGTGTGGTGCTGTTGTATGGCGGTGTTGTATGATGGTGTTGTGTTGTGGTGTTGTATGGTGGTGTTGTATGGTGGTGTTATATGGTAGTGTTGTATGGTGGTGTTGTATGGTGGTGTTGTATGGTGGCGTTGTATGGCGGTGGTGTATGGTGGTGATGTAGGGCGGTGTTGTATGGTGGTGTTGTATGGTGGTGGTGTATGGTGGTGTTGTATGGTGGTGTTGTATGGTGGTATTGTATGGCGGTGGTGTATGGTGGTGATGTATGGCGGTGTTGTATGGTGGTGTTGTATGGTGATGGTGTATGGTGGTGTTGTATGGTGGTGTTGTATAGTGGTGTTGTATAGTGGTGTTGTATAGTGGTGTTGTATTGTGGTATTTTATGGTGGTGTTGTATTGTGGTATTGTATGATGGTGTTGTATGGTGGTGTTGTATGGTGGTGTTGTATGGTGGCGTTGTATTGTGGTGTTGTATGATGCTGTTGTATGGTGGTGTTGTATGGTGGTGTTGTATGATGGTGTTGTACCGTAGTGTTGTATGGTGGTGTTGTATGATGGTGTTGTATGGTGTTGTTGTATGATGGTGTTGTATGGTGGTGTTGTATGGAGGTTTTTGTATGGTGGTGTTGTATGGGGGTGTTGTATGATGGTGTTGTATGGTGGTTTTGTATGATGATGTATGATCGTTTTGTATGATGATGTTGTATGATCGTTTTGTATGGTGTGTTGTATGATGGTTTTGTATGGTCGTGTTGTATGATGGTGTTGTATGATGGTGTTGTATCGTGGTGTTGTATGGAGGTGTTGTATGGTGGTGTTGTGTGGTGGTATATGGGGTTGATCAGTGAATATCGTGTGGTGGGTTGGTTTCAGTGTTTTCTGACCCAAGTCCAGTCGGTTTTCATGGCTGCTGTACTTGACACAATCCTGTCTGTATATCAAAATAGATATTTCTTCATTGTAATATAACATCTTTGTCAGCCATGACTAATAAAGAAAACTGGAAGTATTATCAAGATGACAGGTGCAGGAATAAAACGTGAAAAGAAAGTAATTTCAAAGGTATAAATCATTTTACCAACAACTGAGCAACAACTAATAATAAAGAGTCAAGGACAAACAGTTTTTTATATAAAAAACGCCTGTGTAAACATAAACACAATTGTTAACGCCAGAGATATTCTAAAATATGAAAATGTTATATTTGTATAAACACAGATGGGTAACAGAGTCTGCAACACTGCGTATATAAATACAGAGTGTGTAACCGAGATTGCAATAATGTATATATAAACACAGATGGGTAACAGAGTCTGCAATAATGTGTATATATATACAGTGTGTGTAACCGAGACTGCAATAATGTGTATATAAATACAGAGTGTGTAACCCAGACTGCAATAATGTGTATATATATATATATATATACAGAGTGTGTAACCGAGAATGCAGTAATGAGTGTGTATATATATATATATATATATATATATATATATATCTAGGGCGGGTAAAATTCTCGAGATCCATGGACGAGTTCTCTCCAGCAGTCTCTGTCCCTCATTATCGCTGCCATGTCCTGCGTCTCCAACAGACCAGTGTCTGTCCTTAGGGCATCAACATACGTTAACTTTGGTCTTCCTCTTCCAGTGTGTCGATTTAGGGGCTCCCATAGGAGCACTGAGTGCAATGTCAACTCTAGATGTCGGTGAGCATGTCCAGCTAACCTCAGTCTCCTCTGTGTCACTTTTGAGCTGACTTTTGGTTTTCATTGACTTTAGGAAGGCCTTTCATTCTGCGGACCGTCACTGCCTGATGAAGATTTTACAGGCTTATGGAATCCCCAAGAAGATAGTGGACCTTGCACTGTATATATATATATATATATATATATATATATATATATATATTTATATGTATTTATATACACATTATATATATATATATATATATATATATATACAGAGTGTGTAACAGAGAGTGCAGCAATGTGTATATAAATACAGATGGGTAACAGAGTCTGCAACGATGTGTATATAATTATACGGTTATACATCTGTATATATATATATTGCTGCAGTCTCAGTTAAACATCTGTATATATATATAATATATATATTGCTGCAGTCTCGATTACACACTCTGTATTTATATAAACATTGTTGCATTCCATCCAAGCCCGTCACTTCAATCTATCTACTTTCTCATTCTTTCTTCTGATGAAGGACTGGCATCCGAGACGCTAGGACCCCCTTCCTGCTATATCAAGTATTAACCTAATATATCCCTTCCATATACTGTACCGATTGTGTTGTTATTTGTGTTTACTTTTTACAATATATATATCTAACGAAGGAGGTGTGGTAAGGAACCAGATGGACCATAACGCACCAGAGTACTCAATACTTAGGTAGTAGAGCGGGTAATAGGAAAATGTTTAACCCCGACGGCAGAGCTCAAGCCGTTTCGACGTCTATTTCTGAAATAGCCATCGAAACGGCTTGAGCTTTGCCGTCGGGGTTAAACATTTTCCTATATATATATATAGTAAAAAATTGAACGGGAACAAAACAGAGAGGCAGTACGAACAAAGGTTTATTAGTTTCACGCTCTTGAGAGTGGGGTGGTGGTGTATATATATATATATATATATATATATATATATATATATATATATATATATATATATATATATATATATATATATATATATATATATATATATATATATATATATATATAGGTAAATATACACGGGTGTGTATGATTGTGTATAGAAGATTATATTAATAAGAGGAATTCCAACTTTGTCTGATTTACTCGTTTTATTTACAATCCTTTAAAATACATATAATATGGTATTATAATGAAATAGTATGATAGAATATTAAATTCTAAGTGTTAATTGAACAAGTACTTTCATGCTTTCGCAATCTTCAGGTTCATGATATGTGGTGACAGTCGAGTTTGCAATTTTCAACTGTAATGAGATGGGTAAATTTACTACCTTTTATACATTTTATACAGAGAAAAGTGGCTCCAGAATGCAAAGCCCTGTAAACTGTATTTCGACCAATCAGTGTGTAGTTTCACTGAATTACTACAGCTGATTGGTTTAAGCGTCACGGCTGATTGAGCATGCTAACGACCAATAGTCATACCCAACGTATCAATTGTTTTGCTTTTTGAAATGATGAAAATAGCATTTTCTATTAATCATCACCATCAACATCACTTTTATTATTATTATTATTGTTGTTGTTAGTGGTCGTGGTCATAGTGGTAGTAGAAGTAATACCCCTAGGCGTTATTATTGTTCATTTAGCTTGGGTTTGAATTTATCAATAACATTCTTTTCTTTGATTTTTCTCTTGATTTCACTTGGGCTGTGTAATTTGTAGAATGGGAATATTATAAATATTCCCTGACCACATGTTGCCAGGTGGCCGCTTAGGGGTATCTGACGGACATTTGGGTCTCTGATTTGTTGACGGTGTACCCGTGCACGTTCCGATAGTGCATTTCCAGTTTGACCGACATATAGTTTTTCACAATTCGGGCATTTAATGCAGTAAATTAGATTTCTGCTTTTGCAGTTCATATTTGCATTTGGGAATATTTTTCCAGTTTTTGTTTTCATATATTGACCGGCGTGTATGGATTGACATGTGCCGCATCGATTATCATTGCATTTAGATACAGTGAATGATTGGTATTTGTTGTTAAGGTCAAACTTTGCTTTTGTTAGCAATTGCTTCAAATTTTTTGGCTGTCTTTTACTAAGAGTCAAAGATCGATCTGTGATTAAGCCTTTTAATTCATTACTTTGAGCAATGATCGGTAGGTTTGCTTTGGCAGTGTTGAATATATTCTGGTGACATGGGTTGTGTGTCATTATAAATGGTATGACCAGTTCTTGGTTTCTTCTTCCTTGGGTTGTTCTAGGTTGTTGTATAGGTATTTTTATAGCCCGCTGTATGCCATTTTCTATAAGTAAAGATGGGTAAAGATTGTTTGAGCAAAAATTCTCTTAGTTCTGTTAGGCGTTTGTACCTGGTATTCGTATCTTCTACAATGGTACAAATTCTTCTGGCTAGGCAGTATGGGATGTTGCGTTTTGTATGAGGTGGATGGCACGACTTAAAATTCAGATATTGATGGGTGTCTGTGTGTTTATAATATATATCCGTGGTAATGGTGGTGTCGTTTTTGATTATCATTATGTCTAGGAATGGTAATTTGGTCCTACTCATCTCTTTTGTGAATTGGAGAGATGGGTGTAGGTTATTCAGGAGGATATTGAACTCATCCAGAGTATCTAGAGATTCTGTCCAGATGATGAAACAGTCGTCAAGGTATCTCTTCCAAGATTTTTCAATGTGCTTTCTAAAGTCAGTACTATATTTTTCCTCTATTTCTTGGTAGAGTTGTTGTTCTAAGTATCCCATTACAGAGTTCGCGTAAACGGGAGTAAACTTCTTTCCCATCGCTGTGCCTCTAATTTGGATGTAATTCTTTCCATTGAAGAAGAAAGTGTTGTTTTCCAGAATAAGTTTAACTGCGTCTAATATAAATGGCGCTGTGAATCTAATGGGAATCACTTCTCTTTGTTTTTCCACCCAGTATTTAACCGCCTTTATTCCTAAATCATGTGTAATGTTGGTGTAAAGGCTTACCACATCAAAACTGAGTAGAAGTGAATTCGTTTCCGTGGTTTTGGGAAGATGGGACAGGAAGTCGATATCATCCCGGATGAAACTGGGTATGTGAATACATAGTGGTTTCAAAATAATGTCAACAAAATTGCTTAGACGGTGAGTGAGGCATGTTGGACCAGCTATAATAGGTCTAAGTTTTAAGTCTTTGGGGTGTAATAATTTAATGTACTCACTGTTTTGTTCTCTTACTGCCAGTTGTATTTCTTTTGACTTGTGAACTTTCGGTAGGCCATACAGGTTGCTGGGTTTCGGCTCAAAATTGGTGATGTAGTCTCTTTCCTTATCAGTAAATGAGTTGTGGTATTTTGAAGCCAGGTTGTTGATCTTCTTCATGATGTTGTGGTCTATATTTGACGGTATTTCATGATAGAATGTTGTGTCTTTCAGTTGTTCCTCAACCAAATCCTTGTAGTATTCAGTATCCATTATAACAACTGCACCCCCTTTATCTGCTTGTTTAATTATTATTGTTTTATCATTTTGTATACGTTTAAGTGCAGACATTTCTGATTTGTTAATGTTTGGCCTAACATTAGTATTATGTCTAAGAGGAAATTTAGACAGGATGTCAATGTATTGGTCGAGATAAATATTTCTTCCTTTTGGCGGAGTGAAATTTGATTTATTCTTTACTAGTGATTCATCACTCTCATTATTTTTATCAGCGAAGAATTCTACAAGACGTAATTTTCGACAGAATTCTTGGGTATCCTCCTTCAGTTCTTGGTAGTTGACTGTTGGAGTCGGTGTGAATTTCAGTCCTTTTCACAGAATTTGCATTTCATCATTGTCAAGATCTCTTTTAGATAAATTAATTATTTTAGGATCTACGTGTACAGCTGTTTTAGGTATGTTTCCTCCTGGAGTTTTTCTTTTTCCGGTTTTTGTTGTCCTGACGTTAAAAAATGAATTTTTCTCTGTTCAGGATTTATATTCCTGTTGGTGTTCGCTTGATGAACTTTTGGTCGTGATATTATATTTGGTTTCGTTATGTATTTTGTCCTATTTTTGGTATTCTGTATATTATTTTTCTTCCTGTTAGCATTATTTTTAACAATCTGGGAAAATGACCTAGGTTTGCTTTCAGGTTTAGATCGTTTTTTCGTCCAGTTTCTTGTGGGCAATCTCTGTTGAGATCTTGAGAGTGATCTGGTTATTCTACGTTTTGTTTCCACATTCCTTGTTGGTAGTCTCTGTTGAGATCTTGAGAATGATCTCCTGGTTTTACTACTTCTCATAGTCTGGTCAAAGGAATACCTATCGTGTTTGTGCTTTTTGAATTCACTTCTACTCAGTTTTGATGTGGTAAGCCTTTACACCAACATTACACATGATTTAGGAATAAAGGCGGTTAAATACTGGGTGGAAAAACAAAGAGAAGTGATTCCCATTAGATTCACAGCGCCATTTATATTAGACGCAGTTAAACTTATTCTGGAAAACAACACTTTCTTCTTCAATGGAAAGAATTACATCCAAATTAGAGGCACAGTGATGGGAAAGAAGTTTGCTCCCGTTTACGCGAACTCTGTAATGGGATACTTAGAACAACAACTCTACCAAGAAATAGAGGAAAAATATAGTACTGACTTTAGAAAGCACATTGAAAAATCTTGGAAGAGATACCTTGACGACTGTTTCATCATCTGGACAGAATCTCTAGATACTCTGGATGAGTTCAATATCCTCCTGAATAACCTACACCCATCTCTCCAATTCACAAAAGAGATGAGTAGGACCAAATTACCATTCCTAGACATAATGATAATCAAAAACGACACCACCATTACCACGGATATATATTATAAACACACAGACACCCATCAATATCTGAATTTTAAGTCGTGCCATCCACCTCATACAAAACGCAACATCCCATACTGCCTAGCCAGAAGAATTTGTACCATTGTAGAAGATACGAATACCAGGTACAAACGCCTAACAGAACTAAGAGAATTTTTGCTCAAACAATCTTTACCCATCTTTACTTATAGAAAATGGCATACAGCGGGCTATAAAAATACCTATACAACAACCTAGAACAACCCAAGGAAGAAGAAACCAAGAACTGGTCATACCATTTATAATGACACACAACCCATGTCACCAGAATATATTCAACACTGCCAAAGCAAACCTACCGATCATTGCTCAAAGTAATGAATTAAAAGGCTTAATCACAGATCGATCTTTGACTCTTAGTAAAAGACAGCCAAAAAATTTGAAGCAATTGCTAACAAAAGCAAAGTTTGACCTTAACAACAAAGACCAATCATTCACTGTATCTAAATGCAATGATAATCGATGCGGCACATGTCAATCCATACACGCCGGTCAATATATGAAAACAAAAACTGGAAAAATATTCCCAAATGCAAATATGAACTGCAAAAGCAGAAATCTAATTTACTGCATTAAATGCCCGAATTGTGAAGAACTATATGTCGGTCAAACTGGAAATGCACTATCGGAACGTGCACGGGTACACCGTCAACAAATCAGAGACCCAAATGTCCGTCAGATACCCCTAAGCGGCCACCTGGCAACATGTGGTCAGGGAATATTTATAATATTCCCATTCTACAAATTACACAGCCCAAGTGAAATCAAGAGAAAAATCAAAGAAAAGAATTTTATTGATAAATTCAAACCCAAGCTAAATGAACAATAATAACGCCTAGGGGTATTATTGTGAACATGCCAGAAAATACTAATTTCCCTGTAAATTACAATAATGGTTTCTGATTTAGGTAGAAGGCGAACAATTTGGGTGGGTAGGGGAGTCGATTAAATCGATTCAGTACATTACTGGTACTTTATTTTATCGACTCCGTAAGGATGAAAGGCAAAGCTAAATTCGGTGGGATTTGAACTCAGAACGTAAAGGGCCGTAATTCTATGCCGCAAATCATGATGTCCGACGCTCTACCATTATTGTCAATGAAACAATGATAAATGTTTAATCGATTTTCAGATCTTATTGGACCCTCATCAAAAGGCGTGTATATCTAAAATATAAAATACATGTTTATACACAAAAGATTATAAGTAACTAGAACACACAAATCTGGTTTATAGAGGACAAAATATTTTCATAGCTTTTACTATCTTACTATTGAAGACCTGGGTGACTTACCTGACGTGATTGTAGGGGTAACGTGGTGTTTAGTGTGAGTGAACACAATATGGGTGACATAAAGAAGAGGGATGAGTAAATCGGGTGTGTGCGTGCGTGTTTGTTGAGGTGACATGAATTTATCAATTTCTGAGGGGTAGAGGCTATTGTTGTGAGGGTTAGAGTTAGAGTCATCGATTTACGTCCGTTGTTTTCTCGGCTTGAGTGGGTTGGGAGAAAACCGGCTTCATGGGCGTTAAGCGACTGATTGTAAAAGATCCTCCCATGGATAGGGCGCCAGTCCATCACAGTCTTAATTCCCAGCTGATGCTGCTGGAACTCGTTTCATTTTCAGTTTTGAATTGGAACAACATGAAATGAAGTGCTTTGCTCAAGAACAGAGTGCCCCCTCCCCTCGCTCCGGTTGCCCCCTCCCCTCGGTCCGGTAATTGAAACAATGACCTTCTGATCACGCACCTGACACTCTAATAACTTGGTCCCAATATTTGACTACCTTCATATTTATAACTCATAAATACGATATTATAGTACGGATTCGTGTTTATTAAAGTGTTACATGTCCGCTCAATTTAATTTACAGTTAATCGTATTCAACATTATCCAAAACCGATTTCTCATAGACTAATTAATTTCATATCCGTTTATTGGAGAAATAATGGCAAATATATAATCAATTCATACAGCTTCGATTTTCCTCTTTTCTTCAAATTTTCGTTTTCTTTCATTCTGTAAGAATCTATTGTTCCTATAGATTAAACTCCAGCTGCTATTGGGACCCATTTGGTCCAGCTGGGTTGACTGGGGCAACGCAAAGAGGAGTGTCTTCCTCAAAGAAACCAGGGACACAATATATTGGCCGATTCTGAAATGAAGCCCACGATTTGTGAACTGAGGCAATCTGAAATTGAGTCTCTTGCTCAAGGACACCAAAGACACAACATTTCGCTCGATTCGGAAATGAATCCCACAACCTTGTGAACTGGGGAAACGTGAAATTGAGTGTCTTGCTCAAGAACACCAAGGACACAAAATTTCGCCCGATTCTGAAACGGAGCCCACGACCTTCTAACCGTCATCTGGACATTCTTAATGACTAAGCTGCTTTGCTTCATTGCCATAAAGTAGTATATTACTATATTCGTGTTAAACATCGAGTAATTTTTTATTATATGTGTTCTGTGTATTTTATGTATATTCAAGTTCTGGACCGTTAAGATTTATAGGCTAGACAAACTCATTTGTAAGCGTCATTCACGCGCGCACGCACAACATATACACACTTCTTATAAATACACACAGAAATAGACATATACGCACGCACATATAATAAATACACATATAAACACAGGTCTAAGAAATATAAAACGTAACTATATTATATAAAATATCGTAGATTATGTGCTCAAAATATGTCTAGTGAATGACGTGAAATTTATAGTAACAATAAAGATATAGACAAGCAAAGAAAGAAAGAAAGCAATAACATGACATATAGTTTATGCTGTGTAGAAGAAATGAAAATTGCTAGAAACGTCTGGAGACTATCTGTTAGTTTGACACCACTGTTCAGCTCAGTCAATCTAACCTGTAGAATTGCCAATACAGTAGAAATATACTTCCGACTTTTCAACGTATTTAACCTACTATATAAAAGGAACTGTTCGGACACTAATGACCATAGTTTTTCACCAAGAAACTTTCCCTCCGCGGCACAAGTCCGGACAAGGTTATTTGTTGATGACCAACAGTCGCCCATGCCTATCAGCCCAACCTTCTCCGTGTCACCGATGCTGTCTAAGGGAAAGGCAATGACCGATACAGCTTGGCACCAGTGACGTCGCAACTCATTTCTATAACTGAGTAAACAGGAACAACGTGAAATAAAGTGTCTTGCTCAAGGACACAACGCAAAGCCTGCTCCGAGAATCGAACTCACAACCTCTATCAGTATATAACAGTATAAAGAGGTGTCCCAACGTGAAGAAAGAGAAAACCTCAAAATGAATATTTTAATATCACTAGAATGGATCTCCTTGGTTTCAACGACATGTGTTCCAGTTCTCCAATAAACGGAACAGCCTACTCGTGAAATTAAAGTGTAAGTGGCTGAGCATTCAACAGACATGTATACCCATAACGTAGTTCTCATGAAGCTCAGCGGGACACTATATGGCATGGCTGCCCTTTTGAATTGTAGGTACAGCCTATCCTACGGTCTTACAAATAGTTTCCATCAACCCAATTTCACTCATAAGGTTTAGGTTCATTCCAGTATATGGTGAATGAGATTTGGTGAAGATGCAATGCAGTAGACCCAATGATTGCGAACACCTGAACAATTCGACCACACTGCATCCACAGATTCAACATCAGCTGTTGATTTAAATACTATGTATGTATGTATGTATGTATGTATGTATGTATGTATGTATGTATGTATGTATGTTCTGGTTTTATAATTTCACAAAGTTTTACCAATAGAGAGAGAGTCGGTTTCTAACATAGACACAAGACTCTCTCATTGGAATTTACACAACATCAACTAGGTAGATATGTATGTAGCATGCATGTGTAGATATGGATGTTATTGTATGTGTGGATGTGGATGTTTTGAGTTGTATGTGTGCATGTGTGTATGCTTTGCATCTGTACATGTGTATATGCAGTTATTAGATGCAACATTTTTGGAATGTTTTTATTTTTACTGTTCCATTTTTACTGTTCCATTAATGGATTGTACTTGTAATTTCCTAACTAGTTGTGTTCTTTCTGTTTCTGTGAAGCCTAGCTTCTCAAGATTTGTATTGAGGCAGTTACTAACATACCCCAGTGCCGCAATAATCACAGGTATGTATGTATGTATGTATGTATGTATGTATGTATGTATGTATGTATGTATGTATGTATGTATGTATGTATGTATGTATGTATGCATGTATGTTCTGGTTTTATAATTTCACAAATATTTGCCAATAGAGAGAGAGTCGGTTTCTAACATAGTTACAAGAATTTATACAACATCAGCAAGGTAGATATATATGCATGTCTGCATGCATGCATGTGTGTGCAAGTATGGATGTTATTGTATGTGTGGATATGTATGTTTTGAGTTGTGTGTGTGCATGTGCTTTGTATCTGTACATGTGTATATGCAGTTATTAGATGCAAATTTTTTATATGTTTGTATGTATGCGCGCGTGTGTGTATGTATGTATATGTGTATATGTGTGTATGTATATATGTAATATGGATATATGTAAGTATATATGTATGTGTGTATGTGTGTATATACCTATGTATGTGTACGTTTGTCTGTGTTTGTATATGAGTATGTAGGTATGTATGTGTGTGTATGTATATGTATGTATGATTGTATGTATGTATGTGTGTATGTATGTATATACATCTATGTATGTATGTGACTGTGTTTATGTATTAGTTTCTATGTATGTGTAGATGTGCATATTTCATGTGTGTTTATTTTTACAAATACCGACAGTCATTAATTTAATTCTAATAATTTAATGATATTATAATGGCCACCAATTAGATAAGTTCAGAGAAGAACTAATTATTATAGTCAAAGATTCATGTCTGAGGATTAAAATCCTCGTAAATTTTAAAGAATCTGCGTCTTACGTAATCAGTTGTGTTACCAAACCAACCGCGTTATCAAAATCCGCGTAGGGTCGGGTCGGTGGATTGGCAGTATCGGTAGACGGTCGGACTCCATGCCTTGACGCATTGAGTTACGGCCCTTGCCATTCTGAGTTCAAATCCCGCCGAAGTTAACTTTGCCTTTCATCCTTACGGGGTCGATAAAATAAAGTACCAGTAACACCTTGGGGTAATAGCTGGCCTTGTGCCAAAAGTAGAAACAGTTTTCTCCCTTACATTAGAGGAAACCGTTTCATGAGAAACAGGACGTTAAGAGTTTTATAGGCGATTTGAATTCTTCTTCTTCTTCTTCTTCTTCTTCTTCTTCTTCTTCTTCTTCTTCTTCTTCTTCTTCTTCTTCTTCTTCTTCTTCTTCTTCTTCTTCTTCTTCTTCTTCTTCTTCTCTCTGAGAGGGTCGAGTGGAGCAGTGTCCTCAAACACTCCTTCCAGCGGATCCTGTCAGAAACAACCGTCTCCAACTGATCCGGTTGGATTCTCAAGCAAGTCCAGCCAAACTCATGGATGTTATCCAACTATCTTGCTTGGGGTCTACCCCTGGGTCTCTTGCCGGTTTGTGTTGCCCGTAAAATCTGTCCGTAAAATCAGCCCATAAAATCTGTCCTGGGACATTCTAATCTCATATCCATAATATTTAGAGAAATAGAGGCTCTAACTGGAGTGACTCTCTGATTTCCGAGCTGCTCACTCTATCGAGTAACGTTACTCCAAAGACCCTTCGGAGGAATCCCATTTGGGCCGTTTGTATTCGCGATCGTATTCTTTCAGTCATTACCTAAGATTCCTGACCATAGGTAAGTGTTGGCATGAATATCAAATTGAAGATAGCGAGTTTGGCTTTTACACCTCCCTCCCTTCTTTTGATTACTGAATGCCAAAGTAGGAATATACTATAAGCTCGCATTTTACACAATTTTTAATAGCGTGATTCTGAACATATGTAGTTTGAATTTTTTTGGTTTTAATTCAGCGTTTTGAATTAAAAAAAAAATTCCGACTGCATATGTTTAGAATCATACTATCTAAAATTGCGTAAAATGCGAGCTTACTGTATATTCCAGCTATACAATAAACCGAATGAATGGTTCATATAAATTAATAAGAATTTTAATCATCATCTTATTATATTTAATGATTTAGTTAACAATATAAATAAATGCATTCTTAATTTATTTTCGGTTAAAGCAAAATTTTATAACCGTGCGCCATATTGTAATAACGCAACCGAGAAAAGCGTATGAAAAACTTATATGTATTAGAAATGTTAATCACCACCTTATTTTATTTAATGAT
>OZ024742.1:186573323-186578323 GCA_964016885.1 Eledone cirrhosa
GCACAGACTAGAACACAACATACCTTATATTATAGTTATGCTTAGAAATAGAGGTGAATGCCTGAGTATTGGTGTTACCATCCCAAGAGACTACAACATAGCCATGAATGTAATTGAAAAGAATAAAAAAATATACTGACTTGAAGATCGAAATTGCACGAATATGGTCAATACAACCTAAAAACATGAAGATAATTTCAGTTTTCATTGGAGCTTTGGCCTCAATACCATTAAACCTGAGAGATCAAATAGACACCGAATCAGAAACTGCTCTGCTACATAAAACTGCTGTTTTGTACTGAACATATACTCATGAAAGTACTGTCTGTCTAAGGTCCTTGTTGAGACCAGAAAATCCAATAATGATCATATTTACTGTGCAAAACGTACATACTTTTGTTTCTGATTTAAGTACAAGGCCAATCATTTAGGGAGAGGGGAAAGTCGATTAAATCGACCCCAGTGCCTTAGTGCTACTTTATTTTATCGATCCCCGTAGTGATGAAAAGCAAAGGTAACCTCGGCGGGATTTGAAATCACACCGTAAAGTTACGTAACTATATTTCGCAAAGCATGTTGTCCGACGCTCTACCGACACTGCCAATCTACCGCCCTCGTACCTATTATAATATTAAAAGTAAAACCCAGACACAAGAAATATAAAATTGAGTTAGACAATTACATTGTTTTTATATTAGTCTAATAATTTCTAAAATCATCTCCTTATTTCAAAGATATATTACAGCCAGACAAGACATATTACGAAATTCAGAAATTGAAGTTATTGAATATATAGCATTAAATTATTTCAAGCAACATTTCCTCTGACATAGCTATCCCAGTGTATCGTATTGGTGTCTAAATTTATGAGTTAGATTTCATTACAGCTCGGCTAAATCTTCATACAAGCGGTGAATTAGCAGAGTTGTTAGAGTGTCGGATTAAATGCCTTCATATTTGTTCTGGTTTTCTGCATTCTAAGTTCAAATATTGATGAAATCAACTTTGTCCTTCATCTTTTCGGTTGTGGAGTCAATAAATAAAGTATCGGTCTGGGGTAGGGTGGATTGAAGCCGGTAGCTTGGCAGAATTGTTAAAGACTCGGACGGAATCTTTTACTATGTCTATGTTTCGGTTCTGTGCGTTGTAGGTTCAAATCCCCCATTGTGTCACTGGAAAAGCGATGGCGTTTTTGTCAGGAATCCTGACTAGCAGGAAATATCAGCAATGGAAAGACCAATAAAAACATTATTTCTTTGGTCTGATCTGATGATCAGCTTCTAGTTTTCTTTTTATAGAGCGTCATACAAAGTTTCTTGCAGTATTTAGCTATGACTCTGTACCTTCCGAGTTCAAATGCAATGAAAGACAGTCGATTTGTCAAAATATTGAGATATTTGTTTTTGGCACTCTACACTCTATGTTCAAATTCCGCCTCCTTTATTCATGAGTTATGACCAGCAGATAGTTTCAGCAATGGAAAGACCAATAAAAACATAGTTTCCTTGGTTTGATTTGACGATCAACTTCTCCCTTTTTTTTTATATATTCACTTATTCTTTAATAAAATCTTCCACTTACACCATTTATTACTAAGCAGCATCTAAAATATTTCTTCAAGATGTCTGCTTCTCCCTAAATTCTTAATTTAATTGTGAATTAAGTGAAATGTGACTTTTTAAAATCCACATTGACTCTAATTATCTCCAAACTAGATTCCAGTTCCCACTTAATTGTCCAATTACGTATAATTAGGCTGTTGAAGTTTACTAATTAGGGAATATGTTTTAATCATAAGTATCTCCCTCCTCCTTTATCCCAAATGCTCCTTTCCAATTATTATAGATTTTTTTGGACACAACATAGCTGAATGGTTCTAAGTAGTTAACTGGGTTCGATCTCACTACGTGGTTTCTTAGGCAAGTGTCATTTACCATGGTCTCATGTCACACACTGTATAACATTAAATGTCACACTGCATCACACTAAATGACACATACTGTGTTACACTTGATGACACACTGTTACACTAAATGTCACACTGTGTTACACTAAATGTCACACTGATTTACACTAAATGTCACACACTTATTTACACTAAATGTCACACACTTATTTACACTAAATGTCACACTGTGTTACACTAAATGTCACACACTGTGTTACAATTAATGTCACACACTGTGTTACAATTAATGTCACACACGGTGTTACAATTAATGTCGCACACAGTGTTACACTTGATGTCACATACCATGTTACAATTAATGTCACACAATGTGTTACACTTAATGTCACACACTGTGCTACACTTAATGTCACACACTTTTCCACTTAATATAACACACTGTGTTACACTTATGTCACACTGTTACACTTATATCACACTGTGTTACATTTAATGTCACACACTGTGTGACATTTAGTGTCACACACTGTGTTACACTTAATGTCATACCATGTAACACTGTGTAACACTTAATATCACACCGCGCTACACTTAATGTCAAACACAGTGTCACAATTAATGTCACACCGTGCCACACTTAATATCACACACTGTGTTACACTTAATATCACACACTAATCACACTTAATATCACACATTGTGTCACACTTAATGTCACACCGTGTTACATTTAATATCACACAGTGTTACCCTTAATGTCAAACACTGTGTTACATTTAATGTCACACAGTGTTACACTTAATGTCAAACACTGTGTTACATTTAATGTCACACATAATGTCACACTTTGTTACACTTAACATCACACACTGTGTCCCCAAGGCACATTGATAGACACCTTCCATAATATATACGTGAAAAATAAACCTCCTGGTCATATGTACAATGTCTGTGATAGGAGTTCTGATCGATCAGGATTGTTCTAATGTGTGGCACTACCACCCGTGGGGGGCGCTGAGAAGCTCCAAAGGGGCGGTGGGGTTTAAGGGGGCGGTAGAGATGATATAATAGTATATTAAATATCAAATGATACATATTATATATATATAATATATTCATTTATACATAGTATATATTATATTATTTATAAATTAACGATTTTATTTATTATTAGACCACTCGTGACCCGTTGGGTCACGTTCACTTCAAAATATTAAAAAAATTCATGTTCATTTAAAAATAATTTTTAAATAATTAAAATACACATAGACATGTATATAATGTGAAATGAAACTAGAAGGCCCACATATATACACGTGTGTGTATGTATACACACACACACACATATATATATATATTGTTATATTTGGGGAGGGTCATATTGTTATAATATTGCCAGAAATAATAACAGAACACACTCACTGTTTGGTTGGTTTTCGCTTCTGTATCTTTTATATCTCCATAGTTAACTTATTTGCAAATCAATGTTTATCATTGATTGACCAGCGGTTAAAAATACAGATATAAATATATATATATATATAGTCTATCAAAGTTCTTTCGTTGCACAACTGCAACATCATCAGTGGTACTATTATGTTTCCTCCTATTGTATTGCATATATATGTATGTGTGTGTGTATATATATATATGGGTGTCTGTGATCTATATACACTGGTCATAGACACACACACATATACACACACATATATATATACACAACAACACCGCCAGCTCTCTCTCTTCCATTCTCCTGCTTTGTCCCCTCTCCCTCTCTCTATGTTTCTATTTTAATCTACTCTCTCACAACCACTATCTCTTTCTCTCTACCTTAATAAACAGAGAGAAAGTCTCTGTTTATTAAGGTACCCGAAAACCCCCATATCTCGGGAACCCGTCCTTCAATTTACCCGAAACTTGTTTTATTCCATTTTTATTCGCATTTCAGGGTCAACTCCCTTTCAAAGTATTTTCCCATTATGATATTACAGACAAGCAAGCAAGCAAGAAATCACAGAGTTTTAGTAATATATAGATATATTATTTACAATTTGCGTGCAGGCAAGTCTCTCTGGAAATAGGGATAGGGAGCTGAGGGTATTACGTGACGGTGAGGGAGGCGGTGGCCCCAAAAGTTTGAGAACCTCACCTCTGCTCTAATGCTAATCAATAACAAACACACCAAGAGGTTGTTAATTATTCTCTCCTTTCATTAATTATACATCTCACCAGAGGGACGGAACTCGTAAATGTTTGAAAAGGAGAACGAATTGTTCGTTGATTTCACGGATGAACATCCAGTCGTTCGATTAACTGATCGTCCGATACGCACCCCAACATGCAAATAGTTAAATATTCCACAGACACGCGTACTATTACTGTATTTCTATGGGAGAATCTGTGTGATATTCTATGCAACAAGACTGGATGTTTGAATTACAGGTACAATCTATCTGACGGGCTTCCACACAGTTTAGGTCTACCCAATTTTATTCACAAGGCTTCGGTCGACCTGAGGCTATGTTAAAGACACTTGTCCATAATTCCACATGGAAGCGTATGGCTGCGAATCGAACTTCTTAACCACCAGCCATGTGCATGTTCATATTAAAGTGTTTGAAAAAAGACGCAGGAGCTGTGGCAGTGGCACTCCGTCGGTTACGACGACGAGTATTCCTGTTGATACGATCAACGGAACAGCCTGTTCGTGAAATTAACGTTCAAGTGGCTGAGCATTCCAGAAACACGAGTACTACTAACGTAGTTCTCTGGGAGATTCAGCGTGACACAGAATGTGACAAGGCTGCTCCTTCGAATTACAGGTACAACTTATTTTTGCCAGCTGAGTGGACTGGAGCAACGTGAAATAAAGTGTCTTGCTCAAGGACACAACACGCCACCAGGAATCGAAATTACGAACTTACGATTGTGAGCCGAATACCCTAACCCCAGAGTCACACGCCCTCACACAGTGTAAAGAGATAAATATATTGGTTTCTGATTTAGGCACAAGGCCAACCACTTTTTGGGGAAAGTCGATTAAATCCACTCCAGTGCCTTACTGGTACTTTATTTTATCGACCTGTAAAGA
>OZ024742.1:186583323-186603323 GCA_964016885.1 Eledone cirrhosa
GCTGACCATGCCATACCCTTCCTGGTTAGAAAATCTTTTTTGTAGGAGGAGATATATGAGCCAAGATACTTGTAATCTTCCACCTGCTTAAGGGTGGTACCATTAAGGGTTCTGATGGGGTAGTTTGGGCTGATTGCGCATCTGTTCACATACTCAGTCTTGGATTCGTTGAGGTACAGTCCAACACAGTTGGACGCTTGCTCTAATGACTTCAAAAGACTCACAGCATTTTCCAGTGTCCGACTGATCAATGCGATGTCGTCAGCAAAGTCGGTGTCGGTCAATTATTTTGCTGGGTAGCGTGAGCTTCTCCTAGGCTGTAGTTAGTATCCCCTATGCTGAATCCTATCCACAGACATGCGCAAAACATAATCCACAACAATGATAAATAGATACGGAGCAAGGGTATCGCCCTGTAAAATTCCAGCGAGGATTAAGAAAGGTGGTGTTTCCCCATCTGGGGTCAGGACAGTTGATTTGGTATCTGTATACATTACACGTATGGCTGCGATGATTTTATCAGGAATCCCATAGAGTTGTAGAATTTCAAACATCCCCGACCTGTCAACTGAGTCGAAGGCTTTTGAAAAATCAACAAAGATGAGTGCAAGGTCTAGATTGCGGTTTTGGGACTCCTCTATAAGTCGGCGAAGGCAGAGAATCTGGCTAAGTGTTGATCTACCTCTCCTAAATCCATTCTGGTTGTTACGAAGGATTGGCTCAAGAAATGGGATTAAGCGGTCATATATATATATATATATATATTATATATTGATAGATAGATAGATTATATATATATATATATATATATATATATATATACACACACATAAATGGAAGTTTAGTAAAATCGAAGTTTTGGCTGTGGCCAGGCGAACGAATCGAATATTATTGGCAGTGTCGGTAGAGGGCGGACGCCATGCTTTGTCGCATAGAGTTACAGCCCTTGCCATTCTGAGTTGAAATCCCGTCGAAGTTAACTTTGCCTTTCATCGTTACGGGGGTCGATAAAATAAAGTACCAGTAATTTACTGGTTATACCTTGTGCCTAAAATAGAAGCAATTATTAATATTCGAAAAACTCAGATTACACCCACACACATATATATATATGATATGTGTGTGTATATATATGTGTGTGTGTGTGTGTGCATTTATATATGTCTGTGTTGGACAAAACACGGAGTTTATCCCAGTTATGTGGGCGTTGACTGGCCTTCCCCACCTCTAGACAGTACGCCTGTCTATGGTAGGATTAAACCGTAGTTGTGGCTCTGGTTCTCATTTAGATCAACGTCAAATGAAATACATTTCTTAAGGACACAATGCACCGCACGGTCTGGGAATCGAACCCACGACCTTATTATCGTGAACTCAACATCGCAAATACCAGACACGGCGTGCCTTCACTATAGAAAGTTAATGGATATTATTGTAAGATATATTATAGTGATAAGTCGATCAGTTAGCACAACTTTACTGAAATACAATTTTCCTTCTCTTACAACATGATACACGAACGATTCAGGTAATTCTCCGTAAATCAATCCACCAAACTACTGAAATAATTCACAAAGAGTCGTTTATAACCAAGAGATGTTCGTCTCGATCATCAGCTTGATTAACACTTAAGATACAATTCGATTTCTAAACTATAAATTATCAAATTATTTATCGGTTTTTAACCAGTTCACGACATTACCCATTTAGTTTACCATTCTTTTACTTCTTCAGCTTCAAACAAACGCAGTGAGTTTATAAAGGTTTCAATTGTTATGTTATTGTTAGCAAAAGTAATACTAGCTTACTAGCTGAAGAATGCGGGAAAACCACATATCACCTATATGTGTGTGTAGGTATAGTATATATATATATATATATATATATATATATATATATATATAGATAGATATAGATAGGTAAATATACACGGGTGTGTATGATTGTGTATAGAAGATTATATTAATAAGAGGAATTCCAACTTTGTCTGATTTACTCGTTTTATTTACAATCCTTTAAAATATATATAATGGTATTATAATGAAATAGTATGATAGAATATTAAATTCTAAGTGTTAATTGAACAAGTACTTTCATGCTTTCGCAATCTTCAGGTTCATGATATGTGGTGACAGTCGAGTTTGCAATTTTCAACTGTTTGCAATTTTCACAGTTGAAAATTGCAAACTCGACTGTCACCACATATCATGAACCTGAAGATTGCGAAAGCATGAAAGTACTTGTTCAATTAACACTTAGAATTTAATATTCTATCATACTATTTCATTATAATACCATTATATATATTTTAAAGGATTGTAAATAAAACGAGTAAATCAGACAAAGTTGGAATTCCTCTTATTAATATATATATATATATATATATATATATATATATATATATATATATATATATATATATATATATATGGATGTATATATAATGTATTTTGCAATACACTTTATGCTTAATTAAAAGCATTTTGAAGACCGTAAGCTATTGTTTTAAAGTAGTGACAAATTCACTCACTTTGATCTCAGCAAACAGGGGAGATAAGCCGACATGACATGTTTCGCTTTGGTTGAAGCTTATCAAGGCCAACTACCCCACCTGTCTACTGAGATCAATGATGTTATATTCTTATAGAAATCTAGTAAATAATCAGGAGCTGATTATGCAGAGCGGTTGTTGGTCAGGCAGAAATTAAAATTCCCAACGTGATATGGCTGTGAACGTACATACATACAGAAACACACACACATGCATGGATACATATATACATACATACATACGGAAGTCTAAAGTCTGTCTGGAGTCCAGAAGTTCACCAGGATGGTGCTTATCCCTGTTTCTGTAGCGTTAAGCAACTGAGAGTACAAGATTCCTCTTTGGACAGGATGCCAGTCTATCGCATGGTACTCATTTTCAGCTGAGTATACTGAAGTGAAATGAATTGTTTTGCTCAAGAACTCAACACACAACCCAGTCTAGGAATCGAACCCATGACATTATGATCATAAGTCCAAAACTCTTACCACTAGGCCACATGCCTCACCGGAACAGCACACCCGTTAAAATTACGTGCATGTGTTCGGTGAGCTCTTAACGTGATATAATGTGACACAGCCGGTCATTTGACTTACAGGTACAGTCCATCTTGTATTATCAAGGGCGGTGGATTGGTAGTATTGTAGAGGGTCGGAGGCCATGCTTTTCCGCATAGAGTTACGCCCCTTTGCAGTCTGAGTTCAAATCCCGCCGAGGTTAACTTTGCCTTTCATCCTCACGGGGTCGATAAAATAAAGCACCAGTAACATACTGGGATAATTGCTGGCCTTGTAAAAAGTAGAAACAGTTATAGTATTATCATCATCATAGAGTAAGTGGCTGAGTATTCCACAAGTACCCATAATGTAATCCTAAAGAGGATTCAGCTTGAAATAGAGTCTGACAAATCTGTCTCTTTGAAATACAGGTAGGACTCACCCGACGAACTTACAGGCAGTCTCCATCTAATTAATTTCACTCACCAGGTTTGGGTCGGCTGGAAGCTGTGAGATATGGGATTCCTCCGAAGAGTCTTTGGAGTAACGTTACTCAATAGAGTGCATAGCTTGGAGATCAGACTCACTCCAAGTAGAGCCACCACTTCTCCGAATTAAGAGATCACAGCTCCGGTACTATGGATATGTGGTTAGAATGTTTCAAGAAAGAATCGCTGGACAGATTTTACGGACAAAATCCACCGATAGGAGACCCAGGAGTAGGCCCCCCAAGCAAGATGGTTGGATAACATCCAGGAACTCGGCTGGTCTAGCTTGGGGATCCACCCGGATCATTTGGAGACGGTTGTTTCTGACAGGATTCACTGTAACGAGTGTTTAAGGACTCTGTCCACACAACCTCTCAGGAATAAGTGGATGAAGAAGAAGAAGAAGAATTGGGATTGAACTCGGGACCTTATGAGTGCAAAGCGAACTTTATACCAATGTAGCCATGCTGCGTTCTCTGTGTATAGTTGCATGCTTTCAATATATCTACAGTCCTTTCATACATCGTGGTTTTTCTCTTCATATTTTTTATTTCTTTAAAAAATATATTTTATGACATCAAATTATTTCGAACTTTTATTTAATTGTGTAATTTTTCAAAATACAACATTTATATTTTGTCTCTCCTCTCAGTTGTTACAACGAATGCCTCGTTGTAGTTATTTCTACACAGCCACCGCTATTGCCGCCGCCGCCTTGAATAACAAACAAGGCAAAAAACACAAAAAGCAAAAGCAAAACAAAACAAAAAAAAAACTCCAAAACAATAAAACTAGAATAAAATAATAAATAAAAAAATTAACGTTCCTCAAAAACAAATCTCTATTGTCTGGAAAATGTTTTGAAATATATGTCTGTTATTATTTAAGGAAGATAATAACCAATCTAGTCTAGGTGACAAGAAGAAGAGAAAAACACGTTATTTCGATAGCAAAAAAGACAGCAAAAAACAAAAAAAAAAACATAAAATAAAACAAGAAGAGGAAATGAAAAACTATTGGGAATAAGACAAAACGGTGCTAATATAATGGAAATTGATTTATTCCAATGATAACTAAATGTAGAATGAGTGATTATTTTATTTTTGAGATAAATAATAACACCAATAACAACAATATTAATAATAATAATAAAACAGTTACTATCATACCACAGAAGAGTGTTTGTTAGATTTCTGCTTTTAAAGAAATTGTAATAATTACATAGATGATTTGAAGTGGAATTGCATAAAGTTGGATAAGATATGTAGTCTGCCAACGATGTTAGGTTTCTGGCCGTAATTAAGCCGTTGTATTACATTCTGTCTCATTATATTGGGCTGTAAAAGGAGATATAGTTGATTGATTATAAATCGATCGTCTACAGACGGCTGGAAACAAGTGGCATGCAGTTGACATCTTATTGGCAGAAAATAAAAGGACAATAATTCATGAAATCATGTCGGTGGTACAGTCGACGACTAAAAGGGAATAATGACAACATTTACTATTAATATCAGACCTGTTAACTCTACCCGTCCTACGGAGAGATCTTCCACCCACTTTGGGCTGGGTGAGAGATGTCTTCTTTTGTGAAAATGGGTAATGATTTCATTATGTAAAATCTCCCAATGTTGCCTCATTTCTCCCCGTTTTGGGGCACCCTTTTTCATGGTACTCACCGTTTGGGCTTTTAGAGGTTGGCAGGTCTACAATATGGATACGCCTGATTTAGCACCACCTGCGGGCCTTTGAGTGCCTTCAGCGGATCCACTTCGTTGGAGGCATTCATAAAAGATCTTTGGTTTGATGATACCTGCTCCTCCGCTGTCACCAGTCTCAGCGACATCGGAAAGGGATATAACATCTGCCATTCCCTCGCTGACTAAACACAGAAGCACCGGTTCTCATCACGGCTGTTAAACAGCAGATGGGATATAGAAAGAGTATGGTTCCTGAAAATTGAGAAAAACCTATTATAGATAAATACATAATAAAATGAAAACGAAAAAATATTCAAGGTCAGCTTCATGGTATAAGCTGCAACACCTATTTTCCGCGCTAAAGGTCGCATTCCTTTGCCTGGGTGTTCCATCACTTTCTCCTGTAGTTGTTGGATAAATTCTGGTGCACAGAGACATCAGAAAGTCTGCTGTGTTCTTTCCTGCAGGCCACGGCCTCGTAGTCTCCGTTGCAGCCCTTCATTTGACGTCTCATTGCTTTCAAAGTGTTCAAAGAGCATTGAGCAACTGTTATAATTGCGGAATTTTGATACCCAGCACCAATGATCATGATGTAGGTTTTCCTTTTCCGACATTCAGGTGGATTCCACTTGTCCATTTCAGTTAACATTCACACCCTTAAAACTGTAGTAATTAGCTTTCACAATGCCATTCACTTTTCACAGATATCTGAAAAAAAAAATCTGAAAAAAAAAAAAAAAAAAAATTATATTCTATCAAATTTATCCCGAACATACTGTATATATATATATATATATATATATATATATATATATATATATATATATATATATATATATATATATTTATTAAAATAACAGATTAATGTTTAAGCAAACAATCTGTTATTTTAATAAATATTTGCTCTACGGTTCTTATATATTTGATATATATTTATCCTTATCGAGCCCTCTTTGGATTTTAGTCTTCAAATTTATTATTATTACTATATATATATATATATATATATATATATATATATATATATATATATATATTTAATACAATAACAGAGATAGTTTAAAGCTAAACTCTGACTGGTAACCATCTCACTCAACAAACATTAGGTTATATTTAAATATAAACCCAATTTAAGTGTTTGGGGTGCTAACGATATGTATAATGTGGAAAAACCAGTTGTATTATTTTATGAGATATAATTAAAGTTAAAGTATATCTCTCTTTCCAAACAATTGTTTCATTATAAGTTTTCTACAAGTTGGGAGAATATTTCCAGTTTATGTAGAAGCCTAATATATATTCATGTAAGAATATATTTAGGTGGGCACTTATAAATCATCAGTGGAAGCCCATTAAACTTTGATATAAGAATGAAATTCTTACCGCAGTCAAAAATCGTGTCTGTTAAGTTGTCCCTTCTCGCATCGTATGACCGCCAAATTTGAAATTTCAGCAGTTTTTGACTGAGGAAGTATCATAGCGACACGAAGCGGGAAGGGGAGACAACTACGATCCACGAAAGGAGGAAAAAAATAATATACACGCGGGTTAATTAGTTTTTTTCGAAAACATTATCAATCCAACGTGTTAAGAACTCAATTGAAAATAAAAAAAAAAAATATATATATATATATATATATAAACAAGTATATCGTTGGGAAAATCAAGTTCTATCATTTAAAAAAGGAAAAAAAAAACATATTTATTCCCTTACACATGATTCAAAGGAGTTGAACTAAAAAGACGTGGAAATTATATACTATCAGATATAATCCCTACTTTCATTCGAGTGTTGTTTGTATAGTTCTACCTTTATATATATATTTTTTTTAATGTATGTCTAGTATATTTGATAATATACTGTATGTATATTTAAAAACATTTTGAAGACCATTCGCTATGAGTTTTAAAGTCGTGACTATGTCACTTACTTTGTCTCGGCAAAAACTAAGGGGAGCAGCCGACAGCTGTTTCTCGTTTGTTAACGGTTATCAAGATTGCTTATCCCTTCGCTATAGCGAATGGTCTTCAAAACTGATACACATTTCTAATTTTTGCTGGACCGGCAACTGCTCTGCTTAATCCGCTCTTAAACATCACTGGAATTCTATAGGAATCCAGCCTCTATAAATCTCGGCAGAAGCGAAGGGATAAGCAATCTTGATAACCGTTAACAAACGAGAAACAGCCGTCGGTTGCTTCCCTTTGTTTTTGCCGAGACAAAGTAAGTGACATAGTCACTACTTTAAAACTCATAACGAATTGTCTTCAAAATGTTTTAAAATAAACATACAGTATATTATCAAATATACTACACATACATTCATACATACATCGCTATTTCAGAGCACTGATATATATATATTTATTTATTTATTAAAATAAATATTATTATTATTATTATTACTATATATACATACATATATATATATACATTATATAGAAGGGAGACAGTTTTAAGTATACATCCTCTGTTTATCATATAATAAACAAAGAATGTATACTTAAAAACGTCTCTCTTCTTTATAACATTGACACTCCGCCTGATACCTTATTGATAATACTTTAAGGGATCCAGTCGTGGAATGTTTTGCGTCGGTCGATTAATTGATAAACCGACGTTTCTTTAATTATATATATATATATATTTTTTGGAACGATCGACTTTCGTCAAATCGGACCGAGGAAACAATGTTTCCGCAGGTCTTTCCAGTTGCTAGTATTATCTATCGGTCGCAACTCCAGGTAGAAGGAGCAACATGAAATAAAGTGTCTTGCTCAAGGACATAACGCATCGCCGGTCCAGGAATCGAACTCACACCCTCAAGATTGTGAATCCAATTCTCTAAGCACTCAGCCACGCGCCTTCACAACTCACTAATATATATATATATATATATATATGTATGTATGTGTGTATGTATGTATGTATGTATGTATGGGAGAGATGACCCCCTTAGCCTTTGTCAAGGCAGAATTCTAGGAGAAGGAAAACTCTGATATAACACCTGCAACCCTGATGGTATCCAATGATGTTGAATTGTTCTTCTTTTTGGTAATTATCATCTTGGTTAAGAGAGTGGGACTGGCTTTGTGCAGTGCCTTTGCTCACTATAAAAGCTTCACAGCACAGGCATTGCTTTATATCTGGAGATCTCTCTGCACTTGTCGTCACATGGTACCATCGGCCCAGCACTATGTGTCAATGATTGTCACAAGTGTTGTGTTTGTACCAGAGTTTTCAAGTCGCTGGCTGGACTAAAAAGTCACATTCGTTCAGCGCATTGGTAGGGGTTCTCCTACATGGATATAAAGTAGTGGCCGTACTCGAAAACGAGTTGGCAGCCACCATGTATGTATGTATGTATGTATGGGTGAGATGACCCCTTAGCCTTTGTCAAGGCAGAATTCTAGGAGAAGGAAAACTCTGATATAACACCTGCAACCCTGATGGTATCCAATGATGTTGACTTGTTCTTCTTTTTGGTAAATATCATCTTGGTTAAGAGAGTGGGACTGGCTTTGTGCAGTGCCTTTGCTCACTATAAAAGCTTCACGGCACAGGCATTGCTTTATATCTGGAGATCTCTCTGCACTTGTCATCACATGGTACCATGGGCCCAGCACTATGTGTCAATAATTGTCACAGGTGTAGTGTTTGAACCAGAGTTTTCAAGTCGCTGGCTGGACTAAAAAGTCACACTCGTTCAGCGCATCGGTAGGGGTTCTCCTATATGGATATAAAGTAGTGGCCGTACTCGAAAACGAGTTGGCAGCCACTATATATATATATATATATATATATATATATATATATATATATATATATATATATAAAACTGTATTTGTGCTCCAACATAGCGGTATACACATATATGTAGATATCGTGTATTGAACAACGTACGGGATGTTTATGAAAAACATTTAAGGGCCTTTCGTTATAAATATTTTAAGGGTGCAACCAACGTCACACATAACCTCAGCAAAAATAGGGAGAAGTAATCTACAACGCATTGTTTCTCGCTCGTTCGTATTTATCAAGACTCCATGTCACCCCACTTCTGCTCAGGCTAAAATAAACTATAACCTTATAGATGTTTTGCTTTTGTATATGAGCTGATGAAGCTAAATTCCATACGAAGTTGTAGCCGGCCAGGCATAAAATAAAAAAATATCATCTCATATACATAAGCAAAAAATGAATAAGAAGTTCTATATAATAAATTACACACACACAAACATGCATACCCACGCATTTATACTTAAATGCACACATAAACATACTCATAAATACACACATTTATACATACATACACAGAAACATATATATTATTTTTTTTTTACCGGTTTGAGTCATTAGACTGCAACCATGCTGTGGCATCACGATGCATATACAACTGGGAACAGTTGTAGAATGATGTCTTGACAACAGCACTCACTACCTGACTAAAATTTATCACACAGGATCCTTTGTCATTCTTCGTGGCCTCAGCACTTTCTCATTCTATATCACGCAGGTGACAAGGGGCCCAAAGTCAATATCCCTTTCTCTCCATGAGTTGAAAGAAGAAGTTTGAAAGTGGAATAGTGAAAGACTCGACCCCAATACTGGAAAGGTACGTCTTTTAACGATCTCAAAAGGATAAAGAGCAACGTGGCCCTCGGTTGGATTTGAACTCAGAGAGCCTGAACGAATACCGCAAATCATTCTATCCGACGTTCTAACGATTCTGCCAATTCGTTGCCGAGACATATATACGCAGTTCTTTATCTTTCTCGTGCCTCTGTCACATGATCGGGTAGAATAGCGAGTTTTTTCTATCACACAGCCCTACCACACTGACTTTCTCTCTAGTTTAAAAGTTCCTTGAAATAATTGAATACACGTATTAACATTTTTGAAATTATATCGTACAACAGACTGATTGTTATTCACCTCAATTTTACTGCTTAACTATTCATTGGAAATTGTTCGACACACCATTGAATTATTTTACATGTCCCTCCCTTATGTAATTATTTTCCCTTCTATCTCGTGTTTGATCTATTGCTTATTGAAATATCGTTGCAAATGTCACATTAGTGCAGCGATTCAGTTTGGAAAACCTAACAATAAAACTGAAGCCAGATTATATACAGCAACAAGGGCGTATATTTCGTTGTTCATAGAATGGTCCGCCCTTCAAAGTACAACAATATTGATTTCAACACACGATTTCACATAAAAAATCTATTAAAACAAATACACAAAAAAGGAAACCCGGGAGAAGTCAGTTATGTGTAGTTACAGAGAATAAAAGCGAACACTACTCACGTAAGAACTAATTTTCTCTTTATGTGTTTGTGGGGCTTCATACACATACATATATACACACACACACACACACTCTCACACACACATACACACACACTCACACACACATACACAGAGACGCACACATACTTAAACACATACACATATTCACACACACACACACATACACACTTACATATACACTTACATACACATACACACTCACACACATGCACACGCGTACATACAAACACATACACTCACACCCAAACACTCTCAAACACATACACGCATACACACTTACACGCACACACTCACACACACACTCACACACGCACCCCCTTACACACATGTATGTGCATGCAGCATGGCCGAATGGTTAAGAGGTTAGCATTACAATCATAAGGTTAGGGGTTCGATCCCATTGCGTGCCATTACAGCCAAGTGTCATCTACCAAAGGCACGTTACTTTAGATTATTCCTCAGATCGAACAATTGGAACACTCATCATTGAAATTGACGGAAGCCCATTGATGTATGGAATAGGCTCCGGTTTGATAAACCTCTCTAGCCTCGAGACAGACTTTAACTTTAACTTAGTTGGTCTAACATTACATCCTCTTTTTCTGAATAAGAGTTTATTCTCACAGGAGAGCTGAATTTGGGTTTCTGTGTTAATATCAACTTCTTATCATCTCAATCATGACTAGACAAATTATGCGAAATATCTTTTAAAATATTAAAGATGGTAAGGGAGTTAGATTGACAGTATCGGCAGAGCGCCGGAAAACATGCTTTGCGGCACATAGTTACGGCTTTTTACGTTCTGAGTTCAAATTCTGCCAATGTTATCTTTGCCTTTCATCCATACTAGATCGATAAAATAAAGTACTAGTAATGCACTGGAGTCGACTTAATAGACTTTTCCCTTTCCCAAAATTGCAGGCCTTGTGCCTCAATCAGAAATCAATATATTAAAGATGGTAAGGGAGGTGGATTGGCAGAATCGTTTGAGCGTTGAACAAAATGCTTTGAAGCATTTAGTTACGGCCCTTTATGTTCTGAGTTCAAATCCTGCCGAGGTCAACTTTGCCTTTCATCCTCCAAAGGTCTATAGAATATAGCACCAGTCATGAATTGGGGTCTTTGTAATCTATTTCCTTCTGCTCTTGTCTTGTGTCTAAATTAGAAATTGATGTGTTAAAGATTGTAGGATTTGATTTGAGTGAGATTTTGCTGTTATTTCTAGTAGATCGCGTGACCACATAAAGACTCCCATTGTGATATATGTTGTTCTGTTGTAATTTATTTCGTTGGGCACATCATGGGTGATGGTTTATAAGTTTGCTTTGCCACAGGGTTTCGGTATTGACTCCATTGCGTGGCTTCATGGTGATGCGTCTTTACCATAGAAGCTGGTGGACTCCTGTCTTGTGGGTGAAATTGGCGTTGATTCCATTGCGTGGCATCATGGTGAGGTGTATTTACGATAGACTCATGTGGACTCTTGTTTTGGGGATGAAATTGGTATTGATTCCATTGCGTAGCATCTTCGTGAAGTGTCTTTACCATAGACTCAGGTGGACCTGTGTCTTGTGGATAAAATTAGGTTGACGGAAATTGTTTAAAACCCGTCGAATTGACTGCAGATTATGTTTCTAGTTCAAATCCCGCCGAGGTCAACTTTGCCTTCCATCGATCGATATATAATTTACCAGTAAAATACTGTGATCAATTTAATCGACTTTCCTCCAAATACTGACCTTGACCTTGTGCTAATGCTAGAAACAATTATCATTGTGATCTTTTTTCTTTGTTGTTCTTGTTGTTATTTCTTTTATTGTTGTTATCCACATAACTGGTGCTATTGTTGTAATTTAAACTGAATATTAACTAAGGTGGAGGTAGATAAAAATGTTGAAATCATTAAAACACCTGTTAAAATTAACGTCCATTATCTAATTAATAACAAATGCAGCCTTAAAAACAAATACACCCCTCTCTTTGTGTTATTCACCTACCTTGTTTTTTATTTTTTTTTATTTTATCCCAGATTCTATTTGTATTACGACTCAGCCAATATAATTCAAACTAAACATTAACTACATTAACCTATGTCACAGTCTAAAATAATTTCAAATGTTATAAGTGCTGCCAATCCTTCTCATTGAAATATAACTCAGAGAAATAATGATTTATGCCCACTTTATAACAAAACCACACCTGTCAATGAAATTCGATTTTTGTGAAGATGGCAATAGTAGTAGTATTGAGTTATTTTAGACAGGACAACGCAATTTATAACAAATTTGAAACTGTTAAGTGTTTCTTTTTTATACTTTTATGATAATTGAATTTTACAACAAAGGTCTCAGAACAGTTTTAATTATTAATAATTAGTTACCAGCTCTCTGTATCGTAATAGTGGCTTTCAGAAGCCTGAGAATTTCTGTTTGGCAAACCGTTTGATAAACATTGCAGGTAGCAAATATCGAAGATATTGAGAGAATACCTTCCACTGCCAGTATAAATGAATTTAGAAAATTGCATTCTAGCCAATTTTTAATTGGAATGGCAGCGACTATTTCCATCAACAGTTACTTGTCAATATAGTTTTACTTCCTCAGGAAATAACTTCAGTGGAAAATATTGGAGATGGCTAGATTCTACATTACAATGTTTCACATATATACAACACTTCCTCAGATGACTAGATTCTACATTACAGTGTCTCAAATATATACAACACTAAAGCAATCATGAACAGATGACTAGATTCTACACTACAAAGTCTCAAATATATACAACACTTCAACAGATGACTAGATTCTACATTACAGTGTCTCAAATATATACAACACTAAAGCAATCATGAACAGATGACTGAATTCTACACTACAAAGTCTCAAATATATACAACACTTCAACAGATTACTAGATTCTACATTACAGTGTCTCAAATATATACAACACTAAAGCAATCATGAACAGATGACTGAATTCTACACTACAGAGTCTCAAATATATACAACACTTCAACAGATGGCTAGATTCTATATTACAGTGTCTCACATATATACAATACCTCAACAGAGGACTAGATTCACATTACAGTATCAAAAATATATACAACACTAAAGCAATCATGAACAGATGACCAGATTCTACATTAGAGAGTTTCAAATATATACAATATTTCAACAGATGGCTAGATTCTACATTACAGAGTCTCTAATATATACAACACTAAAGCAATCATGAACAGATGACTAGATTCTACATTACAGTATCTCAAATATATACAACACTTCAACAGATGACTACATTCTATATTACAGAGTCTCAAATATATACTGCACTTCAACAGATGGCTAGATTCTATATTACAGAGTCTCAAATATATACAACACTTCAACAGATGACTAGATTCTATATTACAGAGTCTCAAATACTCAAATATATACAACACTAAAGTAATTTTGAACAGATGGCTAGATTCTACATTACGGTGTCTCAAATATATACAACAACACCGAACTAATTTTCAAGTGATGGCTATATTCTTTAAATCCATTTCTAAAAATCTTCGTCTGGAGGGAAGGAAAGGCAATACTTGTGGCCCTTTTCAAGGACTCCGATTTAGATGGGAGGGTGTGACGAAATTATCTTCATTTCGGAAACCTGGTCTGAATGCCTACAATAGAGTGGTTTTCGCTGAAAGCCCCCAAGAACGAAGTGGTGGTGTTAGACGGGTGAACTGAGTCAACCATCAAGTGAGCCATGGTGAGATTTGAACTCAGAAAACAAAACAAGTCAGAACCCTGGACTTTATGGTTGAAAAGCGAAATTCTTTACCCCTCAACCACCGCTCAACAGAATTTAATTGTTACTTTCCTTATTTAGTGTCCGAACACTGTCGACTGCAACACAGAGGAGCGGAAGTTAACCAAATACTTGGGCTTGACCGATCGGTTATTTTTTGACCGTCGAGATTTCCGTAGACTTCGGTCCTTTGAATGCCATTTTCTTTCTCAAAATCGGGAGGAGTGCATCCCGCCTAAATTAGGATTGCTGATGTTGCGGGTATCATTGGATGTTACTCGAAGCAATGTTTTTGCCATTTTGTCCTTAGGACGCAGCTGACACACATCACCCCAGCCAAAAGTGTAGAGTTTACCCCTTCAGTTTCATTTTTCCCATATACTCTCCCTTTTTTCTTATTTTCCTTTTCATATATATTAATTTAATCATTGTTGGAGTGAATGTAATAGAGAATAGTTGTATTATACAGTAACTACTATACACTGGCGTCCAGTGAGGGGATGTCCACGTTACTGTATAATACAGTAACGTGGACATCCCCTCACTGGACGCCAGTGTATAGTAGTGTCACACATGTCTTTTAACAAGGATATGGGTTTTAGTTTTATTATTTTGATAACCGAGGGTGGTGGATTTGCAGAATCGCTAGAGCGTCGGAATCATGCCCCATTCATGCCCCATTCGGAATCATGCCCCATTCAGGTTTCACCTGAAAAGGAAAATCAGGGTGGAGAGGGAAGTGTTGTCTCCCAGCCAGTTTGTTGAAACGTGGGTGAGAGAGGCAAGACTGGCCCGTGTGAAGGGGCCTGCCCTGAGCGTGTGCCTGTAGTATTGTAGGAAGAAAACTGGAAGACGGCGCCTGCCCTAGCGATATAGAGGAAGAGTCGATCCCAGTACTTGACTGGTGCTTTTATCAACCTCGAATTAATGAAAGCAGTATTGACCTCGGCGGCATTTGAACGCAGAGAGCAGATAAAAAAGTCTAAAGTCTGTCTTAAACCAGAAGACTCATTTGGCCGGTGCGTATCCTGGTTTCATGGCGTGAGGCAACTGAGAGCACAAGACTCACCCTTGGGTAGGACACCAGTCCATCGCAGGGTTAAACCCCCAGCTATTGCTGGTACTCATTTTCAGCTGCGTATACTGGAGCAATGTGAAATGAAGTGTTTTGCTAAAGAAAACAACACGTAACCCAGGAATCGAACTCACGACATTATGACTGTAAGTCCAATACCCTTACAACTAGGTTACGTGCCTCCACACACTATACCATAAACATACATGTTATATTATACCACAAACATATATATTATACCCCATACATCATATATCACAAATATATATATTGTACCACAATCATGCATACATCACAAACATACATGTTATACCACAAATACTATATACAAGATATCACACACATATATGTTATGTCACAAACATATATGTCATATCACAAACATGTAAACATCACAAACATACATGTTATCCCACAAAAATGTATATATTACAAACATACATGTTATAACGCAAGCATGTATATATCACAAACATACATGTTATACCACAAACATGTATATATCATAAATATACATGTTATACCACAAACATATATATTGTACCATAAACATCATATACACTACATCACACACACGCACACACACACGCACACATACACACACACACCCACTCACACACACACACACACACATCTATATAAATTACGCCAGAAACATCACAAATATGTATGTTAGGTCACAAGCATAAAGATTTATGGCAAGAGACGGAAACAAAATAAAGAAAAAACTTCAGGAAATATTGCCATGTCAAGAAAAATCTAATCAATACAGACAAAACATGTCTTCTAAGCTCATCGGGCATTAATCCTGTTTGGATTATATCCATTATGCGAGATGACATTATTATATATATATATATATATATATATATATATATATATATATATATATATATATATATATATACATACAGATATATATATATATATATAAATAAATATGTATATATATGTATATATATATATCTGTATGTACCTCTCTCTCTCTATATATATATATTTATATATATATATATCGTCCCACCCTTGCAAGCAGGGAAAAGCGGACGTAAAATGATGATGATGATGATGATGATGATGATATATATATATATATATATATATATATATATATATATATATATAAAAGAATGTCATCTCGTATATTCATCAGTTGGTTGCAATATCTAGATAATGTTTGCAACCTGTAAAACGTATTCCAAGATATGTTATAGAGCTACAACCCACGTTATGATATATATATATATATATATATATATATATATATATATATATGCGTGTGTGTGTGTATACATATATATATATATATATATATATATATATATATATGTCAGTGTCTTTGTAGAAAAGAACGTTAAACATACGCACGAACACTCACACACACATACACATAATTATATATATATGCATATGCATAAACAATGGACTCTCCTATCGAGAACGACGAGCGGATAGTTGATTAATAAAATCTACGTCCTACTTATAGAAATAGCTTGGAAACTGAGTATTGCAGAGACACATGTAACTTGAACGTAATTCTCAGAGAGATTCAGTGTGCCACAATGTATGACAAGGCTGCGTGTTTGAATTATAAAGGCTGTCCACTCGACGAGCTTCCTTATAATTTCGCCTATATATTTTCACCCACAAGGCGTGCTATCTTGAGCAAGTGTCGAACACGGGAGCTCATGATTACTTATTTATACGACAGACTTTTGCGCAGTTTCTGTCTCCCAAATTTTACATACAATCTGTCAGTCAGCCCGAGGTTATAGTGGGTAGTTTCCAGAAGTTGCTACTTAGCAGAATCGAACCTGGGACCACATAGTTGTGAGACAACAAGAGCCACACCTGCACTCTTCTTTCTTTTCTTCTTTTACTGAAACAGACATTAGATTGCGACCATGCTGAGGCATCGACTCGTTAGGGCTTAGTTGATCGTATCGGTCCCAGAGATTATTTTCTTTTAGGTCTGGTACTTATTTTATCCATTTTATTTTGTCGGACCGCTAAGTTACGGAACATAAAGACACAAGAAACGTAAGCATAGACACGAACATCTCTCTCTCTCATGTATAGATACACACTTATACATACATGCACGCACACATTTATATATATATATAGAGAGAGTGAGAGTGAGAGAGGGTGATATGTAAAATCCCATATTTTATCGATCTTTTTTTGTTGAACCGCCATGTATATTTGACATGAAAGCATTCTAGAAAATGTTCTTAGAATAGTGTATGTATCGACCCGTATCTTCTAATGGAGTCGTGGTGGTGTCGTCGTGATTTACAGCGCCTTTCGGACTCTTTAAATCTGGCACAGCACCTCCCTCTTCATGTCTGAACACAGCCGATTTCTTCCAGAGAAAAAGGGAAAGAAAATGAGTATGAAAGAGATATAGTGGAACAATCTACCCCCGTACAGGATGAAAGGCGAAGTTGACCTCAAGGGGATTTGAAATCTGAGAGCAGAGAAAGTGCCGGAATGAATACCACAAAGCATTCTATCTGATGTTCCATCGACTCTGACAATTCACTGCCCGTTCTCAATATAATATACTACTGTAAATATTTACTGTGAAAAATGAAATTAATAGCCCGAAAAAGCATCATCTTAATAGCACCAACCCCATCAGAAAAGTTAAAACCATTTGTATACATATCATTGACATCGATAATTATGTTATACTGTTTGCACATTTCTTTTTCCATTTTTTTTTCTCCCACTTAAACGTCTTAAAATTTAATGTGTTATAATGTTTGGTTAAAAAAGTAAAAAAAACACACACACACATACACACACATTTAAACTGTTTCTAAATACAGACATGTGATTAATGGCAATGATCGGAGTTAAAACATCTTAATATATATATATATATATATATATATATATATATATATATATATATCATTATTATTATTATTATTATAATAATCCAGTGTCCGAGAATTGCTAACTTGTGGGTTTATGTCGAACACATGGTGTCGATTGCCCCGCCCTCTTCCTTTAGCCGGGAAGGGCAGGCAGTTTTTATCTGTCTGGTGACCATGGCGAAAGAGATAGTATGGTGGACACATTTGAAAAGGCTGAAGACGAGCACTTACCTCTTCGGTGATGCCCTGATTGACTTTTTCAAATTTCATTTGAAAAGGAAAATCAGAGTAGAGAGGGAAGTGCTCTCTTCCCAGCATTTTGTTGAAAGATGGGTGAGAGAAGCAAGAATAGCCCGAGTGAATGGGCCTACTCTGATTATGTGTCTGTAAATTAAAGGTGGAAAACTGGGAGAGGGCACTTGCCCTGGTGGTCAGGGTCACTGTGGTCTTTTAATGGGATTTCGCCACTAATGTCGCTCGGAAGTCTCTCCCTTATTGGGGAATTTTTCACTGTTATTTTTTTGTTACATCCTCTGTTTTTGTTTTTTACACGCAGAAATGCCCATTTGTACCGTCCTGTATTGTCCCGTACTGTCCTTAATGTCTACTTTATGTAAACCCTTGTGGTTAATAAAGAAAGTATTATTATTATCATTATTATTATTATTGTTCTTTGAGTCTCAGTCATTGATGTTATTTAACTGGAAAGTTTGTTGAAATGAATATCAAGCCACTACTTGCAGCCTCAGATATTCAGGATGTATCGGAGTGTTCTTGCTGTTCCCAGCAAGCATGCTCTTTGAAGCGTTCCAAAAAGCGTGGCGGGGCCAATTCTCGTTAACTATCCCTGGAAACTTTTTGAGATAGTACCCAGTGTGCCTATGACAATCTTTGACTTCATGACAGTTCTAAATCCTTTTTACCTCCCACTTTAAGTCCTGGTATCGGTTAATTTTTTTCCTCTCCTTCTCTTGCACTCTCGTGTCGAATGGGCAGGCCACATCCACAATCAGGCACGATCTTTTTTCCTTGTCCAAAACCACCAGGTCAGGTCTATTGTGTTCCAGTTTCTTATCCGTCTGTATCCTAAAATCCCACAGCACCTTCACCTGATCGCTTTCTATCACCGACTCTGGCTTATGCTCATACCACTTCTCAGAATGTGGTATTATTATTATTATTATAGAATTGGCGGTGGATTGGCAGTATTGGTAGAGGGTCGGACGCCATGCTTTGACGTATAGAGTTACGGCCCTTGCCTTTCTGAGTTCAAATCCCGCCAAGGTTAACTTTGCCTTTCATCCTTACGGGGTCGATAAAATAAAGTACCAGTAATGCACTGGGTGATTGCTGGCCTTGTGCCTAACGTAGAAACAATTATTATTATTATTATTGTGATGGATTGACAGTATTGGTAGAGGGTCGGACACCATGCTTTGACGCATAGAGTTACGGCCCTTGCCATTCTGAGTTCAAATCCCGCCGAGTTTAATTTTGCCTTTCATCCTTACGGGGTCGATAAAATAAAGTACAAGTAATGCACTGGGTAATTGCTGGCCTTATGCCTACCATAGAAACAATTATTATTATTATTATTATTATTATTATTATTATTATTATTATTATTATTATTATATATATATTTATATATATATATATATATATATGTGTGTGTATGAGTGTGTTTGTGTG
>OZ024742.1:186608323-186610823 GCA_964016885.1 Eledone cirrhosa
ATTTGTGTGTGCGTGTATGTGTGTGTGTATGCGTGTGCGTGTGTGTGTGTAAAAAGTAAACAGAAATAACAAAGCAAACGACACAGTATATTGAAGAAATATACTAGTTTAACGCTTGAAATAACAGGAAAAGAGTCTTAGCGTTTCGGACACTATTCGTTTATCAGAAGACAACATTAGAAATAAAAGATAACATAGAATGATAAAGTGTGAGAGGAGGAAGGAACGGAAAATGAGAAAAAAAAAGAGAAAAAGAAAACACATGTGCGTATTCAGTCAGCCATTTTGAAGATTAGCTGGTCATCTATATTTACCAGCCTTGTGAGTAAAATCAGATGGACTACATTTAAATTCAAGGATGAGCAATGTCCCTAACTGTCACGGTGAATATTTCCAAACATTATGTTAAGGATACTCGTGTCTGTGGAATGCTCTGCTATATTCACACATTAATTTCACAAGTTGGCTGTTCCATTGATACAACAACTGCAATAATCATCGTCAATACGGACGGAGATTCATTCCAAGATTCCAACATTCCGACATTCCAAGATAGAGAAATAAGAATGTGATATAGAGAACATATCATGCCTTTTTTTTTTAGATTAAAGCGACCCAAGGGAACTGAAATCAGGGATCGAAACCAAATCACGGAATATGTGTTTCAGAAATTAAAGGTTTTATTTCTACTTTGTAGGAAACCGAAACTATCGTGCCGAGATAAAACTGTTGCCATTATAGGACCCAGCTTTGTTATCGTTAAATAAACCATATTGAATCATTAAATAGGCAGGCCGTTCTCATGAGTGCGAATATATTCAGCAATAACTCTCCCCCCCCCTCTCTCTCTAGCCATCTCTTTCTATCAATCCAATCATTTATGAATACACACACATACGCATTCATATATATATATATATATATATATATATGTATATGTATATACACACACACACATATATATATATGTATACATACACACACACGCACACGCACACACACACATATATATATATATATATACATATATATTTGTATACATATATGTATGTATATGTATGTATATGTAATCATAGATGAATGGATTGATAGAAAGAGATGGGTAGAGTTCACACGAGTGAGGTTTCTTAGTATGGTTTTCTCATTCATATATAATATCTTTCAAAACAGTTCTATTCAATATTAAGATTAAATCCGTTGGACCAAACAACAAATAGTTATATATATATTATATAAGAGGTGAACGTTATATCAAAGATACACAGATACGCCTTTATATACGTATATATATATATATATATATGTGTGTGTGTTGTATATATATATATATATGTATATATACGTGTCTCTGTATTGGTCATGTTTCTCTCTCTCTCTATATATATATGTATGTATATATATATATATATATATATATATATATATATATATATATATATATATATATATATATATATATATGTGTATATATACACACACACACAGGTATATATATATATAGTTTATGCACACGCACACATATATGACCACTTCGTGCCTTTCTCAGGGATTTAAACCGCGAATTGGCAGCCATATTGGTTTCGTTTTTGCCTCTACGTTTTATGTATGAAATATCTTCCATATTGTCGTAAATATAAACTATTTGATCTTTCTTTCCTGACTGCTGATATATCTATCACATTGTCAATTTCTGAAAAAAAAAAAAAAAAATCACCTTCCTGATTTATCGAAAAAAGATTTATGTATGTTTGAAATTATTGCGTTTCACTGTTTTATTGTGTCATATGAAAGCCTTCCACAGTTGAGTTAACACAGATCCATCCCCGAGAAGTTCAATAAAAACTACTATATCACAACAGAGCAGAGCAACTGAGAAAAAAGAAAGCAGTAACAACATCAACAACAACGACTACAACAACAACTACAACAACAACTACAAGAACAATGACTACAACAACAATTACAAGAACAATGACTACAACAACAACTACAACAACAACAACGACTACAACAATAATTACAAGAACAACGACTACAACAACAATAATACTAACTGCAACAAAACATTTATGACAGAAGCTAAAGGAAATAAAAATAAAAAAAGAATAATTACAAAAATCACAATTCTATGCAATATAGCATAAATAATTACAATATCAACAAGAGCAACAACAACAACAGCGACAATAACAACATCAGCATCAACAATAATAGCAAAAACAATAACATTAAAAGCAACAACAACGACAATAGCAGCAACAACGACAATAGCAGCAACAACAACAATAACAAAAAACGACATTAAAAGCAACAACAACGACAATAACAGCAACAACAACAATAACAAAAAACAACATTAAAAGCAACAACAACGACAATAACAACATCAACAACGATAACAATAAACAACAACATTAAAATAAACAACAACGACAATAACAACAACAACAACAATAATAGCAAAAACAACAACATTAAAAGCAACAACAACGACAATAAC
>OZ024742.1:186615823-186650823 GCA_964016885.1 Eledone cirrhosa
AAATGGAGCAACGTCGCCTATGCACCGTGTCTTATCGGACAATCAACATAAAATCGCGCCGAGTGGAACGGGCATCCGAGTCCCAAATCCCAAAAGCTTTGAGACATGTGTGGGAAAAAAAAACCCACATTAGACGTGGGAAGAAGTATGGAACCGTGGACGTGTTCTTTGAAACACCACAGGAGACCAGAGACCACTCCATGGCCCCATTAAGAAGTGACGACTTCACACTCATCCCAAGCTATTGTGACCAGAGACTTGTGAAGATCCGGGTGACCCACGTTCCACCGGCCATCAAAATTCCCTTGTTAATGGCTGCCGTCCTCGCCGGCATCGAGGCCAACACCAAGATAATTGAAATAGCGAAAGAAAAGCAGGAGAACTGGTCCGGATCTGGGATGGAGCTCCTGATCCAAGCGGACCATAAAAGCATTGAGGAGATCCCAGAGGTAATATACCTCACTGACGGCAGACACCTCCCCGTAATCGTCGAGGGCAGAAGACCTAGGTGTGTCGTTTGTGGTGAAGGAACCCACCTAAGGGCTTTCTGCCATCAGGCTAAAAGGTTGAGGCCACCTCTCTTACCCACCCCAGCGACTCAACCATCAACACCACCAGCAGCAGAAATGGCAGCAACAACAGAAGCAACTGTAACAGCAACAACCCCAGCAGCAGTAGCAAAACCAACACCACCACCACCCAACGCGCCAGAACTAGCACCAGCGCCTACACCATCCACCACGCCTCAACCAAAACCAACGCCTGTGGAGGATTTTCCACTCCCCGGCTTATCGCAACTGGAGACAGATTGTGACGACGAGGAGTGGGAAACGGTATCAGGAAAAAAGAAAAAAAGAAACCAAAAAAGAAAAAAATTCTCTTCCTTCCCCCTCCAAAAACAAAATACAGAGCGAAACAAATAAATTATCAAACAAAAAAGTTAGGACAGATATGCCACCATCCACACCAGCATCACCAACCCCATCACCACAAACACCAACACCATCACCATCATTAACCCCAACACCACCATCACCAACACCACAAAAGTCACCAAAAAGCGTAACAGAAACAAACCCACAACAAACGCAAACAAAACAAAACAACCAAAACGATACACACTAAGCATTAAATTTGAACAACAAGCAATTATTACACTACATGCAACACAACACCAGCATCACAGAAAAAGACTACACAACAACCCAAAGGTTCACACCACTTCCACACATACAAATCACTCGCATCACACAGAAAACGTACACGACACTAAAACAAAAATTCCCCAAAGACATCGGAGACTTCCGACAGAGACTCTCCAGGAGGATTTATAAGGACATCCTTCCGGAGGAGGCCACAAGCAGTGAAAAGGATGGACAAACCATCCTTCCTCTACGAGAAGTAAGGTAAGTGGTCTTTCCCATCTTTTCCACTCCATTTCAACATGAACTCACTCATAATAGGCAGCATAAATGCGCGTGGCTTGGGGTCGTCATGGAAGCAGGGCCACCTGCTCAACGACCTCAGGTCACTAAACATAGATGTAGTGGCCATCAGCGAGACCAGAATCTCCGAAGCACGGGCCTTCGCACCGATCTTCGGCGGCTACGATGCGTACGCATCTCCCAGCCGTCCGGGATCGGGAGGGGGGAGTTGCTGTGCTTTTTCGGAGAGGTTTGGATCTCGCCATACGGGTCATCTTCCTGGACCCAGAAGGTAAGTTGGTGGTGCTGGACGTGACCAGCAGAGACGGACAAGCTTTCAGGCTAGTGGCCGTCTATGCCCCGACAGGAGCAGGGCGGCTTGATTTCTTCCGGCGTCTGGAGACCTTTCTTGGAACGTCCCGCTCTTTAGTGTTAGTGGGCGACTGGAACGGAATCTTAGATGCACGCTGGGACTGTGTGGGATTAGTGGATAGGGGAGGAGGGTGCAAGAGCCTCACCAACCTGCTCAGGCGTTTTGAACTGTCTGACAGGTACCGATTGGATTTCCCGAATGTGCCAATGTGGACTTGGCCAAATCGCATAGGGTCATCCAGATCATATCTAGATAGAGTATTTTGTAAAGAAACAGATAGGTTTAGAATAGGCTGTCTACAATTCAAGATAGTCAGCTACACGGACCACAAATTCGTGATCTGTGTGCTTGACTTAGATAGGCTTCATAGACGAGGACCCGGCTACTGGAAGCTAAACGCGTCCTTACAAGCGCGCAAGGAGGCCTACAGAGACCGGATTAGCGAACTAGTTAAGCGGGCGTTGACGGGCTCCATCGTCAACAACAAGTGGTGGTTTGCTCTGAAAAGAGCAATTAGAATAGAGTCCATTAGGTTTAGTAAGGCTTTAGCAATAGAGAAAAATAGAGCAGAGGGAGAATTAGTTAGAAAATTAGACGAGGCGCTTAGCAAAGGCATCGCGACCGACGTACTTGCGGCGAAATTGGCCCTTGACCAATTCTTCAATGCAAAACACGAAGGATGCGTTGTCAGGGCTAGGGTGCGTGCTGTCAGACACGAGGGGACGAAAGCCGTTCAATGGGCCCGAGTGGCGGAGGCGCGTCGTGGTAACAAAGCCACGATCCGGTCTTTGGTGGACCACGACGGGCGCATGCTACTCGATCCCGGGCAAATGTGTGAAGCTTTTCAGCGACACTTCGCACAGCTGTTCGGGGGGCAGGGGCGGGCCGGGTAGAGGGATGGACTTTACTATCTACCTCGACGGACTGCCGCGGCTCTCGGCCACTGAGGCGGAGGGTTGCGAAAAGCCGATAACAGCCGCTGAAGTACGGGAGGCAATGACTGGCTACACAAGGGGTAAATCGCCTGGTTTGGATGGTCTGCCCTATGAACTTTACGTACACTGCCAGACTTGTTCGGAGGCCTCTTGGCGGACGTCTACTGCAACGGGCAACAGAACGGGAGAATTCCCAGCTCTGTGAGCAGAGGAGCTGTGGTGCTGCTGAGAAAGGATCCGAACAAGGGGGATAACATAGATAATTTTAGGCCCATAATTCTGCTACACACACAGTTCAAGATTTTGGCCAAGGTGCTAGCAAAGAGGTTGACACTTGTCGTTGGTGGTCTGGTGGGATAGGCGCAGACATGCGCCATTCCCGACAGATCCATCCACGACAACCTCCACCTCATGCGATACATCGTAGAGAGGGTAGCTAGGGAACCTGGCACGGGTGGGTCCTTGATCAATTTAGATCAGTCGAAAGCTTTCAATAGGGTCGACCATCGTTACCTAGCGGCAGTCCTGAGGTCGGCTGGCTTTGGGCCCGTCTTCAGAGGCTGGATCACTGCCATGCACAGCGACATCTGCTCTGTGGTGAGAGTGAACGGTCACCTTTTGGAACCGTTCAACATCATGCGCTCGGTCCGCCAAGGATGTCCCCTCTCGTCCCTCTTGTACGTATTGACTCTCGAGCCATTACTGCACAAACTGGAGACGTTGAGGGGGATCCCGCGCGAACTAGGATGCGGAAGATCCGTGTCAGCATATGCGGACGATGTCACCGTAGTGGTGTCGAACGCCAAACACATCGAGGCGATCGGCACTACACTAAGAGAATACGAAGCGGTGACAGGAGCAATGATCAACCAGGAAAAGTCAGTGGGCCTGCAGCTCGGCACCTGGAGAGGCAGGTCCATGCCGTCCAACAGCGTCGTCGGGCGCTGGACGGACGGACCGGTTAAATTGCTAGGGGTCTGGTTCGGTCCGGACCTCCAGACGGACAAAAACTGGGACGAGGTGACGAGCAGGGTGGCTTCTCTCACCCAGAAATGGGCGGAGAGGAAGCTATCCCTGAAAGGTCGAGCGGAGGTGGCTTAGGCGTACATCGCGTCTGTCATCTGCTACCGCCTGACCGTCGTCCCTTGTCCTAAGCCCCGCCTGACTGCGCTGGAGCGTTTGCTCTTTCGTTTTTTGTGGAAGGGACGCGCTCCGATGGTTAGGCGGTCCATCTGCTGTCAACACCCGCTACGTGGAGGGCTGGGAATGCCGTGGCTGCTGATCCGCAGACACGCGCTCAGGCTACGACATCTCCACCTCTTCCTCGACGGTGATCAGGTATGGTCGCCGTTTGCTAGACACGTATTTCCCCAGCTCGTTTCCTTGACGGAGCTGCAGTCCTGGGTCAAGCGAAGACCGAGAGGGAGCGCTTTGAGACTGGAATGTCTTCAGGCGCTCACAGCCCTCGACCAATCAGGCAATGTGATCGGTGGAAACTCCACCTTGGCGTTCTATAGAGGATTAGTAGAGGGGAAGAGCGACGACGTACTTGGGGAAACTCTAGGCGTCGACGAAAATCAACTAGCCAATCTCTTCGGAAGAACTTTCGGGCCGGGACCTATGGGCAACTTCCTGAAATCCCTGGCCTGGCAGTGCTACCGAGGAGCCTTGACAGTTCGGGATAAACTCTACAGGCGTGGAGGTGCCGTCAGCCGGGAATGTCCGAGATGCGCGCAGGGCGACGAAACCGTCCTGCACGCACTCGTCCAGTGTCCGAGCATCGCTCACTTGTGGGTTTATGTCGAACACCTGCTGTCGCGTGTAGGACGGATCCAGCTATCAGCTGTGTCCATCGTGAGGATTTCCCCGCCCTCTTCCTTTAGCCGGGAAGGGCAGGCTGTTTTTATCTGTCTGGTGGCCATGGCGAAAGAGATAGTATGGTGGACACGTTTGAAAGGGCTGAAGACGAGCACTTGCCTCTTCGGTGATGCCCTGATTAACTTTTTCAAATTTCATTTGAAAAGGAAAATCAGGGTAGAGAGGGAAGTGCTCTCTTCCCAGCATTTTGTTGAAAGATGGGTGAGAGAAGCAAGAATGGCCCGAGTGAATGGGCCTACTCTGAGTACGTATCTGTAAATTAAAGGTGGACAACTGGGAGAGGGCACTTGCCTTGGTGGTCAGGGTCACTGTGGCCTTTTACTGGGCTTTCTCCACAAATGTCCCTCCGAAGTCTCCCCCCTATTGGGGAATTTTTCATTGTTATTCTTTTTGTTACATCCTCTGTTTTTATTCTTTACACGCAGAAATGCCCATTTGTACCGTCCTGTATTTTCCTGCACTGTCCTTAATGTCTACTTTATGTAAACCCTTGTGGTTAATAAAGAAATCATTATTATTATTATTATGGCCGCACATGTGTGAAGACAGACAAGTCTGCGGGGGGAAAGGTTCGTAGCTTTAAGCTGTTTTAAAGTGTCTTTTTTAGTATTTTCTTGTCATTAACGAAACTTAAGGTACACATCTTGATTTAAAGAGAGGGATACCTCTCAATATTCGGGCTTTAAGCCCGAATATTCAAATTTATTTTTTAAAAATTTCGAAAAAAATCGCTTCCCCACTAAAAAAAAATTATGGAAATTTTCGACCTTGAAACGGTAAACAACGTTCAGGTCAAAAGTTTAAAGGCAGCCACTGCAGATTTCACCACGACTACGACGGCTACAGTCATGCCTGTCATCCACTCTACTGAATGGGAAGGCAAAACTAAAAAGCTACCAGCACAACCTTCTGCCATAGCAGCAGTATCATCTGAAAACGACATCACCACCCCGCCGCCACCACCACCACCACCACCACCACCACAACAACAACAACAACTCAGAGCAATAACGACAATAACACCGACAGCTTCAATATAAATAAGGATGGCGGTGGCAACAGCAAGAATGACAACAACAACAATAAGAAACACCACATTTGCTGCAGCAGCAGCAAAAACAAAGCGCTTATTGAATATTGATATTGATATTAGCGATAAAGACGAACAGTTGGCCAAAGCGTGGAGGCTAATTAAACGGGAGAAGTCCTGGGCAAACCTGACCATCCCGGACGAGGCAATAGCGGCCATGCAAAGGAGGACGGTGCTCTTTCGATGTATATCGGTGCAGACACGAAAAGTGGAACTTGCGAGCCAAGCAGAGTAGAGGCTGCTTTGGAATACATCGGAAGTAACATAGAGTACAAAGCAAGAGGCAAACAGTTCGGTACCATCTTGGTACTGTTCAAAACCGAGGCCCTCGCTATTAAGCACTCGGTGACCCCCTGCAGAACGGAACGCATTATCATGCATCCGTCCTATATGGGTAAAAGGACAGTGAAGGTACGCATTCCCAGCATCCCACCAGGAATGAACATATGGTGGCTGCTGGGATGCGTAATCGAGGAGGGGACAGACACTACCCTCCTGGACATCAAAAGGACAGAGAGAGAGAGGACTGGTCCGGAATGGATTTGGAGATTATTCTCCAAATGAAACCGGAGGATATGAATAACATCCCAGATTTTGCCCGCCTGTAGGACTTGACAACAATCCAACTAATGATTGACGGAAGAAGGCCACGCTGCTTCGTTTGCGGGGAAGCAACGCATCTTCAAGCCTTCTGCCCTCAGCGCAAAAATGCAGGGGATCGCAAACCTCCTTTGTTGCCAACGCCAGTGTCAGCACGGAAAGCTGCACCACCACCACCACCAAAAACAACATCAACAAAAACACGGACACCAACATCAAAAGCAGCCGGATCACCACCAACACCAAAACCAATCCAAGGAGAAAACGAGGAAAGCTCTCCCACTCCCCCTACATACACATAGACAAATTATACACATAGACAAAAAAAAAATAAACGCACACACAGACACAGAGACACTCACAGACACAGACCCTTTGTCTTCCAGCAGCGAAGATGAAGGAAAACCCCAAAGTGCAAAAAAACAGAGAAAACTGACAAAAAAAAGCCCCAACAAAACACAAAAATACACACAACAAAAAATACAGACACCACTAACGCAAACACATCCCCAATAACATCAGCACCATCAGCAACATCGACACCACCTCCACAATCCCCGAAACGCAAACAACCTAAACAAACACAAGTACAAATAAACACACAAATACCTGAAATTGCAGACACCACACCTACAACAAACATAGACATACCCGAAGCTACACCACCTTCACCAAAACGAAAACAAATAAAACCACACCAACAAAATGTTAAAAACTTCGTGCTTGTCAGAAGGGCCAACGATAAACTGATGGCCCTCTTAGCGCGAAGCGAGGACATTCAAACAGAGGGGGAGATTTTTGAAATGAGCACATTTTGTGTGCCAGAAGATTTGCTTCTGGTCCGAATGTCACTCAATTCCTTCAAAGAAATTCGAGAGAGCTTTCCTCAAGACGTGGGAAACCCGAATGTGAAACCCACAACAAGACTTTTAAAGGGGTTCCCCAAAGAAACCCCACCAACCATGAAGGTCGAACCATCCGACCTTTACAAGACCCGGGAGGTAAGTAAACCTTCCCTCTTTCTCTCTTAGCTTACCAATATGGCCATATTAAGAGTAGGAAGTTTAAATGTTCGCGGCCTGGGGTCACCCTGGAAGCAGGGTCGCCTGCTCAACGACCTCCGGTCGCTGGAAATGGATGTGATTGCCGTAAGCGAGACCAGAATTTCCGACACGCGTGCACTAGCCCCCATTTTCGACGACTATCAGATCTTCGCATCTGTTAGCAGGCCGGGGATGGGGGGTGGGGTGGAAGTGCTGTTTAGGAAAGGACTGGATCTCGAGGTAAGGTCGATCTTCCGGGACCCGGACGGTAAGTTGGTGGTCTTGGATGTGAGCAGTAGCGAAGGTGGTGCCTTTAGACTGCTAGCCGTCTACGCCCCTACAGGGGCCGGACGACCTGACTTCTTTAGGCGCCTGGAGACCTTTCTGGGTACGTCTCGCCCTTTACTGTTAGCGGGGGACTGGAATGGCATCTTAGACGCACGCTGGGATTGTGTGGGAGTAGCCGATAGGAGCGGGGGGTGCAAAAGCCTCAAGCACCTACTCAGCCAGTTCCAACTGTCTGACAGGTATCGACTAGATTTCCCCAATGTGCCAGTATGGACATGGACCAACCGAATGGGGTCATCTAGATCGTATATAGACAGAATCTTCATTAGGAAAATAGATAGAAATAGAGTGGGCTGTCCACTTTTTAAAACGGTCGCCGATTCAGATCACAAATTTGTGATCTGTACGGTCGACCTAAATAAAACGTGTAGGTTAGGACCGGATTACTGGAAGCTGAACATGTCATTTCCGGCACGTAAGGCTTACAGGGACCGAGTCAACAAGTTAGTTAAGCAAAAGTTGACAGGGGGGATCATCAACAACAGATGGTGGGGGGCTCTCAAAAGAGAGATTAGAGTAACTTCGATAGAGTTCAGCAAAGAACTAGCGTTAGAGAAAAATAGAAAGGAGGGGGAGCTGGTAGTTAAGTTAGACGAGGCTATTTGTAGTGGCATCGTAACTGACGTGCTAGCGGCGAGAATGGCATTAGACCATTTCTTCAATGCGAAACACGAAGTTTGCATTGTCAGAGCTAAGGCGCGTGCGCTGAGAAACGAGGGAACTAAAGGGGTTCGATGGGCCCGCGTGGCGGAGGCGCAGCGTGGTAATAAAACCACAATTCGGTCTTTGGCGGACCGAGACGGACACGAGATAAGCGATTCCAAGCGGATGTGTGAGGCCTTTCGCCAGCACTTTGCTCGGTTGTTCAGGGAGAGTGGCGAGTCAGAGAGAGTAGCGGATTTCAGTCCCTACCATGACGGCTTGCCGCGCATCTCGACGGTCGACGCTGAGCGCTGCGAAAGGCCGATTACTTCAGCCGAAATTCAGGACGCCCTTGTCGGCTGCATGAGGCGCAAGTCACCCGGTTTGGATGGCCTGCCCTACGAGCTTTACGTAAATATGCCAGACTTGTTCTCCGAACTCCTCGAAGCACTCTACTGTAACTGGCAGCAGATTGGGAGTATTCCCAGTTCTGTGAGCAGGGGAGTGGTGACGCTGATAAGGAAAGACGAGAACAAGAGGGATACATTAGACAACTTCAGACCCATAACTCTGCTCAACACAGAGTTTAAGATTTTGGCCAAGGTGTTAGCAAAGAGATTGGCGCTTGTCGTCGAGGATTTGGTTGGGGAGGCGCAAACTTGCGCAATCCCAGCCAGGTCCATACACGACAATCTCCACCTCATGCGATACATCATAGAGAGGGTTGTGTGTAAACCTGGCCTCGGTGGGGCACTGATCAATTTAGATCAATCGAAAGCATTCGATAGGGTCGACCATCGGTATCTGGAGTCTGTCCTCAAAGCAGCTGGCTTCGGCCCTGTCTTTAGAAGCTGGATCGTTGCAATGCACAGCGGCACACGCTCGGTGGTCAAGGTTAATGGCCACCTCTCGACACCATTTCGGCTCTCCCGATCGGTCCGTCAAGGGTGCCCTCTCTCTTCCCTTCTGTACGTATTGACTCTCGAGCCTTTACTGCGGAAGCTGGAGCTGTTGCAGGGCATCCCGCTCGAACCGGGACGTAGAAAGGCGGTGTCGGCTTATGCGGACGACATCACCGTGATGGTGTCGAACACCTCAGAAATCGAGGTGGTCGGCACCTTATTGAAGGAATATGAAAGGTTGACAGGAGCCAAACTTAACCCGGAAAAGTCGGTGGGCTTGCAGCTCGGAACCTGGAGAGGCAAGCCCATGCCGTCCAACAGCGTCGTGGGGCGCTGGACGGACGGACCAGTAAAATCTCGGGGTTTGGTTCGGGCCAGACCTCCAGGTGGAAAAGAATTGGGACGAGGTAACGAGCAGAGTAGCCAGTCTCACCCAAAAATGGGCTGGGAGGAAGCTATCACTGAAAGGTCGCGCGGAGGTGGCGAATGCGTACATCGCGTCCGTCATCTACTACCGCCTAACCGTCGTGCCTTGCCCCCGTCCGCGCCTCATCAAGTTGGAACGGCTCCTCTTCAAATTCTTGTGGAGGGGATAAGTTCCGTTGGTGAGGCGGTCCATCTGCTGCCAGCACTCTCTACGCGGAGGGCTGGGCATGCCGTGGCTAATGATGCGCAGACATGCGTTGAGGCTGCGACATCTCCAGATATTCTGCCTCAATGGTGAACAGGTGTGGTCGCCGTTTATCAGACGGGCCTTTCCGCAGCTCATTTCTTTGACTGAGCTGCAGTCCTGGGTCAAGAAGAGACCGAGACTGGGTGACTGGCACCTGGAATGTTGCCAGGCACTCACTGCCCTCTACCAAGCGGGCAATACGATCAGTGGAACTTCCACTCTCGAGTTCTATAGAGGATTAGTGGTGGGCAAGTGCGATGACGCACTCGGAGAAGCTTTGGGCCTCGACCAAGTCGAACTGACCAGTCTGTACCGGAGGACTTTTGAGCCGGGGACGATGGACAATTTCCAGAAATCCCTCGCTTGGCAGTGCTACCGGGGGGCACTGCCGGTTCGGGATAAACTCTACAGGCACGGAAGTGCTGTCAGACGGACCTGCCCAAGATGCGCACAGAACGACGAAACCGTTCTGCACGCACTTGTCCAATATCCGTGCATTACTGACTTGTGGAGTTATGTCGAACAGCTATTGTCGCGTGTGGAACGAATCCGGCTATCGGCCGAGTCCATAGTGAAGATCGAGCCGCCACCTTCCTTAGGTCAGGAAGAGCAGGACATTTTCCTCTGTCTGGTGGCAGTTGCGAAAGAGATTATATGGTGGACCAGGTTGAATGGACTAAAGACAGAGACTTTTCTCTTCGGCCAATCCCTCATCACTTTCTTCAAGTTTCACCTGGAAAGGAGGGTGAGGGGGGAGAGAGAAGTGTTGCCCCCCCCCCAGTACATTTGCTAAAAGGTGGGTGAATGTGGCGAGAATGGCTCGTGTGAATGGGCCTACTCTGACCATGCGCCTATAGGCTGGCTAACTTGAAAAGAGGGGTGCTCTCCTGGGTGCCCTAGAAGCGCAGGGTGGTTCAGGATTGGTGGTGTACCCGAATCACGCCAGGGTCGACCACCCCCTATCGGGGAATTTATTTTGTTATATTTATGCATAGTTTATTTTATATTTTTATATTTTCATTGTTAAATTAGTCTTGCCATTGTGCACTTTTATTCGACCTTATTGTAAACCCCCACTGTCCCTGTCTTTGTATTGTCCCCTACATGTCGGCCCTTGTGGCTAATAAATGAAATCATTATTATTATTATTATTATTATTATTGAATGCCATGGTTGACGGAGGCTCGGCTCTGTAAGGTATAGTAATTTTTAACCGTTAAAACAATTGTAAATTGTTTAAAACTTGAACCAAATTGTTGATAAAGACACCCTCCTCCTCGTGAGAGGGGTCTTTCTGTCCGTTATTTGGCCCTTCGGGGTTAAATAACCAGTTATTGGGGTTTTGTACCCAAAATTTCATTTTAAACAAAAAAACATGGCTACGAAAAAGAAATTTCATACGTCACTCCCACTCATTCCGTCTTCTTCTTCCTCAATCATCACTACATCAGAGAGAAGATTGTCTCTCTCCCTCCCTTCTTTAAATGTGTCTCTCTCCCTCCCTTCTCTTTCGCAAGCGACGAAAGAAAAGAAAAGTCTCGTGCAAAGCGTGCAAGGTTTCTCCACGACGACGACGACAGCGACGAAACAGGTGTGCGGGAAATACGAAAACCCAGTTCATTCGTCTGACGTCAGGAATAATAGCAGTAGCAGCCGTAATAACAACAGCAACAGTGACAATGAAAACAACAGTAGCAGCCGCAACAGCATCACCAGCAGCATAAACAACAACAGCATTAGCAGCAGCAACACCAACAACAACCACAGCAACAGCGGCGGAGGCAGTAGTCGTAGTACCTGCAGCAACAACAAAAGTACCAGCAGCTCTGACGACAACAACAACAGCAGAGAAAAACCAATCTCATTTGCAGGTATTGCGAAAAACTTGGAAACAATCCTCATAACAAATGAGGAATTAGAGGAAGCGAAGAAGATGGTGACAAAGAACGGACACCGAGCAATCTGCAAGGCAGCGAAAAATTTTTTCGAAACCCAAGAGCACTGTACGGTCACGTACCGTACAGTAAGTACAAAATCCCGTAGGGTGGAAAGAGCCACAGAGGCCCAAATACAAAAAGCCTTGGGGTCTGTGTGGCAGAGGAAAACGCACATCACCCGAGGCAAAAAATACGCCACCGTAGACGTACTTTTTGCCACACCCCAGGAGGCAAAGGCCCAATCAGTAGTGACCCTAAGGAGCGAGGAAATGGTGTTGGTGCCCTCCTACTGCGGGCAAAAAATTGTGAGGGTCAAACTGACCCACGTCCCCCCCGGAATGACCCCTTCTTGGCTGGCCGCGTCTGTCCTCGTCGGAATCGAGGACAAAACAACTGTACTGCAAGTACAGAAAAAAGTAAGAGAAGATTGGGTCGGCTCCTCCATTGAGATGCTAATCCAAACCAACCAGGAGTGCATCGAAGCTATCCCGGATGTGATAGACTTCGATAACGGCACTCAACTGCCCATAAGTGTTGAGGGCAAACGCCCGAAATGCTTTCGCTGTGGATCGAAGACTCACCTCAGAGCCTTCTGCAACGAGAAGACCCTGAGAAAGGAGAAAACCCCCCTCCTTCCGAATCCGGCTCCACGGCTACCAGCAACAGGACAAGCGGCAACCAGGAACGATAGGTCCGTGGCACCCATACCCACTCCACGGAAATCAAAGACAGCAGCAGCAGTGGAAATATTAACAACAACAACAGCAATACCAAATGCAGCTGCAACAGAGACTCCAGTGCAAACATCACCAACAACAACAAGTGAAAGAGTGGAGCTGGTACCCCTCCCCGACCTTACAGAATCAGACATGGAGTGTGAGGTGGGAGAGGGATGGCAAAAGGTCGCAAGAAGGCACAAACGCAGAAGCAGCGCATCGTCGCCTTTGAAAAGGGAGGAAAGAAATGAGAAAAGGGTAAAGTCTACTGCAAAGAGACCCACAGCAGCAACACCACCAACACCATCACCACCCACACCAGCACCACCATCACCACCGGCGACAACCCCACCGCCAACAACACCTTCAACACCACCACCACAAGCACCAACATCGCAAACACAACAACAAAACACACACACCCAGCAACAACGACAAGAAAATAGCAGAACCACACCCCACCCCCAGAAAAACAAATGCACGGCAATAAACACACACAACAAGAAACTAATGACTTACATAATTGAACACACAGACATTTCACTACAGGACTACATAATACCAGCACCAATCAAAACGCCAACTAACATAAGACTGCTAAAAATAGCACAGAAACAATACACAAACATTAAAACGAAATTCCCCAACGCAGTTGGTGATTTCAGGGACCTAGGAGGAACCATCAATCGAAGAGTATATTCAGACATTCTCTTAGAAGAGCCGACGACCAGCCGAAGGGACGATTCAACGGTCCCTTCACCAGACGATCAAGTGAAAAGGGATGTAAAAACCATCCCTCCTCTACCAAAAGTACGGTAAGTGGTCTTTCCCATTTTTTCCACTCTATTTTAAACATGACCTCACTCAGAATAGGCAGCATAAATGCGCGTGGCTTGGGGTCGTCATGGAAGCAGGGTCACCTGCTCAACGACCTCAGGTCACTAAACATAGATGTAGTGGCCATCAGCGAGACCAGAATCTCCGAAGCACGGGCCTTCGCACCGATCTTCGGCGGCTACGATGTGTACGCATCTCCCAGCCGTCCTGGATCGGGTGGAGGAGTTGCTGTGCTTTTTCGGAGAGGTTTGGATCTCGCCATACGGGCCATCTTCCTGGACCCAGAGGGTAAGCTGGTGGTGCTGGACGTGACCAGCGGAGACGGGCAAGCTTTCAGGCTAGTGGCCGTCTATGCCCCGACAGGAGCAGGGCGGCCTGATTTCTTCCGGCGTCTGGAGACCTTTCTTGGAACGTCCCGCTCTTTAGTGTTAGTGGGCGACTGGAACGGGATCTTAGATGCACGCTGGGACTGTGTGGGATTAGCGGATAGGGGTGGAGGGTGCAAGAGCCTCACCAACCTGCTCAGGCGTTTTGAACTGTCTGACAGGTACCGATTGGATTTCCCGAATGTGCCAATGTGGACTTGGACAAACCGCATAGGGTCATCCAGATCATATCTAGATAGAGTATTTTGTAGGGAAATAGATAGGTCTAGCATAGGCTGTCCACAATTCAAGATAGTCAGCTACACGGACCACAAATTCGTGACCTGTGTGCTTGACTTAGATAGGCTTCATAGACGAGGACCCGGCTACTGGAAGCTAAACGCGTCCTTACCAGCGCGCAAGGCCTACAGAGACCGGATTAGCGAACTAGTTAAGCGGGCGTTGACGGGGGCCATCGTCAACAACAAGTGGTGGTTTGCTCTGAAAAGAGCGATTAGAATAGAATCGATTAGGTTTAGTAAGGCTTTAGCAATAGAGAAAAATAGAGCAGAGGGAGAACTAGTTAGAAAATTAGACGAGGCGCTTAGCAAAGGCATTGCGACCGACGTGCTTGCGGCGAAATTGGCCCTTGACCAATTCTTCAATGCAAAGCACGAAGGCTGCGTTGTCAGAGCTAGGGTGCGTGCTCTCAGACACGAGGGGACGAAAGCCGTTCAATGGGCCCGAGTGGCGGAGGCGCGTCGTGGCAACAAAGCCACGATCCGGTCTTTGGTGGACCACGACGGGCGCATGCTACTCGATCCCGGGCAAATGTGTGAAGCTTTTCAGCGACACTTCGCTCAGCTGTTCGGGGGCAGCGGGGGGCCGGGTAGAGGGATGGACTTTAGTGTCTACCTCGACGGACTGCCGCGGCTCTCGGCCACTGAGGCGAGGTGTTGCGAAAAGCCGATAACAGCCGCTGAAGTACGGGAGGCAATGACTGGCTGCACAAGGGGTAAATCGCCTGGTTTGGATGGTCTGCCCTATGAACTTTACGTACAGATGCCAGACTTGTTCGGAGGCCTCTTGGCGGACGTCTACTGCAACTGGCAACAGAACGGGAGAATTCCCAGTTCTGTGAGCCGAGGAGCGGTGGCACTGCTGAGAAAGGATCCGAACAAGGGGGATAACATAGACAATTTCCGGCCCATAACTCTGCTAAACACAGAGTTTAAGATTTTGGCCAAGGTGCTAGCAAAGAGGTTGGCGCTTGTCGTTGGTGGTCTGGTGGGAGAGGCGCAGACATGCGCCATTCCCGACAGATCCATCCACGACAACCTCCACCTCATGCGATACATCGTAGAGAGGGTAGCTAGGGAACCTGGCACGGGTGGGTCCTTGATCAATTTAGATCAGTCGAAAGCTTTCGATAGGGTCGACCATCGTTACCTAGCGGCAGTCCTGAGGGCGGCTGGCTTTGGGCCCGTCTTCAGAGGCTGGATCGCTGCCATGCACAGCGACATCTGCTCTGTGGTGAGAGTGAACGGTCACCTGTCGGAACCGTTCAACATCATGCGCTCGGTCCGCCAAGGATGTCCCCTCTCGTCCCTCTTGTACGTATTGACTCTCGAGCCATTACTGCACAAACTGGAGACGTTGAGGGGAGTCCCGCGAGAACTAGGATGCGGAAGATCCGTGTCAGCATATGCGGACGATGTCACCGTAGTGGTGTCGAACGCCAAACACATCGAGGCGATCGGCACTACACTAAGAGAATACGAAGCGGTGACAGGAGCAATGATCAACCAGGAAAAGTCAGTGGGCCTGCAGCTCGGCACCTGGAGAGGCAGGTCCATGCCGTCCAACAGCGTCGTCGGGCGCTGGACGGACGGACCGGTTAAATTGCTAGGGGTCTGGTTCGGTCCGGACCTCCAGACGGACAAAAACTGGGACGAGGTGACGAGCAGGGTGGCTTCTCTCACCCAGAAATGGGCGGAGAGGAAGCTATCCCTGAAAGGTCGAGCGGAGGTGGCTAACGCGTACATCGCGTCTGTCATCTGCTACCGCCTAACCGTCGTACCTTGTCCTAAGCCTCGCCTGACTGCGCTGGAGCGTTTGCTCTTTCGCTTTTTGTGGAAGGGACGTGCTCCGATGGTCAGGCGGTCCATCTGTTGTCAACACCCGCTACGTGGAGGGCTGGGCATGCCGTGGCTGATGATGCGCAGGCACGCGCTCAGGCTACGACATCTCCACCTCTTCCTCGACGGTGATCAGGTGTGGTCGCCGTTTGCTAGACGCGTTTTTCCCCAGCTCGTTTCCTTGACGGAGCTGCAGTCCTGGGTCAAGCGAAGACCGAGAGGGAGCGCCTGGAGACTGGAATGTCTTCAGGCGCTCACAGCCCTCGACCAATCGGGCAATGTGATCGGTGGAAACTCCACCTCGGCGTTCTATAGAGGATTAGTGGAGGGGAAGAGCGACGACGTACTTGGGGAAACTCTAGGCGTCGACGAAAATCAACTAGCCAATCTCTTCGGAAGAACTTTCGGGCCAGGGCCTATGGACAACTTCCAGAAATCTCTGGCCTGGCAGTGCTACCGAGGAGCCTTGCCAGTTCGGGATAAACTCTACAGGCATGGAGGTGCCGTCAGCCGGGCATGTCCGAGATGCGCGCAGGGCGACGAAACCGTCCTGCACGCACTCGTCCAGTGTCCGAAAATTGCTGACTTGTGGGTTTATGTCGAACACCTGCTGTCGCGTTTAGGACGGATCCAGCTATCATCTGAGTCTATCGTGAGGATTGCCCCGCCCTCCTCCTTTAGCCGGGAAGGGCAGGCAGTTTTTATCTGTCTGGTGGCCATGGCGAAAGAGATAGTATGGTGGACACGTTTGAAAGGGCTGAAGACGAGCACTTACCTCTTCGGTGATGCTCTGATTGACTTTTTCAAATTTCATTTGAAAAGGAAAATCAGAGTAGAGAAGGAAGTGCTCTCTTCCCAGCATTTTGTTGAAAGATGGGTGAGAGAAGCAAGAATGGCCCGAGTGAATGGGCCGACTCTGAGTATATATCTGTAAACTAAAGGTGGAAAACTGGGAGAGGGCACTTGCCTTGGTGGTCAGGGTCATTGTGGCTTTTTACTGGGCTTTCTCCACAAATGTCCCTCCGAAGTCTCCCCCATATTGGGGAATTTTTCATTGTTATTTTCATTGTTATTTTTGTTACATCCTCTGTTTTTGTTTTTTTACACGCAGAAATGCCCATTTGTACCGTCCTGCATTGTCCTGCACTGTCCTTAATGTCTACTTTATGTAAACCCTTGTGGTTAATAAAGAAATCATTATTATTATTATTATTATTGAATGCCATGGTTGACGGAGGCTCGGCTCTGTAAGGTATAGTAATTTTTAACCGTTAAAACAATTGTAAATTGTTTAAAACTTGAACCAAATTGTTGATAAAGACACCCTCCTCCTCGTGAGAGGGGTCTTTCTGTCCGTTATTTGGCCCTTCGGGGTTAAATAACCAGTTATTGGGGTTTTGTACCCAAAATTTCATTTTAAACAAAAAAACATGGCTACGAAAAAGAAATTTCATACGTCATTCCCACTCATTCCGTCTTCTTCTTCCTCAATCATCACTACAGCAGAGAGAAGATTGTCTCTCTCCCTCCCTTCTTTAAATGTGTCTCTCTCCCTCCCTTCTCTTTCGCAAGTGACGAAAGAAAAGAAAAGTCTCGTGCAAAGCGTGCAAGGTTTCTCCACGACGACGACGACAGCGACGAAACAGGTGTGCGGGAAATACGAAAACCCAGTTCATTCGTCTGACGTCAGGAATAATAGCAGTAGCAGCCGTAATAACAACAGCAACAGTGACAATGAAAACAACAGTAGCAGCCGCAACAGCATCACCAGCAGCATAAACAACAACAGCATTAGCAACAGCAACACCAACAACAACCACAGCAACAGCGGCGGAGGCAGTAGTCGTAGTACCTGCAGCAACAACAAAAGTACCAGCAGCTCTGACGACAACAACAACAGCAGAGAAAAACCAATCTCATTTGCAGGTATTGCGAAAAACTTGGAAACAATCCTCATAACAAATGAGGAATTAGAGGAAGCGAAGAAGATGGTGACAAAGAACGGACACCGAGCAATCTGCAAGGCAGCGAAAAATTTTTTCGAAACCCAAGAGCACTGTACGGTCACGTACCGTACAGTAAGTACAAAATCCCGTAGGGTGGAAAGAGCCACAGAGGCCCAAATACAAAAAGCCTTGGGGTCTGTGTGGCAGAGGAAAACGCACATCACCCGAGGCAAAAAAAAAAAAAAAAAAAAATACGCCACCGTAGACGTACTTTTTGCCACACCCCAGGAGGCAAAGGTCCAATCAGTAGTGACCCTAAGGAGCGAGGAAATGGTGTTGGTGCCCTCCTACTGCGGGCAAAAAATTGTGAGGGTCAAACTGACCCACGTCCCCCCCGGAATGACCCCTTCTTGGCTGGCCGCGTCTGTCCTCGTCGGAATCGAGGACAAAACAACTGTACTGCAAGTACAGAAAAAAGTAAGAGAAGATTGGGTCGGCTCCTCCATTGAGATGCTAATCCAAACCAACCAGGAGTGCATCGAAGCTATCCCGGATGTGATAGACTTCGATAACGGCACTCAACTGCCCATAAGTGTTGAGGGCAAACGCCCGAAATGCTTTCGCTGTGGATCGAAGACTCACCTCAGGGCCTTCTGCAACGAGAAGACCCTGAGAAAGGAGAAAACCCCCCTCCTTCCGAATCCGGCTCCACGGCTACCAGCAACAGGACAAGCGGCAACCAGGAACGATAGGTCCGTGGTACCCATACCCACGCCACGGAAATCAAAAACAGCAGCAGCAGTGGAAATATTAACAACAACAACAGCAATACCAAATGCAGCTGCAACAGAGACTCCAGTGCAAACATCACCAACAACAACAAGTGAAAGAGTGGAGCTGGTACCCCTCCCCGACCTCACAGAATCAGACATGGAGTGTGAGGTGGGAGAGGGATGGCAAAAGGTCGCAAGAAGGCACAAACGCAGAAGCAGCGCATCGTCGCCTTTGAAAAGAGAGGAAAGAAATGAGAAAAGGGTAAAGTCTACTGCAAAGAGACCCACAGCAGCAACAACACCAACACCATCACCACCCACACTAGCACCACCATCACCACCGGCGACAACCCCACCGCCAACAACACCTTCAACACCACCACCACAAGCACCAACATCGCAAACACAACAACAAAACACACACACCCAGCAACAACGACAAGAAAATAGTAGAACCACACCCCACCCCAAGAAAAACAAATGCACGGCAATAAATACACACAACAAGAAACTAATGACTTACATAATTGAACACACAGACATTTCACAACAGGACTACATAATACCAGCACCAATCAAAACGCCAACTAACATAAGACTGCTAAAAATAGCACAGAAACAATACACAAACATTAAAACGAAATTCCCCAACGCAGTTGGTGATTTCAGGGACCTAGGAGGAACCATCAATCGAAGAGTATACTCAGACATTCTCTTAGAAGAGCCGACGACCAGCCGAAGGGACGATTCAACGGTCCCTTCACCAGACGATCAAGTGAAAAGGGATGTAAAAACCATCCCTCCTCTACCAAAAGTACGGTAAGTGGTCTTTCCCATCTTTTCCACTCTATTTTAAACATGACCTCACTCAGAATAGGCAGCATAAATGCGCGTGGCTTGGGGTCGTCATGGAAGCAGGGTCACCTGCTCAACGACCTCAGGTCACTAAACATAGATGTAGTGGCCATCAGCGAGACCAGAATCTCCGAAGCACGGGCCTTCGCACCGATCTTCGGCGGCTACGATGTGTACGCATCTCCCAGCCGTCCTGGATCCGGTGGAGGAGTTGCTGTGCTTTTTCGGAGAGGTTTGGATCTCGCCATACGGGCCATCTTCCTGGACCCAGAGGGTAAGCTGGTGGTGCTGGACGTGACCAGCGGAGACGGGCAAGCTTTCAGGCTAGTGGCCGTCTATGCCCCGACGGGAGCAGGGCGGCCTGATTTCTTCCGGCGTCTGGAGACCTTTCTTGGAACGTCCCGCTCTTTAGTGTTAGTGGGCGACTGGAACGGGATCTTAGATGCACGCTGGGACTGTGTGGGATTAGCGGATAGGGGTGGAGGGTGCAAGAGCCTCACCAACCTGCTCAGGCGTTTTGAACTGTCTGACAGGTACCGATTGGATTTCCCGAATGTGCCAATGTGGACTTGGACAAACCGCATAGGGTCATCCAGATCATATCTAGATAGAGTATTTTGTAGGGAAATAGATAGGTCTAGCATAGGCTGTCCACAATTCAAGATAGTCAGCTACACGGACCACAAATTCGTGACCTGTGTGCTTGACTTAGATAGGCTTCATAGACGAGGACCCGGCTACTGGAAGCTAAACGCGTCCTTACCAGCGCGCAAGGCCTACAGAGACCGGATTAGCGAACTAGTTAAGCGGGCGTTGACGGGGGCCATCGTCAACAACAAGTGGTGGTTTGCTCTGAAAAGAGCGATTAGAATAGAATCGATTAGGTTTAGTAAGGCTTTAGCAATAGAGAAAAATAGAGCAGAGGGAGAACTAGTTAGAAAATTAGACGAGGCGCTTAGCAAAGGCATTGCGACCGACGTGCTTGCGGCGAAATTGGCCCTTGACCAATTCTTCAATGCAAAGCACGAAGGCTGCGTTGTCAGAGCTAGGGTGCGTGCTCTCAGACACGAGGGGACGAAAGCCGTTCAATGGGCCCGAGTGGCGGAGGCGCGTCGTGGCAACAAAGCCACGATCCGGTCTTTGGTGGACCACGACGGGCGCATGCTACTCGATCCCGGGCAAATGTGTGAAGCTTTTCAGCGACACTTCGCTCAGCTGTTCGGGGGCAGCGGGGGGCCGGGTAGAGGGATGGACTTTAGTGTCTACCTCGACGGACTGCCGCGGCTCTCGGCCACTGAGGCGAGGTGTTGCGAAAAGCCGATAACAGCCGCTGAAGTACGGGAGGCAATGACTGGCTGCACAAGGGGTAAATCGCCTGGTTTGGATGGTCTGCCCTATGAACTTTACGTACAGATGCCAGACTTGTTCGGAGGCCTCTTGGCGGACGTCTACTGCAACTGGCAACAGAACGGGAGAATTCCCAGTTCTGTGAGCCGAGGAGCGGTGGCACTGCTGAGAAAGGATCCGAACAAGGGGGATAACATAGACAATTTCCGGCCCATAACTCTGCTAAACACAGAGTTTAAGATTTTGGCCAAGGTGCTAGCAAAGAGGTTGGCGCTTGTCGTTGGTGGTCTGGTGGGAGAGGCGCAGACATGCGCCATTCCCGACAGATCCATCCACGACAACCTCCACCTCATGCGATACATCGTAGAGAGGGTAGCTAGGGAACCTGGCACGGGTGGGTCTTTGATCAATTTAGATCAGTCGAAAGCTTTCGATAGGGTCGACCATCGTTACCTAGCGGCAGTCCTGAGGGCGGCTGGCTTTGGGCCCGTCTTCAGAGGCTGGATCGCTGCCATGCACAGCGACATCTGCTCTGTGGTGAGAGTGAACGGTCACCTGTCGGAACCGTTCAACATCATGCGCTCGGTCCGCCAAGGATGTCCCCTCTCGTCCCTCTTGTACGTATTGACTCTCGAGCCATTACTGCACAAACTGGAGACGTTGAGGGGAGTCCCGCGCGAACTAGGATACGGAAGATCCGTGTCAGCATATGCGGACGATGTCACCGTAGTGGTGTCGAACGCCAAACACATCGAGGCGATCGGCACTACACTAAGAGAATACGAAGCGGTGACAGGAGCAATGATCAACCAGGAAAAGTCAGTGGGCCTGCAGCTCGGCACCTGGAGAGGCAGGTCCATGCCGTCCAACAGCGTCGTCGGGCGCTGGACGGACGGACCGGTTAAATTGCTAGGGGTCTGGTTCGGTCCGGACCTCCAGACGGACAAAAACTGGGACGAGGTGACGAGCAGGGTGGCTTCTCTCACCCAGAAATGGGCGGAGAGGAAGCTATCCCTGAAAGGTCGAGCGGAGGTGGCTAACGCGTACATCGCGTCTGTCATCTGCTACCGCCTAACCGTCGTACCTTGTCCTAAGCCTCGCCTGACTGCGCTGGAGCGTTTGCTCTTTCGCTTTTTGTGGAAGGGACGTGCTCCGATGGTCAGGCGGTCCATCTGTTGTCAACACCCGCTACGTGGAGGGCTGGGCATGCCGTGGCTGATGATGCGCAGGCACGCGCTCAGGCTACGACATCTCCACCTCTTCCTCGACGGTGATCAGGTGTGGTCGCCGTTTGCTAGACGCGTTTTTCCCCAGCTCGTTTCCTTGACGGAGCTGCAGTCCTGGGTCAAGCGAAGACCGAGAGGGAGCGCCTGGAGACTGGAATGTCTTCAGGCGCTCACAGCCCTCGACCAATCGGGCAATGTGATCGGTGGAAACTCCACCTCGGCGTTCTATAGAGGATTAGTGGAGGGGAAGAGCGACGACGTACTTGGGGAAACTCTAGGCGTCGACGAAAATCAACTAGCCAATCTCTTCGGAAGAACTTTCGGGCCAGGGCCTATGGACAACTTCCAGAAATCTCTGGCCTGGCAGTGCTACCGAGGAGCCTTGCCAGTTCGGGATAAACTCTACAGGCATGGAGGTGCCGTCAGCCGGGCATGTCCGAGATGCGCGCAGGGCGACGAAACCGTCCTGCACGCACTCGTCCAGTGTCCGAAAATTGCTGACTTGTGGGTTTATGTCGAACACCTGCTGTCGCGTTTAGGACGGATCCAGCTATCATCTGAGTCTATCGTGAGGATTGCCCCGCCCTCCTCCTTTAGCCGGGAAGGGCAGGAAGTTTTTATCTGTCTGGTGGCCATGGCGAAAGAGATAGTATGGTGGACACGTTTGAAAGGGCTGAAGACGAGCACTTACCTCTTCGGTGATGCTCTGATTGACTTTTTCAAATTTCATTTGAAAAGGAAAATCAGAGTAGAGAAGGAAGTGCTCTCTTCCCAGCATTTTGTTGAAAGATGGGTGAGAGAAGCAAGAATGGCCCGAGTGAATGGGCCGACTCTGAGTATATATCTGTAAACTAAAGGTGGAAAACTGGGAGAGGGCACTTGCCTTGGTGGTCAGGGTCATTGTGGCTTTTTACTGGGCTTTCTCCACAAATGTCCCTCCGAAGTCTCCCCCATATTGGGGAATTTTTCATTGTTATTTTCATTGTTATTTTTGTTACATCCTCTGTTTTTGTTTTTTTACACGCAGAAATGCCCATTTGTACCGTCCTGCATTGTCCTGCACTGTCCTTAATGTCTACTTTATGTAAACCCTTGTGGTTAATAAAGAAATCATTATTATTATTATTATTATTATTATTATTATTATTATTATTATTATTATTATTATTGAATGCCATGGTTGACGGAGGCTCGGCTCTGTAAGGTATAGTAATTTTTAACCGCTATAACAATTGTAAATTGTTTAAAACTTTAACCAAATTGTAGACAAAAACACCCTCCTCTTCGTGAGAGGGGTCTTTCTGCGCGTTATTTGGCCCTTCGGGGTTAAATAACCGCTTATTGGGGTTTTGTGCCCAATATTTATTTTAAACCAAAAAAACATGGCTACCAAAAATAATTTTCACAAGTCACACCCACTCATTCGTCACTACATCAGAGAGATGATTGTCTCTCTCCCTCCCTTCTCTAAATGTGTCTCTCTCCCGCCCGTCTCTTTCACAAGCGACGCTAGTAAAGAAAAAGAAAAATATAGTTTCTGATAGTTTCCAAGAGCACGTGCAAAACGTGGAACATTTCTCCACGACGACAACAACGACGAAAAATGTGTGCTGTAAATACGGAAAGCCATTTCATTCGTCTGACGTCATGAATAATAGCAGTAGCAGCCGTAATAACAGCAGCACCAGCAACAGTGACAAGGAAAACAACAGTAGCAGCCGCAACACATCAGTAGCAGCATAAACAACAACAGCATTAGCAGCAACAGCAACAACAACAGCAGCAGCAGCACCAACAACAACAACCACAGCAACAGCGGCGGCGGCAGTCGTAGTACCAGCAGCAACAACAAAAGTAACAGCTCTGACGACAACAACAACAACAACAAAGAAAAACCAATCTCGTTTGCAGGTATCGCAAAAAACCTGGAAACCATCCTTATAACAAATGAGGAATTACAGGAAGCAAAGAAGATGGTGACGAAAACAGGACACCGAGCAATCTGTGAGGCAGCCGAAAATTTTTCGAAACCCAACAGAACTGTACGGTCACGTACTATACAGTAAGCACAAAATCCCGTAGGGTTGAAAGAGCCACAGAGGCTCAAATACAAAAAGCCTTAGGGTCTGTTTGGCAGCGGAAAACGCATATCACCCGAGGCAAGAAATATGCCACCGTGGACGTGCTTTTTACCACACCCAGGAGGCAAAGGCTCAATCCTTAGTGACCCTAAGGAGCGAGGAAATGGGGTTGGTGCCCTCCTACTGCGGACAAAAAATTGTGAGGGTCAAACTGAGCCCCCCCCCCTTTCTTGGCTGGCCGCGTCTGTCCTCGTCGGAATCGAGGACAATACAACTGTACTGCAAGTACAGAAAAAAGTACGAGAAGATTGGGTCGGCACCTCCATTGAGATGTTAATCCAAACCAGCCAGGAGTGCATTGAAGCTATCCCGGATGTGATCAACTTCGATAACGGCACTGAACTGCCCATAAGCTTTGAGGGCAAAAGCCTGAAATGCTTTCGCTGTGGATCGAAGACTCACCTCAGGGACTTCTGCAATGAGAAGACCCTGAGAAAGGAGAAAAACCCCTCCTTCCGAAACCGGCTCCACTGCTACCAGCAACAGGACAAGCGGCAACCAGGAACGAAAGGTCCGTGGCACCCATACCCACGCCACGGAAATAAAGAACAGCAGCAGCAGTGGAAGTATTAACAACAACAGTAATACCAACTGCAGCTGCAACAGAGACTCCACTGCAAACATCACCAACAACAACAAGTGAAACAGTGGAGCTGGTACCCCTCCCCGACCTCACAGAATCGGACATGGAGTGTGAGGTGGGAGAGGGATGGTAAAAGGTCGCAAGAAGGCACAAACGCAGAAGCAGCGCATCGTCGCCTTCAAAAAGGGAGGAAAGAAATGAAAAAAGGCTAAAGGCTACTGCAAAGAGACTTACAGCAGCAACACCACCAACACCATCACCACCCACGCTAGCACCACCATCACCACCGGAGGCAACCCCACCGCAAACAACAACACCTTCAACACCACCACCACAAGCGCCAACATCGCAAACACAACAACAAAACACACACACCCCGCAACAACGACAAGAAAATAGCAAAACTACACCCCACACCCAGAAAAACAAATGCACAGCAATAAATACACACAACAAGAAACTAATGACTTACATAATTGAACACACAGACATTTCACTGCACGACTACATAATACCAGCACCAATCAAAACACCAACGAACATAAGACTGGTAAGAATAGCAGAGAAGCAATACACAAAAATTAAAACGAAATTCCCCAACGCAGTTGGTGATTTCAGAGACCTAGGAGGGTCACTCAACCGGAGAATATATTCGGATAAACTCACAGAAGAGCCGACGACCAGCCGAAGGGACGATTCAACGGTCCCTTCACCAGACGATCAAGTGAAAAGGGATGGAGAAACCATCCTTCCTCTACGAGAAGTAAGGTAAGTGGTCTTCCCCATCTTTTCCACCCCATTTCAACATGACCTCACTCAGAATAGGCAGCATAAATGCGCGTGTCTTGGGGTCGTCATGGAAGCAGGGCCACCTGCTCAACGACCTCAGGTCACTAAACATAGATGTAGTGGCCATCAGCGAGACCAGAATCTCCGAAGCACGGGCCTTCGCACCGATCTTCGGCGGCCACGATGTGTACGAATCACCCAGCCGTCCGGGATCGGGGGGAGGAGTTGCTGTGCTTTTTCGGAGAGGTTTGGATCTCGCCATACGGGCCTTCCTCCTGGGCCCAGAAGGTAAGTTGTTAGTGCTGGACGTGACCAGCGGAGATGGGCAAGCTTTCAGGCTAGTGGCCGTCTATGCCCCGACAGTAGCAGGGGGGCCTGTTTTCTTCCGGCGTCTGAAGACCTTTCTCGGAACGTCCCGCTCTTTAGTGTTAGTGGGCGACTGGAACGGGATCTTAGATGCACGCTAGGACTGAGTGGGATTAGCGGATAGAGGAGGAGGGTGTAAGAGCCTCACCAACCTGCACAGGCGTTTTGAATTGTCTGACAGGTACCGATTGGGTTTCCCGAATGTGCCAAAGTGGACTTGGACAAATCGCATAGGGTCATCCAGATCATATCTAGATAGAGTATTTTGTAGGGAAATAGATAGGTCTAGCATAAACTGTCCACAATTCAAGATAGTCAGCTACACGGACAAAAATTCGTGATCTGTGTGCTTGACTTAGATAGGCTTCATAGACGAGGACCCGGCTACTGGAAGCTAAACGCATCGTTAACAGCGCGCAAGGCCTACAGAGACCGTATTAGTGAACTAGTTAAGCGGGCGTTGACGCGGGCCATTGTCAACAACAAGTGGTGGTTTGCTCTGAAAAGAGCGATTAAAATAGAGTCCGTTAGGTTTAGTAAGGCTTTAGCAATAGATAAAAATAGAGCAGAGGGAGAATTAGTTAGAAAATTATATGAGGTGCTTAGCAAAGGCATCGCGACCGACGTGCTTGCGGCGAAATTGGCCCTTGACCAATTCTTCAATGCAAAGCACGAAGGCTGCGTTGTCAGGGCTAGGGTGCGTGCTGTCAGACACGGGGGGACGAAAGCCGTTCAATGGGCCCGAGTGGCGGAGGCGCGTCGTGGCAACAAAGCCACGATCCGGTCTTCAGGGCGATGAAACCGTCCTGAACGTAGTCGTCCAGTGTCTGAGCATTGCTCACTTGTGGGTTTATGTCGAACACCTGCTGTCGCGTGTAGGACGGATCTAGCTATCAGCTGTGTCCATCGTGAGGATTTCCCCGCCCTCTTCCTTTAGCCGGGAAGGGCAGGCAGTTTTTATCTGTCTGGTGGCCATGGCGAAAGAGATAGTATGGTGGACACGTTTGAAAAGGCTGAAGACGAGCACTTACCTCTTCGGTGATGCCCTGATTAACTTTTTCAAATTTGATTTGAAAAGGAAAATCAGGGTAGAGAGGGAAGTGCTCTCTTCCCAGCATTTTGTTGAAAGATGGGTGAGAGAGGCAAGAATAGCCCGAGTGAATGGCCCTACTCTGAGTATGTGTCTGTAAATTAAAGGTGGAAAACTGGGAGAGGGCACTTGCCCTGGTGGTCAGGCTCACTGTGGTCTTTTAATGGGCTTTCTCCACAAATGTCCCTCGGAAGTCTCCCCCCTATTGGGGAATTTTTCTTTGTTATTTTATTTCATCCTCTGTTTTTTACACGCAGAAATGCCCATTTGTACCGTCCTGTATTGTCCTGTACTGTCCTTAATGTCTACTTTATGTAAACCCTTGTGGTTAATAAAGAAAACATTATTATTATTATTATTATTATTATTATTATTGTTATTGTTATTCCTTGAATCTCAGTCATTGATGTTGGTTAACTGGAAAGTCCGTTGGATTGAATATCAAGCCACTACCTGCAGCCTCAGATATTCAGGACGTATCGGAGGGTTCTTGCTGTTCCAAGCAAGCATGCCTTTTGAAGCGTTCCAAAAAGCGTGAAGGGGCCGATTTTCTTTTAACCATCCCTGGAAACCTTTGGAGATAGTCCCCAGTGCGCCTATGACAATCGGGATCACTTTGACTTCATGGCAGTTCCAAATCCTTTTCACCTCCCACTTTAGGTCCTGGTATCGGTTAATTTTCTCCCTCTCCTTCTCTTGCACTCTCGTGTCGAACGGGCAGGCCACATTCACAATCAGGCACGATCTTTTTTCTTTGTCCACAACCACCAGGTCAGGTCTATTGTGTTCCAGTTTTTTGTCCGTCTGTATCCTAAAATCCCACAGCACCTTCACCTGACTGTTCTCCATCACCGCCTCTGGCCTATGCTCATACCATTTCTCAGAATGTGGTAGATTGTTTACTTTGCACAGGTGCCAGTGGATCACCCTGCCCATCACATCGTGTCTCCAGCCCTTATAGTGGGTCTGGGCTAGGTGTTTACACTCGGACACAATGTGAGCCACAGTCTCCTCTCTCTCTCCACAGATCCTGCACAGTGGGCTAGCCTCCTCCTTGTATATATGGTGCTTCAACCACTTCGTTTTGAGGGCCTGCTCCTGCGCAGCCATTAGCATTCCTTCTGTAGCCTTTTTGAGGTCTCCTCTTCTCAACCAGTTCCATGTCTGTGGATCTCTAAATTCAGTTTTCTCAAGGAAGGTACTATGAAGGGATTTTCCCTTAAGGCTGCTCTTTCTCCTTGATGTTATTTCCTCCTTGGATATCCCCTGGCCTACTGTCCCCTCCTTCAGTACAGCTCTGAGCATTGGCTCCTTACTATAGGTCACGTATTTGTATAGGTTGTTTTTCTCCATCTGAACACAGTCCTCTATGCTGATAAGACCTCTTCCACCCTCAGATCTCCTTAGGTAGAGTCTATCGACATCACTCCTCTTGTGGAACATGTTGTAGATAGTCAATATCTTCCTAGTCTTCCTATCCATTTCTTTTTGTTCAGCAACATTCCATCTCAGAATTCCCGCACTGTACCTAATAATAGACACAGCTCGGGAATTTACTGCGCTTATGGCATTTCTGCTGTTCAGATGTGACTTCAATACGCTCCTTACTCTCCGAATGTATTCAGTTCTTAACAATTCCTTCATTTTTTTGTTCTTTATGCCATCAGCCTCCAGAACGCCCAAATACTTGTATCCTTCCTCAGAGTCAATTTCCTTTATCATCTCACCTGTTGGTATCTGGATCCCGTTACTTCTGCTCAACCTACCCCTCTTCATCACAATGACTCCACATTTACCAATACCAAACTGCATACATATATCACTGCTGAAAATACGGAGAGTGTCAACAAGCACATGCAACTCCTTCTCACTTTTCCCGAAGAGCTTAAGATCGTCCATGAAGAGGAGGTGATTGATGGTAAGCTCTCCCCTTCCCAACTTGTATCCTGCTCTCACTTTTCGCAGCATAATGGTCAAGGGCATCAGGGCAAGGACAAACAACAGAGGGGACAGGCTATCTCCCTGGAAGATACCTCTCTTGATCTTCACGCTTCCCAAGGATACTCCAGTTGATGTCAACTCTGTCTCCCAGGACCCCATACTCCTGTCCAGCAACTGTCTGATGTTATCTGCCACCCTGAAGATCTCCAGGCTTTTGGTGATCCAGGAATGAGGCACCATGTCAAATGCCTTTCTGTAGTCTATCCATCCCATGGCAAGATCAGTGTGTCTCCTCCTGCAATTCCCCATTACCATCTTATCAATAAGCAACTGGTCTTTTGTACCACGTGACTTCTTTCGGCATCCTTTCTGTTCGTCCGGTAACAAGTTGTTTGTGTGGAGGTGATGGTAGATTTCCTCAGACACAATGCTCGTCAACAGTTTCCACATTACGGGCAGACATGTGATAGGTCTATAGTTGGTAACATCATTACCCTTGATTCGGTCTTTCATTATCAGAACTGTGGTACCTTTTGTCAACCACTCTGGCACCTCACCCGACACCAAGCAGTCATTGAACATGGCCGTCAGCTTCGGGTGGAGGGATGTTAAATGTTTAATCCAATACCCCTGCACACCATCTGGGCCTGGTGATTTCCAGTTGGTTAGTTTTTTGGCTTGCCCCTTAAGAGTTTCAACTGTGATACTCAAATCAGTCTGTTGTTGTGCCTGCTCACCGATCTCCCTCTGTACTGTCTCAATCCACCCTGCCTGGGCATTGTGTCTAACATCCTGCTCCCATATTCCTCTCCAGAATGTTTTAGCTTGTTCCGCCCCAGGGATCAAGTCGTTGCCTCTTTCTTTCCCCTCAAGCTGTCCAAACAGCATCTTCTGGTTGTTGTCGAACATGCGGTTCTGTTTATACTGACTGACTCTGTTCTCGTATCGCCTGATTTTGGCACTCTTTGCTACAATGCGTTGCTTCAATTCCTCTATGATAATATTTAGCTTTTTACTCCTAGTTTTGTATTTTATTTCCAGTCTATTTTTAGTGCCTATGTTTTTTAGTGTCCCATTCAGTAGTGACTCAAGCTTTCCTATGTCATTTCTCATTTCCCCGATTTGCCCACTCAGTCGCTTCTTCCACCACGGCTCTGCTCTTTCTTGTCTGTTGTTTCCTCTCGCTTTTATACCAAGTAGTTTCCTCACCGTATTTGCTGTTGCTTTGAGGATATTGTTGCACTGGTGAAGACTCCTCGCCTCAAGGTATGGGATGACTTTGTTTACCTTAGCTGTTGTTTCTTTTAACTTTTTCCTGTCTACAAATCTTAGGTTCATAGGTCTCCCACTATCATTGTTCAACTCATCTACCACTATATTTAGGATGTCAACCGAATCTTGTCCTAGCCCGTCAGCATTCATCTCCTCAGTGGCCGTATCTCTGTTCCAGGTATTATTTATCTCAGTATTCAGATCATTGTCTGCTTCGGGTGGTTCCTCCGTTCTCAGGACCTCCTCACCTTCATTTCCCGCCGGCTCGCTTGTCTGGCATACTACACCCGCCATCTCCAAGCCATTCTCTCTGCTCAGTTCCTCCAGTTCCAGCTCGCTTATCCACCCATTAGTTCTTATTACCCGAGCCTGCCCGGCCAATTTTTGTTCATCTAATTTAAATAAACCAATCTCGTTCCAGATGTTATGCATCCGTCTCCTGTAGCCCCTCTCCTTGGGGTTACTTTTCAGGTAGCATTGCATAACAGTTCTATTCAATTCTTTCGTCCAGTTGGTTCTGGCCCCTTTCCTTCTTCTTCTTCCTCCAACATCAGCAGTATTTGGTTGACAGTCAGGTTCCTGCTGCTGAGCCAGGGGGCACCTGTTGGGTGAGAGTCTGTCACATGACGTTCTAGTCTCCATTTCACCGTTATTCGAACTGTTTATGTTCGATATTTAAACACTCTTATCGAGGATTGGCGAATGTATGTTTACATAGCCATCTGTGGATCCGCCATCCCACTTGGCCCTTGTGTGGCATTATCACCACGCTGTATACGAACACACATAAACAAACAAACACACGGGCAGAAAGGGCCCCAAAAATGAATAAGCATAAGTTTCATTGTAATGTAGTATTCGAATGTCTGACTTAGTTTTTGTTTTTTAAGTTTTACTTTTTCCCCCCTCTTCTCTGTCCGTCCGCTTGCTTCTCTCTTCATTCTTATTTTCTTTACGTTTTTGGGGTTTCTTTTTTTGTTTTTGTTTTTCTCTGTTTGTTTTTCTCGTTTTTTGCTGTTGTTGCTGTGCTGTTTGGTTTTGTTGTTTGTTTTTTATTTTTTCTTTTGAGTCTATCTATATATTTTGATGCCTTCCTCTTTGTTAGTAGTAGGAATTCTATAATGTGGAAGTGGCAGCCAGCAGAGACTGGCGGCGTTGGCGATACTGAGACAGTGGTGGTGGTGATGTCGATACCGAGGCAGTGGTGGCGGTGATGCGACCGTATTACTGTAGTGATGGTGCTGTAGCGGTGGCAGCAGCAGTGAAGGAGTCAAGGGGTGGTGGCGGCGGTGATGGGATAGTGGTGGTAATGATGGCCGTAGTGAGCGGTGGCGGTGAAGGTGAAAATGCTGTTGTGTTTAGTGTACACAGATGATGGGGTGGGTGGTGTATCTAGTTTCTGGTGTTGGTGAGTTTAGCTGTCCTATATAGTGTAGCCAGAGGAGAGGAGGGGGGGGGGGTTCTTCTTCTTCCATTTATAGCCATTTTTTTTTTGGGATATACAGTGTACAATACAAAGTTGAATATTTGAATATTTGAGCCTTATAACAATATATTTTGGGTCCGAATTTTTTGGGGCTCAAGCCGGGTGCTTTACGTAGCATTTGTACTAAGAGTTGTTATTTCACAAATGATTTAAATATGTTAAAAATTCAAAACTTACGGGAGCGATTTCATGACCTCCGTCACCTCGTGCGTCTTCTTCTTCTTCTTCTTCTTCTTCTTCTTCTTCTTCTTCTTCTTCTTCTTCTTCTTCTTCTTCTTCTTCTTCTTATTATTATTATTATTATTATTATTATTACTACTACTACTATTGTGGCACTGTTACGAAGCAATTAATGTCACTTTTGATTGAGCACCGTTTCTATTTCCAAGTTTCTATGACAGATGATTGATATATTTAGATCAATTCAAAGTCTCATCAATAATTTTAAAAATAATAAATCTATTATTGAATACCAGAGTATCCAGCAGGTTGTATAGGACTGGCTTCAATATGTATTGAAATATAAGGGTGGTTGATTAGCAGAATTGGTAGAGCGTCGGATACATGTCATTGCAGTATTTGTTCTGGGTCATTACAATCTGAGTTCAAATCATGTCAAGTTCATCTTTATCTTTCATCCAGTCAAGTAGTGAGGTTGATTTAATTAACCAGTCCCTTCCCTCAAATTTGCTGGTTTTGTGTCTAAATTAGAAATCAGTATGTATTGGAATATAATATATTCTTCAATTAGCGATAGCACTAACACAGCGTGATTCGGAATAAAGGACTATACAGCGCTCTTACACCAAAAGCGAGTTAGATGGGATTTGATGAAGGCTTAAATATCTACAAGGAGACTAAACGTATAATTATCCTGATAGCAAAATAACTTAAATTACTTTGAATAAATAATTGTTTCTACTTTTGGCACAAGGCCAGCAATTACCCAGTACATTACTGTTACTTTATTTTATCGACCCTGTAAGGCTGAAAAGCAAAGTTAACCTCGGCGCGATTTGAACTCAGAATGGCAAGGGGCGTAACTCTATGTGTCAAAGCATAGTGTCCGACCCTCTACCGATACTGCCAATCCACTTTGAATAAATAATTGTTTCTACTTTTGGCACCAAGCCAGCAATTATCTCAGTGCATTACTGGTACTTTATTTTATCGACTCCGTAAGGATGAAAGGCAAAGTTAACCTCGGCGGGATTTGAACTCAGATCATAAAGGGAGGTAACTCTATGCTTCAAAGCATGGCGCCCGATCCTCTACCGATACTGCCAATCCACCGTAATGAATGAATATTACATCATTTTTTGTACTAAATTTCGTAGCTGCTGATTAAACATAAATATTCTTATATATAATGATTGCTTATTTTAAGATTCACTTTTAAAAAAAAATTCAAATGTCTACACTTCAGGTTAGCGTCCATTATATCTTGTGCCAATAGTAGAAACAATTATATCATAACACTTATTACATCGCTTATGTAAACGTACATATATTTGCATCGTTATATAAGGTTTATATTTCTGTCATTAATTTTCTCCTTTTTCGTTTTCATTACATTTCACCATAATGCAGTTTATATATAATATCGCCTTTTTTCAATGTATCATGGATTACTTTACTGATTACGGAAGAGAGTGTAACACAGTCTCTCTTCAATTTCTGTGCATATTGTCAATTAGGATTTTATTTCACATATATCTACATGCATATATATTTGCGTATAATATCAATATACACACTACACATGCTAGCAGAAAACCACCCGATGGATCGTTTTCCTGCTAGTTATACATAAAACATAAAATTTATTGTATATAGGTGTATATACACTTTTATAATGTATAACGTTTTGGGCCGTTTTGAAAATCCTTTGTAACTAAACAGGTATTTATATATATTTTAGCCTTTTAGTAATTCCAAGTAAAACTTTTGGCAAACCCAATTTGTACCGAATGGTATAGTTATATAGTATAGAGAGCTCTAGATAGTGTTGTTAGCTTTGATTACTTTCATTCTGCTTTCGAAGTGATAGGGTGAACAGGCATCATTGTTTTTCATCGATCTTCTAAATCTCTCACGTGTTGTTTTAAGCTCCATACTCTGGTAAACTTCTTTAACTGTCGAGAAAAGCAATGTGATGGCGTTAATGTTAACACCATACCGCTTAGTGAAGGAGTTCCATGACAAAGTCACCGACCAGGATGGCAAAAGTAAGTTCACCTATAAACTATTACAGCCTTGTGTTCTTAAGTCAGGCGAACAAATTTGGAAGAAATTTGTTCTGATTAGACTCAGAGAGGGATAGATTTCGTCAGGTTTAAAGGGCCAAGACGTAATGAACAAACTGAGAATCAACTCTAAATCGAACTTGGAGCAGCTCAGTTTAAGAGTGAATGCGCCACCCGACATCTACCAGGCCAGATACGACAAATTTGCTACAGGTGACTCAAGAGTAAAGATTCGTGTGGCAGAGAGAGCATCATTGGGAAACTAAAATGACTCGCATATGAGATGGACAAATACAACTATTCATTGTTATAATTTTTTACCGGTTTCAGCCATTAGACTGCGACCATGCTGGGGCATCACCTTAAATGGATTAAGTTTATTATATCGAGTACAGTACTTGTTTTTTTAAGGCTAGTACTTATTTTATTGAACCGTTAAGTTACGTGACAGAAACTTAAAAACATGGATTGGCAGTGCCGGTAGAAGGTCGGACGCCATGCTTTGACGCATCGAGTTACGACCCTTGCCATTCTGTGTTCAAATCCCGCCGAGGTTAACTTTGCCTTTCATCCGTACGGGGTCGATAAAATAAAGTACCAGTAATGCACTGGGTAATTGCTAGCCTTGTGCCAAAAGTAGAAACAATTATATATATATACTCCGGTTTTCCTAATGTTTGATGAGTGAGATGGAAATTGGTCAGAGTATCGCTATTAGCTTTCTCCGTTTATGTAATTATGTAATATACTCTTGGATCACCAGACTGAGTATGTATTATTTTTCACGGTAGCCCCCCCCCCCCCCCCATTTTGGGGACAGTGTGAGATTTTCTTTCGAACTGCTGGACTTACAACCTAACAGTTCCTGCTAGCACTGATGGTGATTATCGCTAAATATTGATGTTGATTTAGTTATTAATATTAATATTATTGGGCACCCACTAAAGATTTGCAAGAGCCCACTTGCATAAGAATCCATTGATCTTACACAGGTTTCTGCATAACTTGGTATACTTTCACACACCATGTAGAAATCTT
>OZ024742.1:186655823-186695823 GCA_964016885.1 Eledone cirrhosa
AAAAAAGACGATATTATATATAAACTGCATTAGGAGAAAATTAGTGACAGAAAATTAGTATGTTTATTTAAGCGATGGCCAACCGGAAGTGTTGACATTTCAGAAATTTTAAAGAAGTGAATCTTTAAATAAACAAAATATATTTAATCAACAGCCACGACATTTAGTAGATAAATTATGTAATATTCATTCATTATTTATTCAAAATAATCCAACTTATTTTACTAATGGGATAAACAATTATAAACCGTACGCAGTCTCGCGCTCCTTACTTTATTATAGTTTAGATTGATATATATATATATGTGTGTGTGTGTGTGTGTATAAAGTCAGACAGTAACAGGGAACAAGCTAACTTCTATTTTAGCTGCTACTACCACCAAACCACCAATGAAGAGGGAGAGAGAGAGAGAGAAACAATGTGAATTTTTATATATATGTAAAGTATGTTCTCTAATACCCCCTTTTAATCAATATACACCTTCATTTTATTATATACTTTTTATCATTTTTCCTGTAGCATGAAGAAGTCGAAATATTTATCGGCTGAAACCGGTACTATAAATTATTTAAAAAAAATGATTTGTTGTTATTCTGTGAGAATCCTATTAGCATTTATTTTTTTATTATTTTGGTAATATATATACCACAACAAAAATGTATCTTTTGTCGTACTACTAGTCGGAGCAGCAGATCGATACTGGAGTCGGATCTATAACTCCTATGGCCAATCATCTGATGGACTACGCGGTATGTGTAAGGTACAGTAAATAAAAAAAAAACATTATTTCTTTTCTGTAGAGATGACTTTTTCGATGTGCTGGAACGCATCCCTATCTATTTCATATGTTATAATGGGTTTTTTATACGGTAATTCGATATACGGTAAGGGTTTCAGGAACGCATATATACCGTATATATATATGAACAAATTATAATTTGATTTCTCGCTTTCACGAAACGGGTTACATAAATGTATTTATGAATTTTACATCGAATAATAATAATAATATTCGATTCGTTTGTAAGCAAACAGCTTCATTCTTCCTTACGCAATGTAGTGAAGATGATCACCATCGTCCGTTCATTCTAGCAGTGGCACAGAGAAACAGTCAACATGTTTCTGGGTTATTGACCTTTGTCAAGACTGTTTATCTCTTTATCACTCGCTTGAACTGTTGAAAATATATAGCAATTCCTCAAGTATGCATCGGCTTATTAGTCTCATTTGCATACCGAGAAATTTTACGGCTGGCTTTGCCGAACATGTAAACAAAATTATAATTTGATTTCTCGCTCTCACATAGCGGATTACATAAATGTATTTATGAGTTTTATGTCGACTAATAATAATTGTTTCTACTTTTGGCACAAGGCCAGCAATTACCCAGTGCATTGCTGGTACTTTATTTTATCGATCCCCGTAAGGATGAAAGGCAAAGTTAACCTCGGCGGGATTTGAACTCAGAATGGCAAGGGCCGTAACTCTATGCGTCAAAGCATGGTGTCCAACCCTCTACCGATACTGCCAATCCAATCGACTGATAATAATGGTTTCTTATATAGGCACAAGGCCAGCAATTTTGGGGGTGGGAAAAGTCGATTATATCGAACCCCCAGTGCGTTACTGGTACTTTATTTTATCGACTCCGTAAGGATGAAAGGCAAAGTTAACCTCGGCGGGATTTGAACCCAGATCATAAAGGGCCGTAACTCTATGCTGCAAAGCATGGCGTCCGACCCTCTACCGATACTGCCAATCCACCGCCCTCAATATCGAATAATAATAGTAATATTTGATTCGTTTCCAAGCAAACAGCCTCATTATCCTATGTTTTTAAATGACCACTGTCATCCATTCATTCTAGCAGTGGCATAGAGAAACAGTCAACATATTGACTATATTGTGATTCTGCCCGTCGAGTTACCATATTTGGTGAATATATTTTTGTGTCTTAATGACAGGACATCTAGTCTTATCATGAAAAGTAACTTAAAATGAAAGGTCTTCCCCAAGAAGACAACGCACAAAGCAGTCGAACAATTGATTCGACGGCATTATGATCGTGAGCGCAACACACTAACCACTACACTTCGCTCCTTCACTTTCTACGTATACCTTTCTTTAAGTCACACTGTCGCTTTATATGTTGTTATATTTCAAAATTGTGAAGGCGTGTGGCTGTGTGGTTAGGGTATTCGGCTTACGATCGTAAGCTTGTGTGTTCGATTCCCGGCGACGCGCTGTGTCCTTGAGCAAGACACTTTATTTCACGTTGCTCCAGTCCACTCAGCTGGCAAAAATGAGTTGTACCTGTAATTCGAAGGACCAGCCTTGTCAGTTTCTGTGTCACGCTGAATCTCCCTGAGAACTACGTTAAGGGTACGCGTGTCTGTCCAATGCTCCGCCACTTGCACGTTAATTTCATGAGCAGGCTGTTCCGTTGATCGGATCAACTGGAACACTCATCGCCGTAACCGACGGAGTGCCTCAGTTATATTACGAATGTTTTTTTCCCTACAAACTATAAACTAATCATTAGAAAGACGTCTTTATAACCGATCGATCAACAGCTCTTTCTCTCTCCCTCTCCCGCCTTCTCTCTCTCCCACTCACATTCTCCCTCTTCTTGTCTCGGTGGAAAATCGTTGGATATTTTGGTGTTCTGTCCACTTGAAAGACAATCCTTCTTGTTTCAAGTAACAGCTGAAGATTATCGGTTCCAACATTTATTTATATCTATTGAACCATTTCAATGACTTGATATTCAGCTATCAACTTTCAAAACCCACTTTTGCTATAAACCTGATGTACATGCACCCATCTGTTGTAGATCGTTGCTGGTTGTTGACTTACACTCTACAGGGTATTAGCTGCCATAATGCTTCTATGTTTGGTTGTGTAGTATTATGAATAACACAAACATATATATATACTATAAGAATAAAAGAACAAAGATTCAGTGTTGCATCATAACATATTTAATAATATATATATATATATATATATATATATATATATATATATATATATATATATATATATATAGAAAGCAGGCCTAGAGAGGAGATGGGCCTAGCCAGGCTTAAGTTGTCCTAGAAACGCCGCATGTTAATTCGCGCCCCAACGACCCCATCAGGGGTGAGATAGTGAGAGCGCGTGTTTTAGTGGTTAGGTTGAATCTTGTGTCATTGTGTGACTTCAGTCATGACATTTCCTCGCACACATGTAAGTCTGGGCAAGATGTTTTATGGAAGATCTGCATGCCAATCTCCCATCTCTGTCACACCAATGTTGTCCAAAAAGATAGTGCCGATACAACATGGCACCAATGTCCTTGCAACTCACACCTTTCATAAATACCAAAGACCCCGTTATGTTGCAGTCATGGCATGGCCGAGTGGTTAAAAAGCGCTCTTGGGTTTGATCTCATTTAACAAGTGTTTTGACCATAGCCTCGGGTCGAACTAAATCATGTGAAATGGGAAGAAGCACGTCAAATTAACTAGAATAGTAATTAAAATAATCAGCTGTGTCACATATCGTGTCATGTTCATTTGTCCGAGGAATACTCAACCACGTACATCATGTCTTACACCATGTCTCACATTTTGTTCATTAAGATCATATCTATAAAGTAATAAGTTGAAGTAGACCGGAACTGTCACCATTCCATCAATTCACCAACCGGAACTGACAACATTCCACCAATTCACCAACTGGAACTGACACCATTCCATCAATTCACCAACCGGAACTATCACCATTCTATAAATTCACCAACCGGAACTGACGCCATCCCACCAATTCATCAAGCGGAACTGACGCCATTCCACCAATTCGCCAACCGGAACTGTCAACATTCCATCAATTTACCAACCGGAACTGACAACATTCCATTAATTCACCAACCGGAACTGACACCATTCCATCAATATACCAACCAGAACTGTCACCATTCCATCAATTCACCAACCGGAAGTGTCACCGTTCCATCAATTCACCAACCGGAACTGACACCATTCCATCAATATACCAACCAGAACTGTCACCATTCCATCAATTCACCAACCGGAAGTGTCACCGTTCCATCAATTCACCAACCGGAACTGACACCATTCCATCAATATACCAACCAGAACTGTCACCATTCCATCAATTCACCAACCGGAAGTGTCACCGTTCCATCAATTCACCACCCTGGACTGTCACTTTATTTTATCAGTAGAAGGATGAAAGACTTAGTTGATTTCAGCAGAATTTGATCAGAGAACGTAAAAATCCTGATCTAACACAGAAAGACATTTTGTTTGATGCTCCAGCGACTCTGCCAATCCAATGTTATCCTCTGTTGGCCCTACTTGTCAATATTGATTTTACTGAAGATTGTTGTTCTTGGTGTTCATATTTATTTGTCTGTTCCTCTTAGGAGCTGTTACTGCTGTTGCTGCTGTTGTTGTAACTGCTGTTATTGTTGTAGCCGTTGTTGTTGTAACTGTTGTTGTTATTGTTGTAGTTGTTGTTGTAACTGTTGTTATTGTTGTAGTTGTTATTGTAGTCGTTGTAGCTGTTGTTGCTGTAGCTGTTGTTGTTGTTGTAGCTTTTGTTGTTGTTGTAGCTGCTGTTGTTGTTGTAGCCGCTGTTGCTGTTGTAGCTGTTGTTGTTGTTGCAGCTTTTGTTGCTGTAGCTGTTGTTGTTGTTGTTGTTGTTGTTGTAGCTGTTGTTGTTGTTGTAGCCGTTGTTGTTGTTGTTGTTGTTGCTGAAGCTGCCGTTGTTGTAGCTGTTGTTGTTGTTGATGCAGCTGTTGTTGATGTAGCTGTTGTTGCTGTAGCTGTTGTTGTTTTTGCAGCTTTTGTTGTTGTAGCTGTTGTTTTTGTTGTTGTTGTAGCTGTTGTTGTTGTTGTTGTTGTTGATGTAGTTGTTGTTGTAGTTATTGCTGTTGTTGTTGTTGTTGTAGCTGGTGTTGATGCAGCTTTTGTTGTAGCTGTTGTTGTAGCTTTTGTTGTTGTTGTAGCTGCTGTTGCTGATGTAGCGGTTGTTGTTGCAGCTTTTGTTGTTGTAGCTGTTGTTGTTGTTGTTGTAGCTGGTGTTGTAGCTTTTGTTGTTGTTGCAGCTTTTGTTGTCGTAGCTGTTGTTGTAGTAGCTGTTGTTGTTGTAGCTGTTGTTGTTGTAACTACTGATATATCTGTTATCATTGTTGAAGCTACTGTTGTTGTTGTAGCTGTTATTGTTGTTATTTAGTCCCATGTCTAAATGTTAAGCACTCTGTTTGAGTTTGGTTTTAATGTTTCCGCCATCCATTTTAGAGGAATCAATATCGACAAGTAGGAGCAAGAGACGGTAACACAGAACGGAAACAATAAACTAAACAATAAACTGAACAATAAACTAAACAATAAACTGAACAATAAACTAAACAATAAACTGAACAATAAACTAAACAATAAACTGAACAATAAACTGAACAACAAAGTAAACAACAAAGTAAACAACAAAGTAAGCACAAAAGTAAACAATAAAGTAAACAATAAAATAAACAACAAAGTAAACAACAAAGAAAACAACAAAGTAAACAATAACTCAAACAATAAAGTAAACAATAAAGTAAACAATAATATGAAGAATAAAGTAACCGGCAAAGCAAACAACAAAGCAAACAATAAAGTAAACAACACAGTAAACAATAAAGCAACCGATAAAGTAAACAATAAAGTAAACAATAAAGTAAACAACAAAGTAAACAACAAAGTAAACAATAGACCACACAAAGAACACCATTGGTAGAAATAGCAATATAAACAACTACAACATCAACATCATCAACAACAACAACATCAACATCAACATCAACAAGATCATCATAAAAACATCAATAACATCAACATCACCAACAATATCAACATCAACAGCAACATCAACATCAACAGCAACATCAACAACATCAACAACATCAACAACATGACCATCACCAACAATATCAACATCAACATCAACATCAACAGCAACATCAACATGCAAATCAACATCAACATCAACAGCAACATCAACAACACCATCAACATCAACAGCAACAGCAACAACAGCAACAACAACAACAACAACACCAACAACAACAGCATGAATATCATCAACAACATCAACAACATCATCAACAACAACAACAGCAACAACAACAAAAACAACAACAACATGAATATCATCAACAACATCATCAACTACATCAACAACAACATCAACAATAACAACAACAACACCATCAACATCATCAACAGCAGCAACATCAACAACTACTTATGTACAAGTGAAGTGGCGGGGAACTGCACAAAGAAACAACGAAAAAAAACTAGATAATAAAATACAAAATTGAAACAATGGAATTCAATGGATTCAAAAGTACAATAACCTCAAGGCACAAGGTCAGCAATGATCCCTGTACATTACTGGTGCTTTATTTTATCGACCCCCGTAAGGATGAAAGGCAAAGTTAACCTCGGCACGATTTGAACTCAGACCATAAAGGGCCGTAACTCTATGCTTCAAAGCATGGCGCCCGACCCCCTACCGATACTGCCAATCCACCACCCTCAACAATATTAATAAAAATGTCACGACAACAACAATAACAACATCTATAAGCGCAACAACAACCCAAAATGCAACATAACTACTATTTTACAACAAGAAATATAAATACAATAACAACCACAAATGCAACAATAACTACTACTACAACAACACTAACTAACAGCAGTAATAATAACAACTATGGTTGTTATAGAATAAAACAGCCACGTAGAATGAAGTGTTCATTTTATATATATATATATATATATATATATATATATATATATATATATATATATATATAAAACATGAGAAGAAAGAGGAATACTGTGTGGTTGCACATGGGTTACATAGTATAAAATTAGTCCCTCGTCAGTGGTATTTCATATATATATATATATATATATATATATAACACATATATATATATATATATATAATATATATATGTGTGTGCATATATATATATATGTATATATATATATATATAACACATGTATATATATAATATATATATATACGTGTGCATATATATATATATATATATATACATGTATATATATATAATTAAGTTAAAAATATATATATATATATGTATGTATATATATGTATATATATATATATATATATATATATATATATATATATATATATATATATATATAACATATATATATAATATATATATATGTGTGCATATATATATATATACATATATATATTATATATACATACACATATATATATATACACACACACATATATATTTATATTATGTATATATATATAAATATATATATATATATATATATATATATATATATATATATATATATATATATATATATATATATATATATATACATATATATATATACATATATATACATATATATACATATATATATATACATATATACATATATATAAATACACACTCACACACACACACACATATATATATATATATATATACACATTCAAATATATGTATATATATATGTATATATATATACATATATTCATGTATATATATATGTTTATGTCAGGTCACCAGTTGGTGCTACTGGTAACATGTATCCCAGTACAACCCGTCCCATGGTCGGGTCGTTGGCGACTAAACTGGCAACCCCACCAAGGTTTCTTGGTGAGGAGGGTAACTTTGGACATCCTGCAGGTCTAAAAACAAAACCTGTCAAAGGGCAAAGGAGCTCTTAAGAGTCAATGGCCATCCAAAATCACCGAGAGAGATGACCCCTTAGCCTTTGTCAAGGCAGAATTTTAGGAGAAGGAAAACTCTTATATAACACCTGCAAGCCTGATGGTATCCAATGATGTTGACTTGTTCTTCTTTTTGGTAAATATCATCTTGGTTAAGAGAGTGGGACTGGCTTTGTGCAGTGCCTTTGCTCACTATAAAAGCTTCACGTCACAGGCATTGCTTTGTATCTGGATATCTCTCTGCACTTGTCGTCACATGGCACCATGGGCCCAGCACTATGTGTCAATAATTGTCACGAGTGTAGTGTTTGTACCAGAGTTTTCAAGTCGCTGGCTGGACTAAAAAGTCACACTCGTTCAGCGCATCGGTAGGGGTTCTCCTACATGGATATAAAGTAGTGGCCGTACTCGAAAACGAGTTGGCAGCCACCATATATATATATATGATTTTATGAAATATAGGTTAATTATTAAGCCGTTTAGATTGGTGGCAGAAGTAGGATGTGGAGAAAACATCAGAACAACAACAACAACAACAACAACAACAGAGCAACAACCAGTACAACAGTAGTAGCAACAGCAGCAACAACAGAAGAGGGGAGGGGGAGAAAAAGAAGAAGAAGAGGTGCAGTAACAGTAGTAGCAGCAGTCACCACCAGCACATAAGTAGCAGCAGCAGCAACAACGACGACAACAACAATATCAACAACAATAGCTGCAGTAGAAACAATAGCAACTACAGATGTATAAGTGGCTACTTATGATATTAAAAATATAGAAATCCTGATGAATTTGATGATGATGATGACGATGATGATGATGATATCATTGGTTCTAATTTAGGCACAAAGCCAGCAATTTTATAGGAGAGGAAAATCGACCCCAGTGCGCGACTTTTACTTTATTTTATCGACCCTATAAGGAGGAAAGGTAAAGCTAACCTCGGAGAGATTCGAACTCAGAACATAAAGGGCCGTAACTCTATGCTGCAAACCATGTTGTCTGGCGCTCTACCGATATTGCCAATGCACCATCCAATAGTAATAATAATGGTTTTTGATTTAGGCACAAGGCCAGCAATTTTGGGAGAGGGGAGAATCTATTAAATCAACCCCAGTGCATTCATTACTGGTACTTTATTTTATCGCCCCTGTAAGGATGAAAGGCAAAGCTAACCACGGAGGGATTTGAACTCAGAATGTAAAGGGCCGTAACTATAGGCCACAGACCATGTTTTCCGATACTCTAATGACTCTACCAATTCGAATCCCAGGGAAACCAACAATCTACGAGGTTCAAAATTTGTGCTCACATCAACCACTTACCTTTTCAGGAAGTTTCGCTCCATCTAATGTATACGTGCTTTAGGTCTCTGGTGGAGATCCAGACGGAAGATGAAATAAACTGGAAATCAAACGAAAAATAATAAAAAAAATAATATCAGCAATAATATTTCAAAGATTGCTGTTGAATTGTATAGTCAGTTACTGCAAAAGACTGTATACATGGGAAAAGCCAGAATTATTTGAAGAGTACTACAGATATTGTGGTTGATGTGTAAGTGTAGGGCCCTTGTTCCTGCAGGGTAATGATGATGACAAAAGATAAGCCTGAGTATAAAGAAATAATATCAAATAATGATAATACTGATGAAGATAATATTAATTGTTTCTACTTTTGGCACAAGGCCAGCAATTATCGCAGTGTATTACTGGTATTTTATTTTATCGACCCCGTAAGGATGAAAGGCAAAGTTAACCTCGGCGGGATTTGAACTCAGAATGGCAAGGGCCGTAAATCTATGTGTCAAAGCATGTCGTCTAACCCTCTACTGATACTGCCAATCCACCGCCCCCAATGAGGATAATAATAATGATGATGATAATTAAACTATTTTTTAATAAGTGTTTCTACTTTTGGCACAAGGCCAGCAATTATCCCAGTGTATTACAAATTAATTCTTTCTACTTTAGGCACAAGGCCAGCAATTACTCAGCACATTACTGGTACTTTATTTTATCGATCCCGTAAGGATGAAAGGCAAAGTTAACCTCGGCGGGATTTGAACTCAGACTGTAAAAGGACGTAACTGTGCTAGAAAGCTTGGCGTCCAACCCTCTACCGATACTGCCAAATTACAAATTCATGATACAAAATATGTTAAATATCTGCAAAATATGTTGAGATTTGAAAGAAACAATTAACCACATTGTGTCTGGTTGTCCAGTCTTAGCAAAAAAAAGTATGTATTACAGATATGATATATTTCATATATTGGACGTTATGTCATTATTATGAGATACCAACGAAATAGCGATGGTAGAAACATAGTTAAGAAAATGTCTTAGAAACTGACAAAGGGATCACATGCTCTGGGATATATCAATCCACAAACAGTGTGTGATCGAGGCTAATATCCGGATACTGTTATCTAGGACCAGGAAGAAAAGAAGGATCTGTCCCAATATACGATGATATCTCTCTCGAGGAAATGGAGGAATTTCAATCCAATCTAATCCAATCCTGGGCCGTCTCACTTCTATTGGAGTAATTCCTCTCTGGTTGACCTTTAGCGCTTTCTATTTGGTTTTGTTCATGTCAGGGACGTAGCCGTACTCACTACGTTTGGATAATTGCAGGTTGGTGCGGCTAAGCAACCCATAGTAGGGGTGGATGGCCGCTGATTGAGGAGTTCATCTGCCCTTTTTACAGCTCTTGATTTTTGTACTGCTGGAGTTCCACTTACTCGGCTCACCTTATAAAGGTCTGGAGGGGAAGTCGGCTTAGTTGCTGACCACTCGATCATGGAGCAGGTAGTACAGGAGGAATTATTGATAGATAACTATCTGGAAATAGAGATAACTAGAGTTTGGAGATTACAACGTACATAATATATAAAGTTGTTTCTACTTTGGGCACAAGACCAGCAATTATCCCTGTGTATCACTGGTACTTTATTTTATCGACCCCGTAAGGATGAAAGGCAAAGCTAACCTCGGCGGGATTGGAACTCAAACCGTAAAGAGCCGTAACTCAATAATGCTGCAAAGCATAGCACCCGACACTCTACTGATACTGCCAATCCACAGAATATATAATGTACATAACGTAAAAGCTACAGAACTTATAGCGTACAGAACATATAAAGTACACAAAATACAGCACTTGTAACACATAGAACTTATAACGTACACAGCGTATAAAGTACAGAAATTATAACGTACAGAACTTATAGCGTACAGAACGTATAACGCAGAGAATGTATAACGTACACGACGTTTAAGTTAGAGCACTTATAGCGTACAGAACCTATAGTTTACAGAAATTATAACACACAGAACATATAAGGTACAGAAATAATAGTTTCTGATTTTGGCACAAGGCCAACAATTTTGGGGCAGGGAAAAGTCGATTAAATCGAACCCTGTAAATTAATGGTACTTTATTTTATCGACGCCGTAAGGATGAAAGGCAGAGCTAAACTCGGAGGGATTTGAACTTAGAACGTAAAGTGCCATAACTCTATGCTGCAAAGCATGTTGTTGTTGTCCGACGCTCTACCAATACTGCCTATCTACCGCCCTACAGAAATAATGGTTTGTAGTACAGACACAAAGCCAGCAATTTTTTGGGGAGGGGAAAGTCAATTAAATCGACCCCAGTACGTTACTGATCCTTTATTTTATCGACTCCGTAAGGATGAAACGCAAAGCTAATATAGGCGGGATCTGAACTAAGGAAGTAAAGGGCTGTAACTCTATGCCACTAAGAATGTTGTTGTCCGACGCTCTACCAATACTGCCAATCAACTCCCCTACAGAAATGATAAAGGAAGAACTTACAACGTACAGACTTTGTAAGGCACAGAATTTACAATGTACAGAAAATATCTTTACTAGGATACTAGGCACTGCACATATATTATGTAGAGAATTCTGAATATAAAAGAAAAAAAATATTTAGAAAATATACTTCATCAAACGTTTGACATTTGATTTGCTGTTGCCGACATTCAACCAAAGAGACAATAACAAGTTAAAGCAAACATCCAAACCATTGGGATAAGGTTGTGTATGTGGGGTGTGTGTGTGGTGTGTTGAAAGTGGGAGTCGAGATTGGATGTAAGAGAAGAATAGAAAGAGGGGGAAAGAAAATAAAGATTAACACTTGGGAAAAAGAATTAGTATTCAATTCGTTTCTAGATTAAAATGTAAAATTGATGGCGGATTAGTGACGGATTAGATTCAATGAAGCAAACACGAGAATTTAGACTGCGCAGAATAAAATAAAAGCAGGTCATTTTATCAGAAATTATTTCACTGTTGTCATCTCTAGAAATTTATATACAAATACAATTTGTTGATTCACTAACTAGAGCGGCAACTTATACACTGGAATGGAATAGAATGGATTAGAATGGACATCCGTCGGTTTCGATGATGAGTAATCACGTTCCTCAATCAACGGAACAGCTTACTTCTGAAATCAATGCAGCTGTAACGATTAATAGGTCAGTCATATCATAAAATATAATAGGTCAGTCTTGTCACAAAATATAATAGGTCAGTCATGTAATAAAATAAAATAGGTCAGTCATGTTATAAAATATATGTCACAGAAGGTAATAATAGTCATGTAATAAAATAAAATAGGTCAGTCATGTCATAAAATATAATATGTCACAGAAGGTAATAATAGGCCAGTCTTGATACAAACTGTAATAATAGGTCAGTCATGTCACAAAATGTAAAAGGTCAGTTTTGTCTCAAAATATAATAGGTCAATCTTGTCACAAAATGTAATAGGTCAGTCTTGTCACAAAATGTAATCCGTCTGTCATGTCACAAAATATAATAGGTATGTCATCTCTTAAAATGTAATAGGTCAGTCATGTCACAAAATGTAATAGGTCAGTCATGTCACAAAATGTAATATGTTAGTCTTGTTACAAAATGCGTCACACTGAATCTCTTTGAGAATTACGTTATATGTACGCAGCTTTACTCCCTGGAACGAAGAAGGGAGAGATACACATTGATATACACATGGAAGATCCTGGAAGTTTAGCACCAAACTTCGGCATTGCATGCAGGTCCAGCCAAGAACAGGACACCACTGTTTAGTGCCAAATGTCCCATCTGTCGTGTCAAGAATAAGGACCACATTCTGCAATAGCCTGACGTTCAAAGGATCCCAGTTCTTTAATAAACTGCCAAAAATCTGAGAGATCTACATGTTATGCATGTAGATGTTTTCAAGAGACATCCACATATTCTGATGACCAATATCTCGGATGAACCCACAACACGAGGCGATGCGCAAATAAGGGCAGCTACAACAAATTCCCTTTTGCATCAATGACCAAACAAGGTAAGCTGACTATAGAAAGTGGAGCGTCAATGGCAGTGCCCCAGCAAGGCCTCAGCCTCTCTGCTGGAACACATAATAGAGTAATAGAGTAATGACTGTGGAAAGCTTCGCTATTTACACAGTAATTGCAAAAGCAGGCCATTTCGATATTTTTTGTCAGACAAATGGAAAACTCACCACCGAAACCGACGGAGGCACATTTAAGTTATATTATTATATATATTGATAGGAAAAGCATTCCAACTGAAGAAAACCTGCCAAAGATGTATCAAGGACAGATGTATCAAGGACAACCTAAGTAGTGGAATAATAACATTGCTTTCATTATGTTTCTTCATATTTTAATGTGTCTGTGTCTGTGTTACCCATTTCTAGCTAATGTTTCTATTATTTGAACAATCTGTCGTTACCAATTTAATATTTCCTTTTAGTGTTCAATTTAAAATTTGAAAAAATATTTCAAATCCATTTATCTTCACTATGATGCGATAGTTATTGTGCACTTTTAAATTGTACATATATAAATACATACGTATATACATATATGCATGCATACATAAGCATGCATACATAAGCATGTATGTACATACATGCTTATGTATACATGCATATATGTATACACACATACATTCATGCATACACACATACATATATACATACATGCATACATACGTACATACATACATGCATAGACAAATATTTACATGCATACGTACAAACATATTATATACATGCATACATACACACACACACACACATACTCACACACATATATATATATACATATATACATACATATATACATAGTTACATACATACACACATATATATACACATACATATACACACATACTCACATACACACATACATATAGATACATACAGACATACACATACATATACACATACATACATGCAATCATGCTTACATACATACATGCATTCACAGATACATATGTACGTACATACGTACATACGTAGAAACGTACATACGTACATACATACATGCATACATACATATATACGTACAAACATCCGTACATACATGCATAGACACATGCATGCACGCATACATATATACATACAGAGATACATACATACATACATAACAAATTTGAAATGTAGTAGTCCAAAAATTTCCCTACCCTAAATATTCTTTATATAGGGATCAACTATTACTATAGTTTTTACGTTGGATAACTCTACTTCAAATTTTTCCAGTGTACCTTCACACCGCAGACACACATACATAATACATACATGTATATATATATATATATATACGATATTAAATAAATGGAAACTATATTTATAAAACCATATTTATTTCATTATATATATTTCAGGGATATCATATTAAAAATATGGTATGCCTTCATCAGACAAAATACAATATAAACAGTCTTATAAATAGATAGATTTGACATACCTTACACTTCAACTTCCATTTAAAAAGTTGATTTGGTAGTGAAAAATGTTAGGGACAGTTATAGAGAAAAAAAGAAAGAAAGAAAGAAAGCGAAGAAAAAGAAGAAATGCATGCAACGAAAAACAGAGAGAGATAGATATAGAGAGATAGATAGAGAGAAGAAATTCATGTAAAGAAAAAACAGAGAGAGATAGATAGAGAGAGAAAAAACAGAGGGAGATAGATAGATAGAGAGAGAGAGAGAGAGAGAAAAGAGAGAGAGAGAGAAAAAATAGAGAGAGATAGATATAGATAGAGATAGAGAGAGAGAAAAATAGGTAGTTGGGCACCAGTTGAATGACGTATCAATGATATATTTATTTATTTATTTATTTATTTAGTTCTAGTATTAAGGTAGAGAGAGATATATGTGGTTAGGAGAGAAAACAGCGTCTATGTAACGGCTGTTTTCTCTCCTAACCACATATATCTCTCTCTACCTTAATACTAGAACTAAATAAATAAATAAATAAATAAATATATCATTGATACGTCATTCAACTGGTGCCCAACTACCTATTTTTCTCTCTCTCTATCTCTATCTATATCTATCTCTCTCTATTTTTCTCTCTCTCTCTCTTTTCTCTCTCTCTCTCTCTCTATCTATCTCCCTCTGTTTTTTCTCTCTCTATCTATCTCTCTCTGTTTTTTCTTTACATGAATTTCTTCTCTCTATCTATCTCTCTATATATCTCTCTCTCTGTTTTTCGTTGCATGCATTTCTTCTTTTTCTTCGCTTTCTTTCTTTCTTTCTTTTTTTTTTCTCTATAACTGTCCCTAACATTTTTCACTACCAAATCAACTTTTTAAATGGAAGTTGAAGTGTAAGGTATGTCAAATCTATATAAGACTGTTTATATTGTATTTTGTCTGATGAAGGCATACCATATTTTTAATATGATATCCCTGAAATATATATAATGAAATAAATATGGTTTTATAAATATAGTTTCCATTTATTTAATATCGTAAATATACTCCAAATACTTGTTGAGTGCTTTTATATCAGTTATAAATATTTACTCGTTGCAACCCAACAATTTAAATAAAACTTTGCATATATATATATATATACTCACTCCGTCAATTTCTCTCTCTCTCTCTCTCTCTCTCTCTCTCTATATATATATATATATATATATATATATATATATATATATATATATATATATAGAGAGAGAGAGAGAGAGAGAGAGAGAAAGAGAGAGAGATAGATAGATATGTTTCTTTACTAACGACAAGGGCGCACAAGAAAAGGGGACAAAACAAAGACACAATCCGGGGATTTTACATACAATCGTATAAAAATATGAAACAAACAAATATAACAATCGAAATCCCCAATAGTGGGGAGGCGCCACAAATGGGTTGTTTAATACCCCGTAGATAGAACAACCCTCAACTTCAGGAGCGTGTTGTGCAAGTGCTCCTTTCTTCCTTTTATTCTCTTCTTCAACCTACAGGTTTATATACAGAGAAGGCCCAATCACTCGGGCTATTTTTGCCACATTCACCCACCTTTCAGTAAATTTACTGGGGTGCAGTGCCTCTCTCTCCACTCTGATTCTCCTTCTAAAGTGGTACCTAAAGAGGAGAATGAGTTGTTGTCCGGAGAGAAAGGCATCTGTCCTCAGTCCTCTCAATCTCGTCCACCATATAACCTCTTCCACCATAACCACTATACAGAGGAAAATCGCCTCTCTTTCGTTTTTGAAAGAAGTTGGCGGTTTGATCCTTACTATGGACTCGGCAGTCAACTGGATTTGTCCCATACGCGACAGCAGTTGTTCTGCATAGTTCCACAAGTCGGTTACGCCTGGGTGGTGTACAATTGCGTGCAAGACAGTTTCAGTGTCCTGCCCGCATCTTGGACACGTCCTCTTGGAAGGATCCTGCCTGTATATCTTGTCAGGAACTGGTAGAGCACTGCCAGGCCAGGGACCTCTGGAGGTTGTCCATAGGTCTCGGACGGAAATTCCTACCAAACTGACTGGTGAGTTCGACGCCTAGAGTCTCTCCGAGCACGTCGTCGCCATTGTGAATTACTAACCCCCTATAGAATGTCGAAGTGGAGTCTCCACTGATTGGTGTGCCCGCTTAACAGAGGACTGTGAGCGCCTGAGCGCATTCAATGTGCCAGGCGCCCATCTTCTTCGGTATCTACTTGACCCAGGACTGCAGCTCCGTCAGCGAGACAAGCTGCGGGATGGCATGTCTCACAAACGGTGCCCACATCGGTTGGGGGTCAGTGAGGAATACCTGTAGATGCCGTAGCCCTAGCGCATCTTTGCACATCATCAGCATTCCCAGCCCTCCGTTGGAAGGGTGCTGACAGCAGACGGATCTCCTCACCAGTGGAGCCTGCTTCTTCCAAACGAATTCGAAGAAAATGCGCTCCATCTTGGTGAGGTACACGGGGACAAGGCACGACGGTCAAGCGGTAGTAGATGGCGGACGCTATCCTTTCAAGGATAGTTTTCACTCTGCCCACTTCTGGGTGAGCGCAATACCTTGGCCGTGACCTCGTTCCAGTTTTCCTCCACCTGGAGGCCGGACCGAATCAGACACCGAGCAATTTCACCGGTCCGTCCGTCCAGCATCCGATGACGCTGTCGGACGGGATCGGTTTGCCTCTCCACGTTCCGAGTTGCAAACCGACAGACTTGTCCGGGTTCAGTTTTGCTCCTTCAGCCTTTCGTATTCCTGCAGTAAGTTGCCGATCGCCCCAATTTCAGAGGTTTCCCACACCATTAGTGTCACGTCGTAGATTGACGGAGTGAGTAAGCAATCCCAAATTAAATCGGGGGTAACTAGAGTTCAAAAGGTAGTCAATGCATTAGTAGAGTATAAAAATCACGAAGCCATTCTATATTAAATGATAATAGCTTTTCCATGATGTCAACAAAAAATTCTATGTGTACATGTTATACCTTAATTGGTATAAATTATTGTTTTGTCTTCTACATACTCCACTGGACGGCGCTTTGGATTGTGTCAGATGCTGTGACACCAGATGGACCTGCAGTACCGTTGGTAGAGGGTCAAAACTGCCAAAGTCCATCTCAACGGTTGAAGACCCTGGAGTTCTGTGTCTTTCATTTGAATTTTTATTTTCAAAAAATATTTATTTAAGGTTTCCCCTTCAAAAGAATTGTTTTCCATTTTGCCTTGTTTTCGTTAGTTGTCTCGTCCTCTCTTTGTTAATTTTCCTAAGTATATATATATATATATATATATATATATATATATATATATATATAAAGAATTAATATATCTACCGACATATGTATACAGATGCATACCTACACTAGCAGATATATATGTTTTGTCTTAGTAACTTTGTAGTTCTATGCAGGGGAATGCAGAACAATTATATGAAAGACGTAAATAAGAAAGTTATGAAAATTGACTTACTAAAATTTCACTCCAACTAATTAGTTTCTGTAAGGGGATAAATACAGTTATGTAATACCTGTAGAGAAGCCTTACGTCATCAGGAAGTCTATTCTCAGCTAAGCCACCAGGCAATGCGAGGACACTGGAAGCTTATATAACAATAATTCAGTGGACTGAAAAATTCGCTGCCTCCTTGGTCAAGTGGCAAATTCAAAAGAATTAATCACGTGACACTGAGGTTAACCAGCTTGGAGTGGGGGTGCTATTAAGACAGAGCCTAGCCACTACTATCAGTCACAGTAGTAATTTGGCAAATTTTGCTCAACAAATAATTTGGAGAAGAATATAAAGAATTAATATATCTACCGACATATGTATACAGATGCATACCTACGCTAGCAGATATATATGTTTTGTCTTAGTAACTTTGTAGTTCTATGCAGGGGAATGCAGAATAATTATATGAAAGACGTAAATAAGAAAGTTATGAAAATTGACTTACTTACTAAAATTTCACTCCAACTAATTAGTTTCTGTAAGGGGATAAATACAGTTATGTAATACCTGTAGAGAAGCCTTACGTCATCAGGGAGTCTATTCTCAGCTAAGCCACCAGGCAATGCGGGGACACTGGAAGCTTATATAACAATAATTCACTGGAAGCTTATATAACAATAGTCCACTGAATTATTGTTATATAAGCTTCCAGTGTCCCCGCATTGCCTGGTGGCTTAGCTGAGAATAGACTCCCTGATGACGTAAGGCTTCTCTACAGGTATTACATAACTGTATTTATCCCCTTACAGAAACTAATTAGTTGGAGTGAAATTTTAGTAAGTAAGTCAATTTTCATAACTTTCTTATTTACGTCTTTCATATATATATATATATGAATATAGACATAGAATATTCGAAAATATTCTGTATGTTTATAATAAACATTTTGAAGACCTAATCGCTATAGAATAGAATACGTCACGTATTACAATTAGATTCTCGATAAAAGCAAGGGAAGTAATCTACGCGTTTCATTCTTGTTAGAAATCATCAGGACTACATATCCAGTGCTTTTATCGAGAATGACACAGCTAGAGACTTATAGAATACTTAGCTGTGTACAGGAACTGGTTTGAAAGAGCGGTTGCCGGTCCGGCAGAAATTAGAAATTGGAATAAATGCTCTGAAATAGCGATATATATGTGAATATAGACATAGAATATTCGAAAATATTCTGTATGTTTATAATAAACATTTTGAAGACCTAATCGCTATAGAATAGAATACGTCACGTATTACAATTAGATTCTCGATAAAAGCAAGGGAAGTAATCTACGCGTTTCATTCTTGTTAGAAATCATCAGGACTACATATCCAGTGCTTTTATCGAGAATGACACAGCTAGAGACTTATAGAATACTTAGCTGTGTACAGGAACTGGTTTGAAAGAGCGGTTGCCGGTCCGGCAGAAATTAGAAATTGGAATAAATGCTCTGAAATAGCGATATATATGTGAATATAGACATAGAATATTCGAAAATATTCTGTATGTTTATAATAAACATTTTGAAGACCTAATCGCTATAGAATAGAATACGTCACGTATTACAATTAGATTCTCGATAAAAGCAAGGGAAGTAATCTACGCGTTTCATTCTTGTTAGAAATCATCAGGACTACATATCCAGTGCTTTTATCGAGAATGACACAGCTAGAGACTTATAGAATACTTAGCTGTGTACAGGAACTGGTTTGAAAGAGCGGTTGCCGGTCCGGCAGAAATTAGAAATTGGAATAAATGCTCTGAAATAGCGATATATATGTGAATATAGACATAGAATATTCGAAAATATTCTGTATGTTTATAATAAACATTTTGAAGACCTAATCGCTATAGAATAGAATACGTCACGTATTACAATTAGATTCTCGATAAAAGCAAGGGAAGTAATCTACGCGTTTCATTCTTGTTAGAAATCATCAGGACTACATATCCAGTGCTTTTATCGAGAATGACACAGCTAGAGACTTATAGAATACTTAGCTGTGTACAGGAACTGGTTTGAAAGAGCGGTTGCCGGTCCGGCAGAAATTAGAAATTGGAATAAATGCTCTGAAATAGCGATATATATGTGAATATAGACATAGAATATTCGAAAATATTCTGTATGTTTATAATAAACATTTTTCAGAGCATTTATTCCAATTTCTAATTTCTGCCGGACCGGCAACCGCTCTTTCAAACCAGTTCCTGTACACAGCTAAGTATTCTATAAGTCTCTAGCTGTGTCATTCTCGATAAAAGCACTGGATATGTAGTCCTGATGATTTCTAACAAGAATGAAACGCGTAGATTACTTCCCTTGCTTTTATCGAGAATCTAATTGTAATACGTGACGTATTCTATTCTATAGCGATTAGGTCTTCAAAATGTTTATTATAAACATACAGAATATTTTCGAATATTCTATGTCTATATTCACATATATATCGCTATTTCAGAGCATTTATTCCAATTTCTAATTTCTGCCGGACCGGCAACCGCTCTTTCAAACCAGTTCCTGTACACAGCTAAGTATTCTATAAGTCTCTAGCTGTGTCATTCTCGATAAAAGCACTGGATATGTAGTCCTGATGATTTCTAACAAGAATGAAACGCGTAGATTACTTCCCTTGCTTTTATCGAGAATCTAATTGTAATACGTGACGTATTCTATTCTATAGCGATTAGGTCTTCAAAATGTTTATTATAAACATACAGAATATTTTCGAATATTCTATGTCTATATTCACATATATATCGCTATTTCAGAGCATTTATTCCAATTTCTAATTTCTGCCGGACCGGCAACCGCTCTTTCAAACCAGTTCCTGTACACAGCTAAGTATTCTATAAGTCTCTAGCTGTGTCATTCTCGATAAAAGCACTGGATATGTAGTCCTGATGATTTCTAACAAGAATGAAACGCGTAGATTACTTCCCTTGCTTTTATCGAGAATCTAATTGTAATACGTGACGTATTCTATTCTATAGCGATTAGGTCTTCAAAATGTTTATTATAAACATACAGAATATTTTCGAATATTCTATGTCTATATTCACATATATATCGCTATTTCAGAGCATTTATTCCAATTATATATATATATATATATATATATATATATATATATATATATCTAATATAGAAATAGCTTCTACAGGAACTAGAAATGTTTCATTCGAAGGAAATCATCATATACTCTGCTATGTATTGAGTACCTTGCTAACCCTGGTTTCCTTCTATTGAATCCGGGATACATATATATATATATATATATATATATATATATATATATATATATATATATATATATATATATATATATATATATATATATATCCATATGTATATATATATATATGTAGAAGGTGAGTAATATTGTAGAAAATGAAACTATGCTTATATCAGATAAGTACCATTCAACAGTTGGTAGAACTGGAGTATATATAATAAAGAAGAAATTATATATGTAGACTTAGCACTTTCCTGTAAACAAGTGCTATTATGCCTCATATCATGTTACATTATTTTACCTGATGAGTGGTGGATTGGGAGTAGCGGTAGAGTGTCGGACGCCATGCTTTCCAGCATAGTTACGTCCCTTTATGATCTGAGTTCAAATCCCGCCGAGGTTGTCTTTGCCTTTCATCCTTACGGGGTCGATAAAATAAAGTACCAGTAATGCACTGGGTGATTGCTGGCCTTGTGCCTAAAGTAGAAACAATTATTTTACCTTATGAGAACACAATTTTTGTCCCAGGATTATTTTGTTTTAGAAATGCGCATAATAAAACATATGGAACTCTTTTAACCATCTTTTAATTTCTTCTTTATTTATCCCTATCTGAACTTTCCTGAAGAAGGACTTCTGTCCGAAACGTCAAAACCTCCTCCATTTCCATCAAGCGTTAACCTAATATAACTATGCAAAATTTGCCTCCTGTGTTTTGTTTGTTTTCATTTATCAACTATATATATATATATATATATATATATATATATATATATATATATATATATATATATATATAAATACATACGCACACAAATATTCATAATTTGCCAACTTTCCACACATACAACCAATGCAATCAATGTATGTATATGTATATGTATATGTGTGTATATGTATAAGTAATTTTCTGCCTGTATTAATTTTCATTTAAAACGGCTTAACCAAGTAATTAATTATTGTCTAAACTATTTTATAGTTAATCTCTGTTTTAAGTGTCACAGGAGCTGTAGGCTGTTGTCTGTGCAAGTATGAAAAACACAATATAGTTTCTTATTATTCACTAATAACTGACAAACACAACTATGATGAATTGTTGAAATAAGATATAAAATTTAATTACAAATCATTTCTACAAATTAAAAAAAATGGTAACTAATTGCAATAACTTGTCCTTCCTTAAATAAATTTCATGTAAAAACGGTCATAGGTCTGTGTATGTATGTATGTATGTATGTTTTCTCTTTCTCTTAATTTCGAGTATATTTTTTTGACCGGCCACCTTCCTGGTGGCAAGGTGTGTAAAAGAAAAGAAATTGTCATCCCTTGAATCGCAAGAATGTTTTGCATATTTTGAAGGTGCCAGCTATCGCAGCCATTTGTAGACTATGAATTAGGGAGCTGCGCTTTTTGTCCGCAAATCCAAGTTCGGTCATACTTTGGTCCAAGCGGGTTGGTATATAACCCGTAGCACCAATAATGATGGGTATGAAGCTAAAGGTGTATCTTGGATACTGGATTTGTAAACTCCTCATCAATGGTCCGTAGATGTCCTCCTTCTCCTGTATTTTTCTGACAACGTTTACATCAAGTGGGCAGCTGATCTCCACAACAGAACACGTTTTCAATGTGTGGTCCCAAACTACAATATCAGGCCGGTTGTGCTTTAATTTGGTGGCAGTTTTTATTTTCAGGTTCCACCAGTATTCCTTAGTGCCTTCTGTCTCAATATATTCTTCCTCGTTTGTTGTTAATTTTGTTTTCCGAAGTGCGTTCCAGATAGTTCTAGCTATCCCATCGTGTCTCATGGGGAGGTAGTAGCGAGATGACATTCTTTCGCAGCTGGCAACAATGTGGCTTACATCCTCGATCTTTGTTTTACATAGCCTACATTTATTGTCAGCTGCTGGCCCTCCTCTTTTGTGCAGCAGATATTTGGTAGGGAGTTCTTGTTCCTGTATTGCATAGAGATATCCCTCAAGGTGTGATGTCATAAACTTGTCGGAACTCCATGCCAGGCTTTTTGAGTGGTTTATCCCCTCCATGGTCTGTGTTTTACGCCTCAAGTATCCATGCACAACTTTCTCTGTAAATTGGTCAATTTTTTTTTCTTGTTTGAATATTGAATAGGATCTTCCGATTTCTCTGGGTGAGAGATTTATATCAGGCTTTATTCCATATCTCTCCTCCAGATCAGTCGCTATTCTAATGATATTTCTTTTTTCATGCCCATAAACCTGAGCAAGATGGTCGCCAACCTTTTTCCTCTGTTGAAGGTGTTGCTTCAGTGTTACTATCCGGGTCTCATATGTTGTTAATATTGATTTTAGACCCCGGCCACCTTCCTTGCGTGAGAAGTATAGCCTATCCACATCACCATTGATGTTAAAGTTCCCAGTAACACTGAGAAGTTTGCGAGTTCTAACATCCATCTCACTTAGTTCTTGCAATGACCAGTTCAGTAGGCCAGATGTTGGCGTTAGAATTGGCACAGCATAGGTATTGTGGGCAATGTATTTGTTGTATGCTGACAGTTCTGATGACCATATTTTTTTTACTCTTCTGAGGTATTCAGTTCTGGTTCTCTCCTTATTTATGGGTCCATCATATCTGACATTCTCATCCTGTCCAAGATATCTGTAGTTGTCACCTGACTGCAGAGGTTGTATTGTCAGGCCGTTCATATCTAGATTTCTAGAGGAGGGCACAGCTCTTCCACGTTTTACTGCCAAATATGCACACTTGGACTCACCAAATTTCATTTTGATGTCGGTTGAAAATTGTGTAATGAGGTCCAATTGTTTCTTGATGTCATTGATATTTGGCCCATACAACTTCAGGTCATCAACAAAGAAAAGATGGGAGATACTTCTGGGCCCACTTCTTTGTCCACCTTGTTTCCTGAGTAGGTAAGATAGTGGATTCAGTGAGAGAACGAAGAGTAGTACTGACAAGCTATCACCCTGAAAGATGCCCTTCTGGTAATGTATCCTATCAGTCTTAACCTGCTCCTTCTCACCTCTAAGGATCAAATTGGTGTACCAGTTCTTGGTCAGGCGTTCAACAGCAGCTACTAATGGTTGTGGGACTTTAGCTAACTGTAAAGCCTTAATAATCCACCCATGAGGTACACTATCAAATGCTTTTTGATAGTCCAGCCACACGACAGTCATGTTTCTGCGATTCTTTGTTGTTTTTTCCTGAATCATTTTGTTAGTTAGTAGGTGATCTATGCAACGCCACACCTCCCTCTTTCCACCAGCTTGCTCAGGTGTTATGATGTTGTTGGTAGCACAGTGATCCTGTAAGAACAGGTTAAGGCACCCAGTATATAATTTATACATGATGTTTTGGCAGGCAATTGGGCGGTAATTTTTAGCAAGGGTGGTTTGGCTATTTTTGGGAATGAGGAGAGTAGTGGCAGTTGATAACCATCTGGGAAGTTCTTGTGTGCCCTTAATGGTTTCTGTAAACAGCCGTATGAGATCTTGCCGATAGAAAGTGAAATTCTTCAACCAGTATGTATGTATGTATGTATGTATGTATGTATGTATGTATGTATGTATGTATGTATGTATGTATGTATGCATGTATGCATGTATGTATGTATGTATGTATGTGTATGTATGTATGTGTATGTATGTATGTAGGTAGGTAGGTATGTATGTGTATGTATGTGTGTTTACATATGTATGTATATATATATATGAATATATATATGTATGTATGTATGCATGTATGTATTTATGTCATCTCTCCCGGGAGAGATGGCCCCTTAGCCTTTGTCAAGGCAGAATTCTAGGAGAAGGAAAACTCTGATATAGCACCTGCAACCCTGATGGTATCCAATGATGTTGACGTGTTCTTCTTTTTGGTAAATATCATCTTGGTTAAGAGAGTGGGACTGGCTTTGTGCAGTGCCTTTGCTCACTATAAAAGCTTCACGGCACAGGCATTGCTTTATATCTGGAGATCTCTCTGCACTTGTCATCACATGGTTCAATGGGCCCAGCACTATATGTCAGTAATTGTCACAAGTGTATTGTTTGTACCAAAGTTTTCAAGTCGCTGGCTGGACTAAAAAGTCACACTCGTTCAGCGCATCGGTAGGGGTTCTCCTACATGGATATAAAGTAGTAGCCGTACTCGAAAACGAGTTGGCAGCCACCATGTATATATGTATGTGAGTATGTACGTGTGTATGAATGTGTGTATGTGTGTATACATGTGTGTTTACGCATGTAAGCGCATGGCTTAGTGGTTAGGGCATTGGGCTTGCAATCGGGAAGTTGTGAGTTCGATTCTCGGACCGGGTGATTCGTTTAACCTTGAACAAGACACTTTATTTCACGCTGCTCCAGTTTACTAAGCTGTAGAAATTAGATGCGACGTCACTGGTTCCAAGCTGTATCGGCCATTTCAATCCCCTTGGACAACATCAGTGCCGCAGAGAATGGAGACTAGTATACATTGGCCACTGCTGGCCTTCCACAAACAACCTTGCCCGGATTTGAGCCACGGAGGGGAACTTTCTAGTTGCAAATCCCAAGGTCATTTGTAATCGAAGTAGCGGGTCGGTCTTTTTTACATGTATGTATGTACGTTCTTCTGGTTTTATAATTTCACAAGTTTTTTTTCCCAATAGAGAGAGAGTCGGTTTCTAACATAGACACAAGACTCTCTCATTGGAATGTACACAACATCTACTAGGTAGATTATGTATGGATGCATGTGTAGATATGGATGTTATTGTATGTGGGGATGTGTATGTTTTGAGTTGTATGTGTGCATGTGTAATTGCTTTGTATCTGTACATGTGTATATGCAGTTATTAGATGCAAAATATTTGGAATGTTTTACATATTTTTACTGTTCTATTAATGGATTGTACTTATAATTTCCTAACTAGTTGTGTTCTTTCTGTTCCTGAGAAGCTCAGCTTCTCAAGATTTGTATTGAGGCAGTTGCTAACATATCCTAGTGCCCCAATAATCACAGGCATAAATCTGAAGGTGTAATCAGGGTGGAGTATCTGCAGATTTCTCATCAGTTCTGCATAAATATTCTCCTTTTCGCTAATCTTTGATATTATCTGCTGGGCAGCTAATTTCCACTACTGTACATGCTTTCTTCTCCCTGTGCCATATCATAATATCTGGTCTGTATGTCTGCATTATATTGGGGTTTTTACTGGAACATTCCACCAGTACTCTTTCATATTATGTACATGGATGTCTTCCACATTGCTGTAGCTTTTAATGTGTTTATTATCGGGGCTATCTTTTTTACGAACTGCATTGTACAGTGTTTTGGCCACTACATCATGCCTCATATGTAGATAGTACCGCAATGACATCTTTGGACAGCTGCTGATGACATGGGTGATATCCTTGATGCTAGTTCTGCAGAGCCTGCACTTGTTATCACATCTAGGTGTTTTGTCTGCATCCCCATCTCTTTTGTGAATCAGGTATTTCGTGTTAATCTCCTGTTCTTGGAGTGCAAAAGCGTATCCTTCAAAGTGGGAGCCAATATACCGGTTGTTGGTCCAAGATAGACTACTTTCCTTATCTATATTACTCTCACTCTGGAACTTCCTGGCAACATATCCATGCATGATTTTTGGCTGATAAGCATGCAGTTTCTCATCCATGGATTCACTGCGATACTGCTGAGCGACTTCCCTGTGTGCGAGATTTTGATTATCACACAGGGAATATCTCTTGAGGAGTCCCTTCCCAACTCTTATGATCTTATCTGTTTCATGCAGATAGACTTGCTCGAGAAACGGGCTCCTACGCTTCGAGGTTCGTAGATGTTGTCGGAGGGATATGATGCGACATTCAAGTTCTGTCTGGACTGATGTTAGGCCTCTGCCTCCCTGCTTACTTTTCAAGTAAAGGCGGTCTATGTCAGTGTTGATGTATAAGTTTCAGGTGTTGTTTAGTATTTTTCGAGTTCCAACATCAACTGCTCGGATTTCGTCTATTGTCCAATTGAGTATTCCAAACGTTGGTGATAGGACAGGCACAGCAAACGCATTGTGAGCCACTGTTTTGTTTTGCGCAGAGAGTTCCGATTACCAAATCTTTCTTAATCGGGTGTAGTATTCCCTGGTTACGCGTTCCTTATTACAGATACCATTATAGGATACGTTCTCATCTACCCCCAGGTATCTGTAGCAGTCCTCATCAGATATCGGTGAAACAGTTAGGCCATTGATGACAATGTTGCTAGATTGGGTTGTTGTTTTTCCCCGCTTTACAGTCATATATGGACATTTATCTTGGCCAAACTCCATTCCTATATCCTTTGAGAATGTTGTAATCAGGTCAAGATTTTTCTTCATCCCATCCATGTTTTTGGCATAGAGTTTCAGATCACCCACAAAGAAATTATGGGTTAGGTTCGTATTTCTGTCCTCCTGTGAGCCAATGATGTATCCCTCACATTTCTTGAGCAGAAAGGGCAAGTGGTTTAGTGACCAGATGAATAATATCACAGAGAGACTGAAACCCCGAAATATACCTTTGCGATATTTTATTTTATCAGTAAAAATAGAGTCCCCCCTCCCTTAGGATAGTTGCCCAAGAAGAAGACAGCCTCTCTATGGCTCTGACAATAATGTCTGGGACTTTAGCAAGTTGGAGGGCCTCTATAATCCAAGAGTGGGTAACAGAATCGAAAGCTTTCCTGTAGTCAAGCCAGACTGTAGCCATATTCCTCCTAAGTTGTCGCACCTCCGACATCGCAGTTTGTTGATTAGGAGTTGTTCAGCACATCCCCAAACCCCTTTCTTTCCAGCTGCTTGTTCATCTATGATGATGTTATTATTTTCACAGTGATCTTGGAGGAATAGGTTCAGGCAGGCCGTATACATCTTATACATCAGGTTCTGGCATGCAATGGGTCGGTAGTTTTTTGCCAAGTGGGTGTCTTTGTTCTTAGGGACCAGTAATGTTTGTGTTAATGTCAACCATTCTGGTATAAGTGTATCTACCTTAAGAACTTGTTGGTAGAGCTCAGTAAGATACCACCGATAGAATATCAGTTTTTGTACCAGTAGCCGACAATCCTGTCTCTTCCTGGTGTTTTCTTATCTTGGAGTTTTCCTATCACAGTCTCAAGGGTACCCTCACTTATTTCGTACGTTTTTGTTGTAGTGTAGGAGCAATAGTTCTTTCGGATTTCTCTTAGCCACACTGCATCTTGGTTGAAATTCTTCTTTTCATCCCATATTTTGCTCCAAAAGGAATCTGTCTTTCTGGGATGGAGCCTTAGTGACACTTATTATTTTGTTCTTCATATCTCTATAGACTGATGTTTGGTTTCGTCTGAATCTTTTATTAAGCACTTTTCTCTCATCTACCTTCTTCAGGTATCGGCGTTTTTCGCTAACAGTTCTCAATTCTTGTTTGAGAGTGATCAGCTTATATTTAAGAGTTCTGTTTCTACTGTTACCAAACATCGTCTCTATTTTATTTTTCACTCTTTGTTGGTGAGGAGTGAGTTTTTTTTGTGTTTGTTTGCATGTAAGGAGCATTGTCACATATCCTATAGTTTTTCGTAGATCAGCAATCTTTTTTTCTATTTTAGTTATATATGATGGTATTTTTGGTGGTGTTCTGTTCTTGTCAATATCTCTGCTATCACCAAGATAATGCTTCACTGTCGTTGCTAAGGCATATAAACAGTCATTGATTTGCCAATATGTTGGGGTTTTTATCCGTCGTAAATATTCATCCCCTATTTCGTCAATAACACGTAATATTTCATTATTTATTTTTTTAATTATTTGTTTTTTAACAAGGTCGGTGAATTGGCAGTATCGGTAGAGGGTTGGACGCCATGCTTTCTAGCATAGTTACGTCCCTTTACGGTTTGAGTTCAAATCCCGCTGAGGTTAACTTTGCCTTTCATCCTTAAGGGGTCGATAAAATAAAGTACCAGTAATGTACTGGGTAATTGCTGGCCTTGTGTCTAAAGTAGAAACAATTATTTGTTTTTTTTATTAAACATTGTCGTTTTAATACGTTCAGCAAGAGACATATTTATACATGAATTAATTTCCCTCTGGAAGATTTCGTTGAGGGAAATTTTCAATTGTTTATACTTTTGATTATTATCATTATCGATAGTATTTTCCACAACAGTCGAGGTAGACTCGGATGGTACACGTGGTGTAAAATTTCTTCGATTATTATTATTATTTCTTCAATTATTATTATTATCGATAGTGTTTTTCCCAGCATTTGAGGTAGACTTAGATGGTACAGGTGGTGTTAAGTTTCTTACAGGCATAGTTGTTTCAAGGCGCTGTTCGACCTAGCTGCAAGGAAGTCTAGTAGCATAGCGACCTGTAGCATGTGTTGTTGATAACATGTTTGTTGTGGGGGACTTACAATTAATACTATTTATCTTATTTTTACGTTCAACAAACGTCGCTTGTTGGCGTAATTGTTTCGCTGTGAAATAATTTAGCTCTGTTCATATAGCCAATGGAGAGATTGTTTTTTGCCATTTTATAACAATTGCCATTTTATAACAATTAAATAAATCATTATTAAGTTCGCAACTCCAAGAGAAATGCGATTTATAATTTCGGTTGCTTTTGTAGCTACAACTGAATAAAGTTTGTTTACCTTTCTTGTTGTTTGTCTTCGATCCTTCCTTAATTTTGTTGATGATGTTGTGTTCAGCCATGCTGTTTGTAGCAAATCCTTGTAAAATGAATTATGTATTTAGTCGGATTTCTCTACGAATTCGAATAAAAGGTGTCTTCAGAAGATATAGTTATTCAACATGACTGTAGTTGTGGCAATACTGTCGGAGATAGTATTCATCTTAAATTTAATAAATAGTCTCCCACGCCAAAATATGCCACTGATAGCGTTGACTGTATAATGTATGTATGTATGTTATCTCTTTCTCTTAATTTCGAGCATATTTTTTTTGACCGGCCACCTTCCTGGTGACAAGGTTGTAAAAGAAAAGAAATTGTCATCCGTTGAATCGCAAGAATGTTTTGCAAATTTTGAAGGTGCCAGCTATCGCAGCCATTTGTAGACTATGAATTAGGGATCTGCGCTTTTTGTCCGCAAATCCAAGTTCAGTCATACTTTGGTCCAAGCGGGTTGGTATATAACCCGTAGCTCCAATAATGATGGGTATGAAGCTAAAGGGGTATCTTGGATACTGGATTTGTAAACTCCTCATCAATGGTCCGTAGATGTCCTCCTTCTCCTGTATTTTTCTGACAACGTTTACATCAAGTGGGCAGCTGATCTCCACAACAGAACACGTTTTCAATGTGTGGTCCCAAACAACAATATCAGGCCGGTTGTGCTTTAATTTGGTGGCAGTTTTTATTATCAGGTTCCGCCAGTATTCCTTAGTGCCATCTGTCTCAACATATTCTTCCTCGTTTGTTGTTAATTTTGTTTTCCGAAGTGCGTTCCAGATGGTTCTAGCTATCCCACCGTGCCTCATTGGGAGGTAGTAGCGAGATGACATTCTTTCGCAGCTGGCAACAATGTGGCTTACATCCTCGATATTTGTTTTACATAGCCTACATTTATTGTCAGCTGCTGGCCCTCTTCTTTTGTGCAGCAGATATTTGTATTGCATAGAGATATCCCTCAACGTGTGATGTCATAAACTTGTCGGAACTCCATGCCAGGCTTTTTGAGTGGTTTATCCCCTCTATGGTCTGTGTTTTACGTCTCAAGTATCCATGCACAACTTTTTCTGTAAATTGGTCAATTTTTTTATCTTGTTTGAACATTGAATAGGATCTTCCGATTTCTCTGGATGAGAGATTTATATCAGGCTTTATTCCATATCTCTCCTCCAGATCAGTCGCTATTCTAATGATATTTTTTTTTCATGCTCATAAACCTGGGCAAGATGGTTGCCAACCTTTTTCCTCTGTTGAAGGTGTTGCTTCAGTGTTACTATCCGGGTCTCATATGTTGTTAATATTGATTTTAGACCCCGGCCACCTTCCTTGCGCGAGAAGTATAGCCTATACACATCACCATTGATGTTAAAGTTCCCAGTAACACTGAGAAGTTTGTGAGTTCTAACATCCATCTCACTTAGTTCTTGCAATGACCAGTTCAGCAGGCCAAATGTTGGCGTTAGAATTGGCACAGCATAAGTATGTATGTATGTATGTATGTGTGTATGTATGTATGTATGTATGTATGTATGTATGTATGTATGTATGTATGTATGTATGTACAACCTGTCCCATGGTCGGGTCGTTGGCGACTAAATTGGCAACTCCAGCAAGGTTTCTTAGTGAGGAGGGTGACTTTGGACATCCTGCAGGACTAAAGACAAAACCTGTCAAAGGGCAAAGGAGACATTAAGAGTCAATGGCCCTCCAAAATCACCGGGAGAGGTGACCCCTTAGCCTTTGTCAAGGCAGAATACTAGGAGAAGGAAAACTCTGATACAACACCTGCAACCCTGATGGTATCCAATGATGTTGACTTGTTCTTCTTTTTAGTAAATATCATCTTGGTTAAGAGAGTGGGACTGGCTTTGTGCAGTGCCTTTGCTCACTATAAAAGCTTCACGGCACAGGCATTGCTTTATATCTGGAGATCTCTGTGTACTTGTCGTCACATGGTACCATGGGCCCAGCACTATGTGTCAATAATTGTCACAAGTGTAGTGTTTGTACCAGAGATTTCAAGTCGCTGCTTGGACTAAAAAGTCACACTCGTTCAGTGCATCGGTAGCGGTTCTCCTACATGGATATAAAGTAGTGGCCGTACTCGAAAACGAGTTGGCAGCCACCATGTATATATGTATGTATGTATGTATGTATGTATGTATGTATGTATTTATGTCAGGTCACCAGTTGGTGCTACTGGTAACATGTATTCCAGTACAACCTGTCTCATGGTCGGGTCGTTGGCGACTAAACTGGCAACCCCATCAAGGTTTCTTGGTGAGGAGGGTGACTTTGGAATCCTGCAGGACTAAAAACAAAACCTGTCAAAAGGGCAAAGGAGCTCTTAAGAGTCAATGGTCATCCAAAATCACCGGGAGAGATGACCCCTTAGCCTTTGTCAAGGCAGAATTCTAGGAGAAGGAAAACTCTGATATAACACCTGCAATTCTGATGGAATCCAATGATGTTGACTTGTTCTTCTTTTTGGTAAATATCATCTTGGTTAAGAGAGTGGGTCTGGCTTTGTGCAGTGCCTTTGCTCACTATAAAAGCTTCACGGCACAGGCATTGCTTTATATCTGGAGATCTCTCTGCACTTGTCGTCACATGGTACCATGGGCCCAGCACTATATGTCAATAATTGTCACAAGTGTAGTGTTAGTACCAGAGTTTTCAAGTTGCTGGCTGAACTAAAAAGTCACACTCGTTCAGCGCATCGGTAGGAGTTCTCCTACATGGATATAAAGTAGTGGCCGTATTCGAAAACGAGTTGGCAGCCACCATGTATGTATATATGTATGGCTGTAGAAGCAGCATTGTCGAATGGTTAAGAAGTTTGAGTAGTTATCATTATGTCCTGGGTTCAATTCCTAGACGTGGTATCTTGGAATCGACCAATGTCTTGTGAGTGTGACTGTATTGATGGACATTTTTTGGAAGCTTATCCGATGGAATCTACCTATAATTGATGGGTGCCAAACCTGTCACATACTCCAACTTGCCACGTTGAATCTCCCTGAGTAGTATGTTAAGAGACACATCGCCGTGAAATGCACAGCCACTAGCACATTAATTTCATGAGAAATATGTTCCATTGATCGAACAAATGGAAGAACACTCATCGTTGAAACCGATCGAGATCTTACATCAACAGCAACAAGATATGACATCAAATCAATAAGAATTCATTTAAACTATATTTTAAAACCGAATTTAGCCAGTTTCTGTTTAATGCTAAAAGCAGTGAATTCGTCTTAAATGAAGTATATTGCTATATTTAAGGTTCTATTATAGTCTGGTATAGGAAACTAGAAATTATTGATGTTATCCATTTATCGAAGTTATTATTATCAATTTAATTCATCAGCAAAGATACAACTTCACGAAAAACCAAAAATACATATCCATGATGTTTGATGAGCTTAAATAACAGGTTGTTGTAGAAACCTATAACACACACACACACACACACACACACATATATATATATATATATATATATATATATATATATATATATATATATATATATATATATACAGTATATAATATATAGATTCCCGAGTTGTGTCGGGGGTGGGTAATCACAGTGAAAAAAGTTACTCAATACATTGGTAGAGATTAGGCATCTTCATAATATATATAGATGATTTCTATAGGATTAGGACTGTTTCATACGTATGAAATCATCAGTCATTGCTGAATGAAACAGTTCTAATCCTGTAGAAGTCATCCCTATATACATATAATAAAGATACACCCACACACACACATACACACGCAGGCACACATACACACACGCAGACATACACATACGCATATATATATATAAACATGTGGATCCGGACATTCCGCAACCAAATCGGCACGCCACTCTGTACACCAGATTATCCACACACCTCATCCATCCTGATAAATACTTTTCTTTTTACTTCCACCTCCCAACCTTCTCTTGTTGAGAAATGGCTGTCTCAAGTTGGTCCGAGAGGCTCGTTCGGAAAAAAATGTATAATTAATTAATATTTTAAAGGCCTACAATATCAAAACTATCAAAGATAATGACCTAATACTTGATATTTTTCCATCATATAGGTACAGGAGCTAGTATGAATCTTTTCAGGGGGATCTGAGGGGAGTGACCCGGGACCCTCTGGGTGATTTGAGATGGAATGGCCCTATATATATATATATAGGAACGAGTAGGACCCCGACGGCTGAGCTCAAGCCGTTTCGGCGGCTAATTCTGGACGCATGGTGCGTTTTGGTCCATCTGGTTCCTTACCACATTTCCTTCGCTATATATATATATATATATATATATATATATATATATATATATATATATATATATATATATATATATACATAGTATATATTATGTATATATATATATATATTTGAAAAAAGATTCCAGGTTAACTTCCCTGGAGAACTTTCTCGCACTCGTCGGTGGCGATTGTGAAACTGAGATCAGGTTGTGTTGTGACGTGTGACTCTATATACAAGAGAGATTTGGATGTGTCTGGGGGTGGGGTGCGGTATTAATGAGTGTGGGAGTAAAGGAGTCTTGATGAAGATTTAAAGAAATGAACGCTTATACACACACACACACACATATACATATGGTGACAGCAAGATAATGGGTTGGGAGTGGTGCTTTTTTTAAAAAGAGAGTTTAAGAAAGGGGCTTATAATATTATAATATTATAAAATTATAAAATTAAATCTAATTGTTTAGAACTTCAAGTGAAGTCATTCTTTTCCCTTTTTCAAATATATCTAACTGTACCAAGGATTTCACACATTTTCCAATATATATATATAGGAACCAGTAAGACCCCGACAGCTGAGCTCAAGCCGTTTCGACGGCTAATTCTGGACTAAATGAAAATTTATCCTGGTATTTAAATAGCCGATCTTCTCAAGGGGTAATTCCATATATGGTCAAAGTGATTGTCAAAAATCAGTAGTAATTCTGTGGTTGCAAATTAGTAGGGGAGATGGTGGCTAAACCTGCCAGTAGGAGAAAGAGGGGAGGGGGTGGAGTAGACCCAATCAAGCGTTTGTAGTGTCAGCTACAGCTGGGCATGAGGTCAAAGAAGCTACAGGGGAGGGGGAGGGGGAGGAAGTCGGAACGGTAAGTAGAACAATGGGGGGTAGAAATATATAGGAAAGAAAAAATACTGAGAGTGAAGAAAAGCAAATAAGTGTAAAGAAAAACAAATTAGTGTAAAGAAAAAAGTAAAGTAAATTAAATTCTACGACCTTGGTCTCTAGCTATTGTTAGGCTAGAATAAATAAATAAAGAAAGAAAGAAGTAAAGAAAGAAATAAAGAAATAACGAAATAAGTAAAAGAACTAGGTGGGACGGAATAGGCGAGGACCCTTTTAAGAGGTATAAGTACGTAAATGATACGGTGACGGGTCAACAAAAGGGGCCAAAATACTAAAGAGACTACCACGAAATAAACAATAAAGGTTTCCATCCCGGGCACAATTCCAGCAACCACCCAGTGCAGCAAAGTGAACTAATACGAGATAATAATTCTGAGTCCCGAGAAAAATATATACTAATGCTAACTCTAAAAGATCTAAAACAAGCTACATGAAAGTTCGTACGAAGTAAAGGTAGAATACGGAAAAATAAATTCAGAATCCACCCCGCCCAAAAGAAAAGCGAAGAAAGAAATACTGAAACGAAAAAATAAGGCATAAGTGCCACTAAGAAATATAGAGGGCATAGAGAATAGTGGGAGCGGTCGGAAAAAGGGGACAAGTATCCGGGGTCTAAACCAACTGCTATAAAGGGCGGAGTCCGCCAAATCTATCCTAGACTAGGGGAGGGGGTGGGGGTACTAAGGCTACAAGGGGCCAAAGGGCAGCCTCGGGTGGGCGAGAAAAGACGCCGACAAAGGAGAAGAGCTGGGGTAGAAGGACTAAGGAGAGAGGGGGGAATGAAGGAAATAAAGGAAGCGATAAAAGAAACAAAGAAGATCTTACGTCTCCCTTGGCAAGCAGGGGTTACCCATTGCAAAATCGGCAAGTGGGGTGTTATAGCCCTAGTCTACCCCCCCGGGTCATTATGGGGTTTGAGGGCGAGGTAAGTCCTACGCAATCTATGTTTACATGCAGTAACCAGTTCATTCTTGTTTAGGAGTTGGTCCGTCGAAAACAGCATTTGTAAAGTTTCCTCCGAGCATAAATTGCACGGACGGCGTCCTCCCGTGTAAGAATTGGCTCTGGACAGTAATCTCCAAGTGAGATCATAGGTGATGTTGTTGTCCTTGAGGTCCCATATGTGGCCCGAAAGTGTAGTGGCGTGACGCCGGGCCGGGTTTCGGAAGGTATGTCTATGTTGGTATAGCCGGGTCTTGAAGTCACATGCGGTAAGTCCTATATAGGCTTTGTGGAGGTATCCGTCCTCACGTTGCACTGGTAGATCACATTACGGTCTCTGCATCTATTGTCGAGTGGGCAAATAGATCTATCCGGGCAGTTACACCTCCTGGTCGGTTCTCCACTGCTATTTAGGTTATTTCTGCCATCGGGGTTGAGTTTTTTGTTGTTAGAGGAGACGATGTTTTGTGCGAAGTTTGGTGTAGTGCTGTAAGAGAGTTTGATGGTATTTTTGTTAATTATGTTGTGGTAGCGGTGTTGTAATGGGAAGTGTTTTTCAATGAGCCTAAAGAATAGTTTCCCGATGGGAGTTGTCACCTCTGCGTTGTGGGGGAGGATTGAACCATGTTACATTGCGTGAGCGGCGGTGTCTCCTGCTGGTTCCGCTAATGGGAGCTGGACAGTAGGATATTTCCTCCCGGAAACCACTCCGCTAGAGGGCCTGGTTGTAATAAGGCGCATGTTCATCGAATATCCGCTCATTAATGACAAACGGGATATGCGGAGGGAGATGTTTTTGACCAGGTTGTTTGTGATGTTCCTAGGATGGTTTGATCGGCGGTGGATGTAGTGCAGATTGTCATTAGGTTTCCTGTATGGGTAGTACAGGTCGTTTTCGAGGTCGAGGGTCACGTCCAGGAAGTTTACTCTGGTCAGGGACGTTTGTAGGGTTATTTTAAATCCCCAGTCGCGGAAGAATCTGATTAATTGTTTTGGCCCCTTTTGTTGACCCGTCACCGTATCATTTACGTACTAATACCTCTTAAAAGGGTCCTCGCCTATTCCGTCCCACCTAGTTCTTTTACTTATTTCGTTATTTCTTTATTTCTTTCTTTACTTCTTTCTTTCTTTATTTATTTATTCTAGCCTAACAATAGCTAGAGACCAAGGTCGTAGAATTTAATTTACTTTACTTTTTTCTTTACACTCATTTGTTTTTCTTTACACTTATTTGCTTTTCTTCACTCTCAGTATTTTTCTTTCCTATATATTTCTACCCCCATTGTTCTACTTACCGTTCCGACTTCCTCCCCCTCCCCCTCCCCTGTATCTTCTTTGACCTCATGCCCAGCTGTAGCTGGCACTACAAACGCTTGATTGGGTCTACTCCACCCCCTCCCCTCTTTCTCCTACTGGCAGGTTTAGCCACCATCTCCCCTACTAATTTGCAACCACAAAATTACTACTGATTTTTGACAATCACTTTGACCATATATGGAATTACCCCTTGAGAAGATCGGCTATTTAAATACCAGGATAAATTTTCATTTAGTCCAGAATTAGCCGTCGAAACGGTTTGAGCTCAGCTGTCGGGGTCTTACTGGTTCCTATTACCCACTCTACTACCTCAAGTATTGAGTACTTTGGTGCGTTATGGTCCACCTGGTTCCTTACCACATTTCCTTCGTTATATATATATATATATATATATATATATATTTAAACATGAAGCTATATAAGGCATCCAATGAGTCCACAGGACGCAGCTAGATGAAGCAATTGAGTTGAAACTTCGAAGTCAATGCCAATTTTCTACCTAAAAAATAAATGTCTACACTCTCCCTACCATTATTGAGTGCTCGTTCAGGTAATATTTGAATTTTTTAAATACTACAGCATTTCAGTATTCTCAACACATGTTTTTATTTTATATATATAAAGGTTAAAGACCTCCTTCGGTCACGAATGACCATGGAATTTGCACCTAGAAAGGTTCCCGGGCAAGTTTGTTTGTGGAAGACCAGCAGTCGCCCATGCATACCAGCCTCCCCTCTCTACGCCACCAATGATATCCAAGGGAAAGGCAATGGCCTAAATAGTTTGACACCAGTGACGTTGAAACTCATTTCTACCGCTGAGTAAACTGGGACAAGGTGAAATAAAGTGTCTACTCGGAATATCGTTATTTTCTCAATGAAACTGCAGTAGGGACATTAAAGTAAGTAAGTAAAGATTGTTTTCTTATCTTGTTTCCTTTTCCCAGATACGATTTTATTAAGCTCTGAATGGGTTGATCTTTGTTAATTCCTTCATAGCGCAAAACTTAGTGTCGGTTGGACGCCTTTATATGTATCTATACTTGTGTAAAAATATATATATTTCTTCATTTAATTTGTATATATATATATATGTGTGTATGTATATATATATGTGTGTGTGTGTGTGTGTATTTAGACAAGCGCACACGAACATATATACAGAAAACCCACCCACACGTATATATCTTTATCATACATGTTTAAACAAAGACACCCCCCCCCCCCCTTAATTAGTTGCGTAAATTCTAAATTCAAGAATTAACATTTACCAGACATTGAATGTTATAATGAATCTAGTATACTTTAGAGAGTATATCTTTGACAGCAATTACAATTTTGGCATACGTGTCTCTGTACACAGAGCTGTATTTACTAATACTATTTCTCTTCTTTCCTCTACCGTTCATTGCCTGTTATCAAATGCTGTACGTCTTTTAAAACAATAACGAAAGAGTAAAAATGTACAAAGAAAGCAAATTCCACTACAGAATTACCAACATACATCGCATTTCTAAACTTAGCTCCCCTATTGATATGTAATGCTATGTTTTATATTCCCTAGGGCTGGCATTAGTAAATACATTTGCGTGCAGAAGCTACTGACATGCAACCTTCGTGGAAGAATAAGAAAAAATAAAATAAAATAAAAAGCTCAAATTTACATTAAGTTAAGCGTGCCGGCCATTTTGATCTTCAAATGAAGAGTAAATTTCCGACTTACTTTATTTTATTCTATTTTAGATTTTCTTAGTCTTTGATGTCCTCAAAATATTAAGGAATTTTCTAGTAAGAAAAGAAATGAAGAATTAATGTAGAATAATTATGTTCTATCAAACATCCTCAAACTTTTATAAACAACATTATTTATTCTGATGTTTTGTGTATAAGACGTCTTAAACATATTTATAAAAAAATATAGACAGGAAAAAATAGAAAAGTAATCAAAGTGAAATATACTTCTATAATTCTAGCTAGTAAATTTACTCGATAAATCACGCGTGTATTTTTGTTTCCTTATCACAGAGAGATCTCCGGGAATCGAAAGTAAGGGAAAAGAACGATAGAAAGTATTTATCGCTTTCGTTTTATTTTTAATGATTTTAGCTTTGTTTCCCTTTAATATTCTTGTGAGAAAAGTTAAACAATGACAGGTGGTTCTTCATTGTTCCCAGGCATTGTGCTTTTGTAGTGTATAAAATTTTAAATTCACACTTTATTTACTTTAAATAGCTATTGTTTCATAGATCTTTCCACGCATTACAAATTACCATTTAGTAGTGAAAATGGTCGTGTTAAAATAAAAAGTATAAAGAAATAAATAATCTAATAAATATTTAAGGAGTCCAATAGCTATAACATTGTTGCTCTGCTATTCATGAAAATAAAAATTGATTTGTAATTAACTCTTATTTAAATAAACTAAACTAAATACCCGTTCACGGGTGGGGAAGATATAATATGAAAAGCAAATTTCTTTTACCATCCTAATTTAATATTCAAATGACGTAAGTAGCATTAACAGAACTCCAATATTGTTCTTCAAGTATACGTTTCTCTCTCTCTCTCTCTCTCCCTCTCTCTCTCTCTTT
>OZ024742.1:186700823-186725823 GCA_964016885.1 Eledone cirrhosa
AGAGAGAGAGAGAGAGAGAGTCAGATCCAGGGAACAGGGCCCGAAGATAGGAAGGGGAAATGGCTGGATCATTTTAAGACCCTACTAGCAGAGCGATCTTCCACAGCCCAGGACACTGGGGAGATTACACAGCTGTTTCAGGAACTGGATATTGAGACAGGACCCTTCTCCAGAGAGCAGCTTCAGCCAAGAAGATCAAGGAGGGCAAGGCCCATGGAGAAGATGGAGTGGCATCAGAGGTGATGAAGAGGTGTGATTTTGATGATATCATCCTGGAGTTTCGTAACCAGACACTAGAGAAAGGAGTTGCTCCGAATCAGTGGAAGATCAGTAACATCGTCCCAGTGCCAAAGAAGGGAGATCTCCCTAACACCAACAACTACAGGGGGATCTCACTGACGTCACTTGTGGCAAAGACCCTCAACAGGATGATTCTTAACAGGATCCAGCCCGAATTGGAGAAGAAGCTCAGGGACAACCAGAACGGCTTCAGAGAGGGAAGATCAACCACCAGTCACATCCTGGTGCTAAGGAGGATATTAGAGGGAAGCCTTCCTGTTGCCATGGTTTTTATTGAAGGTCTTTGATTCTGTGTAGCATCACTCTCTGATGAAAATCTTACAGGCTTATGGAATCCCCAAGAAGATAGTGGACCTGATATCACTGCTCTACACCAACACCAGGGCCCAAATCCTTACACCTGACGCGATAACGGTGTTCTTTGAGATACTGGCTGGAGTGCTGCAGGGAGATACATTGGCTCCCTACCTTTTTATCATCGCAGTAGACTATTGTATGCGCCTTGCGCTGGAGAAACACCAGGACTCTAGCTTTAATGTAGCACTGGCTCAGAGCAGGAAAGTTAAGGATTAAAAGATATCAGATACTGAATTTGCTGACGACATAGTTCTGGTGACAAACCCAGTGAAGGAGGTAGAGCAGTTAAGGCAGGAGGTGGAGCCTGTGTCGATGAGTGTGTGGCTAAGAATGAATGAGATTAAGACCAAGTATCTGGAAGAGAACATTAAGAAGCCAGAGAAGATTATGAATGTAAGCGGGAAGCCGGTAAAGTTGGTTGAGGACTTCGTGTATCTGAGAGCAAAGATTGGGAACAGAGGATGATGTGGTTGAGAAGAAGAGCAAAGCCTGGGTTCCATGCCATAGTTTGAGATCGGTGTGGAAGTCGGACCTTCGTACATACCTGAAGATCCGCCTCTTCGTTGTTACAGTGGAGTCTGTGCTACTGTACGGGTCTGAGACTTGGACACCGACACGAAACTCACTCAGTTGGACGATGGCTGCTACACGATAATGCCGAGGATGACTTTGAACTTTAATCACTATAAACCAAGGATGAAGAACTCAGAGCCTCCAAAAGTTCAGCTCAGATGTAACACATAGGAGACAGAGGTTAGCTGAACATGCTCACCGACTTTCAGAGTTGACACTCCGCTCAGTGTTCCTGTGGGAGTCCCTACACGGATACACTAGAAGAGAGAGACCGAGGTTGTCATATATTGATGCCCTAAGGACAGACACTGGTCTCTGGGAGACTCAGGACATGGCAGCGATGGAACTCGTCCATGGATCTCGGGAATTTTACCCGCCCTATATATATATATATATATATATATATGTGTGTGTGTGTGTGTGTGTGTGTGTGTGTGTGTGTGTGTGTGTGTGTGTGTGTGTGTGTGTATGTGTGCACGCGCGTGTAAAATAAATAATTAAGACGTTTGTTATGTTTAAAACATCGTAGTCGATATATGAGACATGTTAAGTTATAATACATCATTCTTAATAGGAATTCTTGAAGAATTCTGGTTAGAAAAGAACAAAATTAAGAAAGAAATGACACCATTTAAATAAGGGTCAGAGATGGTTATGTAATTAAGGAATTCTCACAACGACCACCTGGTTTCAGGTTTAACCGTTGTGTATGTGATGTCTATAGTTTTAGCTTGACGAATTTTGTAGAAGTCCACCATGCACACACACACATATGTATATTATATGTGCGTGTGTGTGTATATATATATATATATATATATATATATATATATATATATATATATATATATATATATATAAATAAACGGAAAAAATGAAACGAAATTTCATTTCCCACTCTTAGTACGGCTGTTACTTAAATATAAGTATGTATACGTACATACATATATGTATACGGGCGTACAGTAGTATGTATATATATATACATACATGCACACATATATATATATGTACGTATGGATTCACCGAACATTTATTATAATGCTCGGTGTGTTTGTAAACAAACATCCCGTATTAAGCCGTAGTGTCCAGCAACCATCGTTGCTCGTTTGTTCAACACTGACAAAGGAACGCTGTACTAGTTTGAAGCTTATTAGCTATCGTCAGCAACGTATACCTTCCTGCCAGATTGTTGAACGTATATACTTACCTTATGCATATTAACGGCTGAGTAGCCCAATTTGCATATCGAGTGGGTTAATCGGCCGGGTGCACCGAAAACGATAAACGGAAAACATGAAACGAAATTTCATTTCCCACTCTTAATATATATATATATATACTACCAAAATTAGATTAAAGATGTCATGTCTGAGAATATCAGAAGCATGCGTCATACCATTCGTGGAATAAGCTCAAAGATTCCAAGTAGTTAATTCGAGCATTTATTAACATTAAAATTAAAAGTTGAATGACATATATATAAAATAAACACATCAAACAATTACAGGGGATAATTTGTAAAGAGTGCAAACACATAGTTACGGAGGTGACATATTAAAAATTAAGAAGAACCTTGAATATAGATACCTTGCAATAATGATTAATCACCCTTTGTATATATTCCATTGAAGAATTATATTTCACCATTAATCGGTGAATCATAGATGTTAAATCTTAGATCATCAGCAAAGGCGAAGATTTAACTATGATTACACAATAAAAGCAAATCAGGGAATAACGGCGAAAAAGCACATGTGGTTTAAAAACACACACATCGCTCCGCCGTCGAGCCAGTGACGTGAATATGATTATCGACAGTCAGAAATAACAGTGTATATATACATTTTAATTATATATATATTTATATTAGTTTTGCGAGGCCAGCGAAATAGAACTTAGAAGGCCAATGCTAAACAGAAAAAAATGAATGGAATAACAACAACACCCAAACAAACAATACTGACCTAAGAGAAATATAAATAGATAAATAAATAAATAAATACACATACAAGCACAATAACAACAAACACATATAAACACACACTAGTAAACTAAGATAGAATACAATAATCAAAACACAGTCACCCAAACACGAACACACATCAAACACTATACACGCACGCAAACGCATGCGCAGATAAGAAGAAAAAAAAAATAAACAGATTAAATAAAGTTGGCGTAGACATACAATACAACGGGAGGAAACATAATAGCACCACTGACGATGTTGCAGATGTGCAACGACAGAACTTTATTAGACTATATATATGTGTTTGTGTCTATATTGTATCTGTATTTTTGACCGTTGGTCAGTCAATGGTAAACATTGAGGACGGAATAAATTAAATTAACTGATATAAAAAACACAGAAGCGAAAACCAACCAAACAGTAAGTGTGTTCTGGCAATATTATTACAACAATATGACCCTCCCCAAATATATATATATATATATGAATACTAACCAATACTTATTACTAATTTATACTTATTCCTAATTAAACTGAATACTAACCAATACTTATTACTAATTTATACTTATTCCTAATTAAACTATTTTTCACTGGGAAAAAATTGTCAGCATTTTCTTTTCCTTTTTACTAATATATATATATATATATATATATATATATATATATATATATATATTAGTAAAAAGGAAAATAAAATGCTGACAATTTTTTCCCAGTGAAAAATATTTTAATTAGGAATAAGTATAAATTAGTAATAAGTATTGGTTAGTATTCAGTTTAATTAGGAATAAGTATAAATTAGTAATAAGTATTGGTTAGTATTCAGTTTTAGTTTTAAGTTTTTACCGGTTGCGCATTTCTAATGCTTTTCAAAAATAATTTTGAGATAGAGCGCTCGTGATGTTTGCTCTAATCTATATATTTATATATATATATTTATATATATATATATATATATATATATATATATATATATATAGATGTTTGCTCTAATCTCTCTCTCTCTCTCTCTCTCTATATATATATATATATATGTACATTTAATATAGAAATGGCTTACTTACTGTGATTACTCCCGATTGAACCCGGGATACACATATATGTATTTACATATATACATACGTATTATATATAGATATATATAGGAAAATATTCAAGACCCCGACGGCAGAGATCAAGCCGTCGAAACGGCTTGAGCTCTGCCGTCGGGGTCTTGAACATTTTCCTATTACCCACTATACCACCCTAAGTATTGAGTATACTGGTGCGTTATGGTCCATCTGGTTCCTTACCACACTTCCATCGTTATATATATATATATATAAATACGAAATATATATATATATATATATATATATATTATGAGACACACTATATATATAATATATATATGTATATACATATATATATTTATATATATATATATATATATACATATATATATATATATATATATATATATATATGATTGTACATATAATTGACCTCCTATCCAACACAAGAGACATACAGATACATATATATATATATTGATGTACAGTGGAGTGACATATATTATACTATACTATATTTGTATAGCAATTCAAATTTAGAATCAAAATTACAATTAAAATACATGCGGCAGATAACACAGATAATGCAAGAGAATAGTCAGATAATCAGATCTAGTAGATAGTGTATGCGTTAGTCATACATAGAGCATGCAAGTGTGTCTCATTTATATAAGAGTATTGTTTGGCAAGGTATTATGTGTAATACAAGCACTTTAAGCGAGTAAGCAAGAGTACTATGGTGATTGTAGTGGGAGGGTATTTTTTGTATAGATCAAATAAGTATGTGTGCAGGAAAAGAAAAAGAAAAAGAAAGTTATAGTTTTCACATCCACCACCATTTTCATATCCAGAAAAAGGAAGTTATGTTTTTCACCTCCATCACATATGTTACGATGAATTCGTATTGAATGTTTGATGTAGTAAATGATTGTAACATATTGAGGCTCAGTGTCATTTAATCCATATTTATATAATAGCTTCTTTCTGCTGCGTGAATTTACAGCGTTTATTATCCGGAAGTAGGTATGCAATTAAGGGGAGTTAATGCGTAATGGGAGGTAACTAGCTGATTCTCATGACTAAATTCATTGTTCTAACATACATTATATAGTGCCTCAATTGAGTCCCTTATATAAAAGGTTATATATTTATATCTAACTTTAACTAGTCTACTCTATCATAATGTATTACATGTATCTATAGGAAGTTGATTACTCATTATACAGCGCTATAATTGAATTTCTCACACAAAGTGCTATAGCTTTATATCAAATTCACTTTAAATACACTTTAAATACAGTCTACTCTCAAAACATATCAAAGGTCCAATTAGATTTTTGTCTACTTAACCTTTGGTAAGCTATGGAGCAGCGTACGGCTGTATGCATGATAAAATTAGATACATCTCTTGGGTAAACAAATACATCCCCCATATACAATGTCATTAATCTATCCATTAAGTTATACATGCATATATAATTCATATATAATTCATTGTACCACACTACATATAAGTTAGTCAGATTCTATATACATCCAATGTTATTACTCTATACATTTAATTACAAATGCATATATAATTCATTGTTGTATCTAGTATCTAAAGTTTATATAAACTTTATTATATTTCAATCCCTATATAATTATAAGTAATTAAAAGTAATTGTATTAAAAGTTCGTGTTTATGGGGATATTTCTAGGGTATAAAGTTATAGATAGATAGATAGAATGATTTGTGTCGAGGAAAGGGTGGATCAGAGAGTGTGGTGTAGTGGTGGAAGGCAAGCCCTTGAGGTGCGGTGTTAAAAGTGGTGATGAGTTCAAATCTGATATTGTTATATATTAGGTTTAAAGCTTTGGAAGGAGTGTCGGAAGCGGTGCTGGCACGACGCAAACACTTCCGATTTTTTTTATTAAGGATGTTAAGGTTCGAAAAGATTATAGTATGGATCTCTAGTAGACAGAGGTTACAGAATTTATTAGGTGGTTTGTACGATGCCGCCTTACCTATCACTTCCCATTGAAGTGTATATGATCTATTTTTAGTTTTCAGATAGTGTATGTAGCTAGATAGTGAAGTGGAGTTGGCTAGACTGTGTTTTTTGATAGAATGGAGATGTAAGTTGTATCAGTTCGAAGTAGAGCCTATATAGGTTTCAGAAGTGTTGCTAGTTCTGACCGTGCATGAGTAAATGATGTCCCTGATTAAGCAGTTTTTACCTAAAGGGCAGGTTCTATTAGATCTAGAGTTACATTTATTTTGGATGTTAACCTGTCGGTTGCTAGGTATTGCATTATGGCTATGAAGGTTGTCGCTCCTAATGCTATTGATTTCATTAGTGTTATTACTATTATTAATATTGATCAGGGTTTGTAGTTATTACGTTGTTTTGAAAGGTTACCCCCTGCTGTGTTTTAGTTTGTTGAAAGTAAGTATTAATCTTTCTTTTATTGCTACTAGCTATGTGGTATGCTATGTTAGGCGTGGTAGAGTAGGAGATTTTAATGATGTTTTTATTTATAAGATTATGGTACTTGTGGCTAGATGGGAAGTTTTTTTATCCAGGATTGAGAAGAAAGCCTTAGGTAGGTTGGTAGAGACGTTTAGATTGAAAGGGGGGTTGAAAAATGTATTAGTTCTTCTATTTTTGTTTTTTATATCTGTTGAGGTGTTTCCGTTTATAGTATTTTGGTGTCTTCTCTGGTGCGAGTTATGTTTGATGCTACCCTTCGTATTAGTGTGTGTGTGGTTATTACTCTTATATAGCTTTTATTCTAGTGAATTCTATATAACTGCTCTGTAGAACAACATTGAGCTATTTATCTTACTGGTAATAAGGTAGTAATAAATTACTGACCTTCCCTGTTTATAGTTCAAAATATACATAATTATAAATAGTATCCTTAATATTATATAATCTCCTAGACATAATAATTAATTAATTAATTTAATTAGATAATTCTGTTGATTGGTTAATTATTTATGTTTGTTTAATAACATCTAGTTGAGAGATTTTATTCGGAATGTTGAGAGGAATTAATTTTCCTTTCCTTTGTTAACACTTTGAATTTACCCGCCAAAAACTGGGGTTGCTTCCCTTGTTGGAAATAACACGTGACAACGAAATGATTGAAGGCTGTCTATCGTAGCAGTCGCATGGAGTTGATGTTCACACCCGTTTGAGGCAAAAGAACGGAATGCCTGTCGATGAAGTGAATCCCCTGTTTGATCATGGAATACCACAAGCTTGCGTGTTACGTAAGTGGGATTGATGATTTCTATTCATAGTAACATATCGGACGTATTACAGAATATCGTTCGATCTGTCCAGGTCTGTTGTTTTAACCTGATTAGTTATTTCGTTGTTTTGGTATTGTATGGTTGGGTTTTGCCTACCGCAATTTTCAATTTGTCAAGCTATGTAAACGTAATGTTATTACTCTAAGGACCTACCCCTACTGTGTGCTTTGCTACTCATTCCTTATGGTACGTCGACTTTGCTTGGCCACAACCAAAGTTTCGATATTACTAAGTTTCCACTTGTATATATATTTATATATATATATTTATTAAAATAACAAATTTTAGTCTTCAAATTTATTATTATTACTATATATATATATAAACATATGTATATATATATATATATATATCTGTGTGTGTGTGTGTGTGTGTGTGTGTGTGTGTGTGTGTGTGTGTGTGTATAGCAGTCACTTTTTCAGCTGAGTGGCATAAAGTCATTTGCTTAAGGGCACAATGCCTTAAACGGTGTGAGAGTCGAACCCACGATGTTTTGGCCGTTCCGTAAGCACATCACTCTAACCACCAGGCCATGAAGAAAGTATCATAATTGAACCACTGACGACTGGAAATAATTTAAATAGTTTTGGGATAAGATGTAGAGAAATGATATGGAATTATGAGAATAAAGAGAATAATGCAGAAATCTTAATAAAGATCGCTATGCAATGCCTTTGACCAGTTCTTAAGCACTTGGCATATTGAACAATCTGTGATGTTGGCAACAATATATTTCGCATATCTCGACTGTCAGTGAGATATTTGATAACGCTGAATATCTCAAGTTTTTATCAGAAACTTTTAAGCTAACTGGCTCCGTTAATGGAGAAAATTAGGTGTTTCAGCCCGTTAATCAAAGATTTTATACCGCCAAAATAAATTGATGAATTGTTGATAGTAATCCATTGAAATAAGAACGTATGGGAGATAGTCAAAGGTTGACTATCATCAACGATAGGCATCACTTTTACATAAGATTAAAACAAAAGGCGATGGAAATTAAATGAGTAAACTTTAGCAAATGAGATTTAAATCATGGGACTCCAAAATGATCAATGCGACTACACTATATAGAGCTAGACAGGATTAATCGGGGATGGATGGGATGTTTCAGGGTTAGATTGCATTACCCAGAAGTAAATGTGGCAACCCGAGATGGATAAGATTTTTAAGGGGTCGATGGCAGTATCCAGAGATGGATGTGGATATAGGAAGGTTGATGGGACATTCCTGGGATAAATTGCACTACCGAGAGGTAAATGTGGCTATCCAAGTGCGGATGAGAGTTTCCATGGGTCAATTACACTACCCAGAAGTGAATATGGCTACCCGAGGACCAATGGGACTTTTTAAGGGTCATTTACACTATTCAGAGGTGAATGTATCTACACGAGGGTGGACTGGACGTTTCAGTGTTCGATTGCGCTACCCCCTGAGGTAAATGTGACAACCGATGGTGGATGGGATTTTCAGGGGTTGATGGCACTAGCCAGAAGTGAATGTGGCTACCCAAGGGTGGATGGGATGTTTCCAGGTTTGATTGTACCACCCAGAGGTGGATCGGACTTTCCAGGGCTCAATTATATTACACAAAGGTGGATATGGCTATCCGAGAGTGGATGAGACGATTCCGGTTTCGATGTAATACCCAGAGTTAGGTGGAACATTTCTGAGTTCGGTTGCACCACCCAGCGGTGGATGTGGCAACCCGAAGGTGGCTAGGACCACCCAGAGGTGCATGAGACTATTCAGGGTTCAATGCAGCTACCTAGGGTAGATTGAGCTCCTAAGAGGTCGATGGAGCTCCTCACGAGTGGCTGGGTTTACCCAGAATTCGATGAGACTACTTAAGAAGGAAATAAATGTTTTGGCGAAAACCTGAATTATATACTGGGGAGTTCTTTTATATTATTTTGACTGATTTCTTTCCTTCTTTCTTTCTTTTTGTTCATTTGTTTGATTGCTTGTTTCTTTTCTTCTTTCTTTCTTTCTTTCTTTCTTTCTTTCTTTCTTTCTTTCTTTCTTTCTTTCTTTCTATCTTTCGTTCTTCCTTGCGTTCTTTCTTTCTTCCTTTGCTTCTTTCTTTCTTCCTTTCTTTCTTTCGTTCTTTCTTTCGTTCTTTCTTTCGTTCTTATTTCCTTCCTTTCGTTCTTTCTTTCTTTTGTTCTTCTTTCCTTCCTTTCCTTCTTTCTTTCTTTTTGTTTGTTTGATTGTTTCTTTCTTTTCTCTCTTTCTTCCTTCTTTCATTCCTTGCTTTCGTTCTTTCTTTCGTTCTTCCTTTTTTTTCTTTCTTTCTTTCTTTCTTTCTTTCTTTACTTACCTGGGGTTAGTCGATAAGGTTACACAGCCTTTCATGAAACGGTCGATATTCTAAAAAGTCTGGGGATCCCTGATTAAATGCATTAACACGGACTGAACACATTTAATATAAAACATGTTTTCACTGACGGCTTCCGTTAAATTCACAAGTTATTTTCAATATTTCCAAGTAATTTTATATGAGATTCAAACCTTCCATTAATCTTTTGAATGCGTAAATTATGCAATCATGTAGAATATATCTCTTAATTTTCACTTTTAATAACATGGTATTAATATAATAAATTGTCTTCTTCTTCTTCTTTTTCTTCTTCTTCTTCTTCTTCTTCTTCTTCTTCTTCTTCTTCTTCTTCTTCTTCTTCTTCTTCTTATCACACCAATTCCTGGGAGGGTCATGGGAAGAGTGGTGGTGTCAAAGTCCTCAAACCCTCCTTCCAGCGGATCCTGTCAGAAGCAACCGTCTCCAACTGATCCGGCTGGATCCCCAAGCGAGACCAGCCAAGCTCATGGCTGTTATCCAACAATCTTGCCCGGGGTCTGCCTCTGGGGGGTCTTCTGATAAAATATCTTCGTTTCAAAATTCACCCCAAGCCACATTATATGTGTGTATCACAACCCACACACACACACACACACACACACACACACACACACACATACACGCACACACACACACACAGAGACATACACACACACACACACATACACACACACACACACACACACACACACACACACACACCTATATACAGCCTCACACATACACAATGAAAGTTTGCGATATAATATTTGGTTACAGAAAACAGCTTTAATCTTCCCACCACATCTAGTTACCTCCACCTACCCCACCACAATGTAAATGTTTTGAACGCATTTAAAAATTTACTTCAAACTCTCTTTCTTTATAACGCTAGAAGCGTTACGAGTATTTTCCTACTATATCAAGCATTAAACTATTATATATCTTCATTGTCCCGCATAATTGGGTGTGTTATTCTCCATTTACTATTTATATATATATTATTTGGACCAATCACAAGTCAACGGCCTCTGCTATCACTTCTGGCCGCTTTTCGATATGATGGATGGACTAAGGAATTTCTTGAGAGTCTGAAGAATCTGGACACTCGATGACAATGCCAAAGATAACGACAAATTTACCTCCTGCTACCGGACGAAAGGGCAAGGCCCCCTCCTCTTTGTTTCGGCCGCGGATGGCCAACATAACCCCAACCCCATCCCCCTCACCTATCCCTGCGCCCCATCCTCGAAACACAATCCAAAACTTCAGAGTTGTACCATAAATGTAGGCACCTTAAAAGGCCGCTCTAACGAGGTTGTAGAAATGCTTGAACGTAAGGAGGTTGATGTTTGCTGTATCCAAGAAACCAGGTGGAGAGGCGGGTCTGCTAGATTCATTGTGGGTAAAAAACGTTGCTATAAGCTTTTCTGGGTGGGAAATGACAATGGGATAGGTGGGGTAGGAATCATGTTAGCAGAAAAATGGTTGGATAAGATAATAGATGTAAATAGAGTAAATGACAGAATAATTAAAATAAGACTTGTTCTAAATAGAACTACTGTGACAGTAATATCAGCATATGCGCCAAAATCCGGATTGCCTGGCGCTATAAAAGACAGATTCTATGAGACACTGATGCTCACTACCTCCCAAATAACCGACAGTGACTATATAATTATTGCTGGCGACCTAAATGGCCACGTTGGTCAACATTGTGACGGCTATGACGGAATCCACGGAGGCTATGGGTTTGGTACTAGAAATGAGGAAGCCTCCAGAATCCTGGAATTCTGTGATGCAAATAACCTAACTATCTGTAACACTAACTTCAAAAAACGAGACAATCACTTGATCACCTACAGATCAGGGGAACATACCAGCCAGGTAGATTATATCTTTACCAGAAGACGTGACAGAGTGTCTGTTGTAAACAATAAATCCTTCCCCCATGAAGAATGCACCTCCCAACATAGTCTCATAGTTAGTGACCTCATAGTCAGGACGAGACGTACTCGACAGCAGAAGAGGATTATCCTCAGGAGAAAAATATGGAAGCTAAAGGACCCCACAGCCAAAAATAAATTTCAAAGCATATTACTTGATGCTTTCGACATTAAGGAAGAGCAATTAGAGTCGTACAATATAGAGGAACAGTGAGAATTCCTGAAAGCAAACCTGCTGATGGCGGCAGACAAAGTCTGTGGCTGGAGCAGGCCTGTAGGCAGGAGGAGAGTAACATGGTGGTGGAACAGTAAGGTGGAGGAGTCAATTAAGGCCAAAAAGCAGGCTTGGAAAGTATGGCGGGATGGGGGAAGTAGAGAAGACTATCAAGTGGCCAGGAGGGAAGCTAGGAGACAAGTGTACTTCGCAAGAAGGGAAGCAGAGGAAAGAAAGTTCAAGCATGTTCTACAACGCGGGGACCAAAAACGTGAGGTGTTCAAGATTGCTAGGCAATGTGTCAAGGAAAACCGTGATATTGTCGAGGAGAAGTGTGTACTTAATGATGATGGCGTACTTGACATCACTGAGGCTGATAAGAAGGTAGCTTGGAAGTGTCACTACGAAAGGCTACTAAATGGAGAGAATAAATGGGAGAAAGACAGTCTACCCCACATCGACCCAATAGAGGGACCAGCAGTGTTAGTCGAAGGTAGTATAATAAGTAAGGCAATCAAAGATATGAAGACGGGTAAGACGGTTGGGCCTTCGGAAATAGTTGCTGAGATGCTGAAAGCCTCTGGAACGGTGGGACACACCATGGTCACCCGGATAGTAAACCAAGTCATACAGAATGGGGTTGTTCCGAAGGACTGGCGTAGCAGCATGATCATTAACTGCTACAAGGGTAAAGGTGACGCCCTAGATAGGAGTAACTATAGAGGCATTAAATTAATCGACCAGGTCATGAAGGTCACGGAAAAAGTAATAGCGCAACTAATCAGAGAGAGAATCGATCTAAATGAAATGCAGTTCGGGTTTGTGTCAGGCAAAAGTACCACAGACGCTCTTTTCATTGTACGACAACTACAGGAGAAGTACCTAGCTAAAAGTAAACCCCTATACTTAGCTTTCGTCGACTTGGAGAAAGCCTTCGACAGCGTCCCCCGTTCCATTATCTGGTGGGCTCTTAGAAAGCTAGGTGTTGATGAATGGCTTGTGAGAGCTATACAAGCCATGTATAAAGAAACAATCAGCAAGGTTAGAATTAACAACTAATATAGTGAAGAGTTTAGCGTAAAAGTTGGTGTTCATCAGGGCTCTGTTCTTAGCCCCCTACTATTTATTATTGCCCTTCAGGCTATAACAGTGGAGTTCAAGACCGGCTGCCCATGGGAACTCCTATACGCAGATGATCTAACGCTCATAGCTGAATCAAAAACCGAGCTAGAGAAGAAATTCCAAACATGGAAGCACGGCCTAGAATCAAAAGGCCTTAACATTAACCTGGCTAAGACTAAAGTTCTAGTTTGTAGGAAAGAAAATAAGGCGCCGGTCCCTTGCTGGAAATGGCCATGCTAAGTGTGTAGGAAACGCGTAGGTAGAAATTCCATTTTATGTCCCAAATGGGTGCATAAAAGATGTAGTGGGATCATAGGTAAGCTAACTAAGAACATAGATTTTACATGTGGCCGGTGCTCTGGTGCAATAAGTAGCAGCAAGTGCCCACAAAATACTAGCTCTTTCAATTGCGCAGAGGGTTCTATAGAAATAGTGGACAGCTTCCGTTACCTGGGTGACAAAATCAGCAGTGGGGGAGGGTGCTCTGAAAGTACAGTAGCTAGAGTCAGAACTGGATGGAAAAAGTTCAGAGAGCTTATACCACTATTAGCCGCTAAAGGGTTCTCTCTAAAAATGAAAGGCAGGCTGTATGATGCCTGCATATGAACAGCAATGTTGGATGGCGGTGAGACCTGGGCATTGTGTGCAGAGGATATACGCAGACTAGAGAGGAACGAAGCTTGCATGCTCCGCTGGATGTGTAATAGTAATATACGCGAACGGCAAAGCATAAACGAACTAAGGTAAAAATTAGAAATAAGAGGGATCAGATGTTGTTTACTCGAGAGAAGGCTACGTTGGTATGGTCACGTAATGCGCACGAAAGACGACAGCTGTATAAAAAAAGTGCAGGGCAATAAAGATAGACGATAGCCACGGAGTAGGCAGACCCAGAAAAACCTGGGACGACCTGATAAACTCCGACCTCACACACTTACACCTCTCCAAGACAATGTCACTGGACCGAGATCTTTGGCGGCACTCAGTAATAGAGAAGACACGCCTTACCTAAATACAAAGTAAAACCTACTACAGTCAGTAGGCATCTCTAACAAAATACACCCCCGTCCCACCACCCCCACCCCATCCACACCGCCCCTTTCAATGTAAAGTTATGTTGGTGCCACAACATCCAGGCCGAAACAAATGAGATCGTGTAGGTGTCACGACAAAAAAACACACAGTCCACGCTGTAATGTGGCCGTGTAGGCAACACGGTAAAACCCTCCCAGTCCCACACTGTAAATGTCGTTGGTCTTAGGAAGGGTATCCAGCTGTAGAAAACCCGCCAGACAGTCCTATGCGAGCAAGACAACCACTCTTGCTCAAGTGGGAAAACTCCCGTCCAAACCCATGCAAGCGTGGAACATGGACGTTAAACGATGATGATGATGATTATGATGATATATATAATAAAGTATGTTCATAGAATCATTTGATAAAATATATACATCAGTTCCTCTCCCAATCAGCATAATCAACCATACAAAAAAACCAATTAAACAAGGCTATAAGATTAAAAGGCACCTATGAATAAATAATATATAAATAAACGACAGCTATCTATCCGCACTCAACAGCTATAGAATATTTACCCAGCATTTATAATAGCACGTGGAAATCGATTATATATATCGTCAAGCATACACAATTAGGTATAAAATCAAAGTTAGAAGAAAACATGTATATAAACATAACAAAATTATGTTTCTACCCCTTGTGGTTTCATTCGCTTTTTGGAAATATCCGATCAAGGATAAATTCACGAGTTTCGAAATCATCAGGAAACAAACTCACTTGGACGAACATTTTTCTTAAATGATCCCCGCCAGAAACGAATTGAAAATGGCTAAGAACTGTGAGGTGGCAGTGGTCAAGTCAGAAATAATGTGATTGGTGCCTTACAGCGTGTGTGTGTGTGTGTGTGTGTGTGTGTGTGTGTGTGTGTGTGTGTGTGTGTGTGTGTGTGTGTGTGTGTGTGTGTGTGTGTGTCTGCACACACATTAGCTGGGATTGCTACAAGAATAGCCCTAAGCCGTTGTTACAATCGCGCCCCAAAAATTTATATATACTCTGCTTAACGTGTTATCTTCTCTTTGTCCTGTTTATTAGACCGAATGTATGGTATCTGTGGTATATATATATATATATATATAAAGAGAGAGAATTAGTATATCTACCAACATATGTATACAGATGTATACCCATGCTAGCAAATATATATGTTATGTCTTAGTACCTTTGTGGTTCTATGCAGGGGGATGCAGAACAATTATATGAAAGACGTAAAATAAGAACATTTTTAAAATTAAAAATCAACTTACTAAAATTTTCACTCCAGCTAATTAGTTTCTGTAAGGGAAAAAATATAGTTACGTAACGTAACTATAGAGAATTCCTTACGTCATCAGGGAGTCTATTCTCAGCTAAGTTCCCAGACAATGCGCGGACACTAGGAACCCATATAAAAATAATAATTCAGTGGATGGAATAAAGCTAGCGGGGACTAAATTCCAGAGCACTGAAAAAATTCACTGCCTATTTGGTCAGTGGCAGATTCTAAAGAATCAATCACGTGACACTGAGGTTAATCAGTGAGGAGTGGGGTGGTATTATGACAAGAGCCTACTACTACTACTACCATGAACCATAGCAGTAAATTTTGGCGAGTATTACTCAACAAATAATTTGGAGATAAATATAGAGAATTAGTATATCTACCAACATATGTATACAGATGTATACCCATGCTAGCAAATATATATGTTATGTCTTAGTACCTTTGTAGTTCTATGCAGGGGGATGCAGAACAATTATATGAAAGACGTAAAATAAGAAAATTTTAAAAATTAAAAATCAACTTACTAAAATGTTGACTCCAACTAATTAGTTTCTGTAAGGGAACAAATATAGTTACGTAACGTAACTATAGAGAATTCCTTACGTCATCAGGGAGTCTATTCTTTTTCAGTGCTCTGGAATTTAGTCCCCGCTAGCTTTATTCCATCCACTGAATTATTATTTATATATGGGTTCCTAGTGTCCGCGCATTGCCTGGGAACTTAGCTGAGAATAGACTCCCTGATGACGTAAGGAATTCTCTATAGTTACGTTACGTAACTATATTTGTTCCCTTACAGAAACTAATTAGTTGGAGTGAAAATTTTAGTAAGTAAGTTGATTTTTAATTTTTAAAATTTTCTTATTTTACGTCTTTCATATATATATATATATATATATATATATATATATATATATATATATATATATATATATATATATATATATATATATATACCACAGATACCATACATATATATATCAATATCAGATACCATATATATATATATATATATATATATATATACCACAGATACCATACATTCGATCTAATAAACAGGACAAAGAGAAGAAAACACGTTAATCAGAATATATATAATTTTTTGGCCCGCGATTGTAACAACGGCTTAGGGCTATTCTTGTAGCAATCCCAGCTAATGTGTGTGCAGAAACACACACACACATACACACACACACACACACATACACACACACACACACACACAACGCACACACACACAGACACATATATATATATGTATAAGGTTGCCTACGTTCTAGTTATGACTTCTGATTTCTTTGAAAGCGGACAGGACACCGTGTAGGCTGCATCATCAGAGTTGAGAGTTATTCCAGAAGAAAAAAAACATTCCAGATAGACTTCGAACAGGAAAAGGATTGCTAAGTTAATTGTGGGGAGGCACCGGGAGTAGATTAGTAATGAACTCCACCAAGTAATCTCGGCTCTCAAATAATAGTGTTGTGTGTTTGTGGAATAAGTGGGGTTGAGGTGGGTTCAAAATAAGTAATTTTTCTAGGTTGTCCCCTTGATTTAAAAAAAAACAGAATTAGTCGTTTAGTTTGCACATGAAACCCTAACCCATACTGTTTATTTTATAACGCATGCGATTTCTAGTAATGTACTATTTTAAGTCATGTATGATGCTTTTTAATGTATAAAGAAAAGTAATTGTCGTAGGAATGCTACCACTTAAAATAAAATTTCGCCGTAGAAAGATTAGCAAAATTTAATATGCGGGGGTTGAGGTGGGTGTAGAATAAGAACGCGAGGAGGGTGCGCGTGAGAAAATCTGAAAAATTAATAAGTGCAAAGGATGGGGGGGGGGGATTATTCGAGACCCGAGTGTAAGTAATTTGTCCGCCCCACTTATTTTTTAGATAACATATTACTGTCATTGAGAATTGTCCAGGGATTATCCTACTGATATAAAAGAAGGGGCAGTAAATGCATTATAACTCTTGCTCAGAAATACTATGAAATACAGAGAACCGCTTTCAAGCTAAAACTGACTTTAATCTTTTGAATGTTTCATGTATGTAAGTGTAATAAAATAAATTAATAGGTACAGCATTAATTTCTAATATTTAACTTGTTATATGAAATCTCTGTTTATTTCTATGTCTCTACTATCTATCTATCTATCTATCTATCTATCTATCTATCTATCTATCTATCTATCTATCTATCTATCTATCTATCTGTCTGTCTGTCTGGCAATTTTCCTTACTCTCCACAATGCATTGCATGTATGTAGTTACGTGCGTACCCACGCATATATATATAGGTAAATACTTACATACTTACATACTTACATATATATAAATGTTCGGTAAACCATACGCACATATATATGTGTGCATATGTGTACATATATATATATGTGCATGTATGTATATATACATACTACTGTACGTCTGTATACATATATGTATGTACGTATACATACTTACATTTAAGTATCAGCCGTACTAAGAGTGAGAAATGAAATTTCATTTCATTCTTTTCCATTTATCGTTTTCGGTACGCCCGGCCGACTAACTCACTCGATATGCAAATTAGGCTGCTCAGCCGTTAATATGCATAAGGAAAGTATATACTTTCACACGTTTAATCATCTGACAGGAAGGTATACGATGCTGACGATAGCTAATAAGCTTGAAACAAGTTCATCGTTCCTTTGTTAGTGTTGAACAAAAGGGCGACGATGGTTGCCGAACACTGTACGGCTTAATTCGGGCTGTTTATTTACAAACAAATCGAACATTATAATAAGTGTTCGATAAACCCATACGTACATTTATATATATGTGTGCATGTATGTATATATGTACATACTACTGTAAGTCTGTATTCATATATGTATGTACGTATACATACTTTCATTTAAGTATCAGCCGTACTAAGAGTGGGAAATGAAATTTTATTTCATTCTTTTCCATATATATATATATATATATATATATATATATATATATATATAAATATATATATACGTAGCCCTCTCTCTCTCTCTCTCTCTCTCTCTCTCTCTCTCTCTCTCTCTCTCTCTCTCTCTCTCTCTCTCTATATATATATATATATATATATATATATATATATATATAGTAATAATAATAAATTTGAAGACTAAAATCCAAAGAGGGCTCGATAAGGATGTGGATTTGTCTTTGCGTGTAATTGTTCTCACCGCTCCAGATAATGACGTATTATCTTCGTGTTTTCTGTTCATTTCTAGACAATGTCTCCACGAACCACCTAATAGAATATTAGTCTACGACTTTATTTATACCATAAACGTGTAATTGTTTTCACCGCTCCAAATTATGACGTATTATCTCTGTCTTTATCCGTTCTTTGCCAGAGAACGTTTCCAGGAACCAAAGTACCGTATTCCTGTCTTCCTTCGGTTGCAACGTTTTTTGAAATATATACTTCTGCGTTCACAGATTGATTTTTTAGTTTCAGAAGAACCCGTTAAGGGTGAAAGCAGTGATTCTTTGCTTAAACTTTAATCTGTTATTTTAATAAATATATATATATATATATATATTATTCAGAATATTAATAAATGAAGACATTCACATAATCAAAATATATGTTTTATTATATATATTTCGAAGGTACCGTGCTGTTTTTTCAGTACGTCCTTGTCAGATAAAAAACATGAATTGATGTATGACATACCTCAACAGTATTGGCAGTGATTCATTACAACAAATCTCAACATTTATATACCACAAATAATAACATGATAAACTTAAATTTAATGAAGAAGAGGATGTGGAGCGAGAAATGGGTATAAGGAGGGGGGTGAGTATGAGGAAAAGCACGAAGAAAATAAATAAATACATACATGCATAAATATTTAAATGCGTAAATATACGTGTTATGGAAGAAAAAGGGAGAGAGAGAGAGAGAGAGAGAGATAGAAGAGAGAACAAGAAAGAAAAAAGAAAAAAGAAAAAAGAAAAAAGAAAAAAGAAAAAAGAAAAAAGAAAAAAGAATGAAATAACGGCAAAAAAGAAAGAGAAATGATGTGTGACCGTTGCTTCCAATAATAAGTCAAATAGAAACGACCAATTAAATACCATGAATTTTTTTAATATCTTTTTTATTTGGTTATGTTTAAACTAATTATACTAATATATTATATCAAAATTAAACAATATAAAACTATTTTCTATAGCAATCAGAACCATAGTTTAACTAAGTAATATATTTACTAAATATTTTGTTAAAATATTCAAAAACATTTTTATCTTTAAAGCAAGTTTAAATACCTATTAAATATGTATAAGGATATTTACTAAAACCCATGCATATATCACCATCAGTATATATATTTTATATTATGTTAAGAATTATTATCTGAATAACACTATTTTCATTATAAAATCATTTAAATTCATTGGTTGTCATTTCATTACAGGATTAATTAGTAGTTATATTTACTCTTAAAAGTATTTTTATTTCGATGTTACTTCCGTAATTACATATTATTATATATAGCGGTGAATTGGCAGTATCGGTAGAGGGTCGGACATGCTTTCCAACATACTTACGTCCCTTTATGATCTGACTTCAAACCCCGCCGAGGTTAACTTTGCCTTTCATCCATACGGGGTCGATGTAATTGCTGGCCTTTTGCCAAAAGTAAAAACAATTATATATAGTTTCCCCTTTAAGGAGTTTTCGTATATTATTAAACTGTATAAATCATGTAAAATATACATTAGCAGGCCATTTGGACAGAACAACATTATTTGCGGAGAATGTAAACAAAGGAAGACCTTGGAATAATTAGTAAAAACATAATAGATAGGATTTTGCCAACGTTAACATTGAGGTCAAGGCTTAACTTATGGAAGGGCACTAGTGAAATCATAAATTCATTCAAATGGACATAGCGTTGTTATTATTCCTCAATAACTCCTAACCTTTTGAATAAGGCGCTTTTATATGCATATAAACACACGGATCTATCTAGTGACGAAATTAATATTATTTTAACGGCAAGGCGAACCTCGATTGACTTTAATAATGATTTTTGGACTAGATCTGATAGGCAGAAGAATTTTGACATTACTATGGGCTCCTCTGATTCGTCGCAAGTTACCGATCTTGTGGGAATTTTCATCCTTAATATGATAAATAGAAAACTGCCAGAGATTAACGGTGGTTTATATTAGAGACGACATATTATTTATTGTAGTTAGACATGATAATAACAAATTAAATAGAGTAAAGAAAGTAATTATAGAATTCTTTAAAAATTATGACCTGAAATTAGAAGTAGAAAATAACAATAAAATAGTTAACTTTTTAGATGTAACCCTTAATTTAAACTCAGGCCTGTATTACCCCTTCCATAAACTCAATGAAAACTTTAATTATGTTACCTTTTACTCTAATCATCCTAAAAGTGTTAAAAATGCAATAGTCAATAGTGTCCAACAACGAATATCCAGACTATCTGCTAATAGATCCATTTTTAATAGTAAGGCTAGATATTATAATGAAGCGTTACGTAAAGCAGGATATAAAAATAATATTGAATATGTAGAAAAAATAATATTAATTATAAACACTGTATTCATAATAATAAAAACAACAACTTGAGGAATAAATCGGGGAAAAAAATTAGGACTAGATCTATAATTTGGTATGCTCCGCCAGCATCTTTAGCTATTAAAACACCTTTAGCACATTTATTTTTTAAAGCCTTGGATAAATGTTTCCCTTGATCACATAAGTATTACTCTATCTTCAATTGACACACAGGTAAACTCTCTTATTCAACAACTATGAATATGGCTCAAAATATTGCAAAAATTAATAGTAAAATTCTTAATTTGAACCAGCATATAATTAGCGATAATAACAATAATAATAATAATACATTAGTTAATGCGAATAACAATAACAATAGTTTAAATACGAATAATAGTCGAACACCTATAAATAATAATGATAATACGAATAGTTTAGGTTATGGAAATAACATTAAATTGAATTGTAACTGTAGAAGGAAATCTGAATGCTCTTTACTAAATAATTGCCTTGACAAGAATCTAGTATATAAATGTACCATTAAGACAAATAATAATAATACTTATAACTAGATTGGTGCCACTTCATCGAACTTTATATAAGTTTCGCTTTTCCAATCATTAACATTCGTTTTCAAATAAAACAATTTCTACATCACTATCACAATTATTATGGTCTTTAAAATATTAAATACTCAATTTCTTGGAGTAAATTAAAAAAAATTCTAATTCCTACCTGAACGCTTCCATTTCACCAAATTGCAATCTTTGCTATTTAGAGACTCTATTAATAATTACAAATTATGGTAATTTAATTAATAAAAAAAGGAATTATCCGGAAGCTATCTACAGAAGTCTAGAAGAACCTTTCAAGCATTATACAAATTTCTAAAAATATATTGACCATTAATAATACTTGAAATATTATTATTATTATTATAATTATTATATATATAACGTTTTGCCTTACCTTAAAAATTGTATATCGTTTTTATATAGTAAATTAATCTCATGATGAGACTCGGTATCCTAAGTTTGAATTTAGCAAGGTCATTGTATAACTAGAAATTTCTGAATTTGCGGTTTGAAATATCTTTTGGCTTTCAAAATACTTAAATATCTTAAATGTTCACATACATTGAACGAGTTATCTTCCTTCGTTTACATTCTTCGTAAATGGCCTGCTAATGTATATTTAACATGATTTATGCAGTTTAATAATAAGTGAAACTATATATAATAAGATGTAATTACGGAAATAAAATCGAAATAACAATACTTTTAAGAGTAAATATAACTACTAATTAATCCTGTAATGAAATGACAACCAATGAATTTAAATGATTTTATAATGAAAATAGAATAATTCAGATAATTCTTAACATAATGTAAAATATATATACTGATGGTGATATATGCATGGGTTTTAGTAAATATCCTTATACATATTTAATAGGTATTTAAACTTGCTTTAAAGATAAAAATGTTTTTGAATATTGTAACAAAATATTTAGTAAATATATTACTTAATTAAAATATGGTTTTGATTGCTATAGAAAATATTTTTATATTGTTTAATTTTGATATAATATATTAGTATAATTAGCTTAAACATAACCAAATACAAAAGATTTAAAAAAATTTCATGGTATTTAATTGGTCACTTCTATTTGACTTAATACTTGAAAGCAACGGTCACACATAATTTCTCTTTCTTTCTTGTTTGCCGTTATTTCATTCTTTTTCTTTTTTCTTTCTTCTTCTCTCTTCTATCTCTCTCTCCCTTTTTCTTCCATAACACGTATATTTACGCATTTAAATATTTATGCATGTATGTATTTATTTATTTTCTTCGTGCTTTTCCTCATACTCACCCCCCTCCTTATACCCATTTTTCGCTCCACAACCTCTTCTTCATTAAATTTAAGTTTATCATGTTATTATTTGTTGGTATATAAATGTTGAGATTTGTTGTAATAAATCACTGCGAATACTGCAATTGAACAATCAAGACTGTTGAGGTGTGTCATACATCAATTCATGTATTTCATCTGACGAGGACGTACTGAAAAAACAGCATAGTACCTTCGAAATATATATATATATAATAAAACATATATCTTGATTATGTGAATGTCTTCATTTATTAATATTCTGAATAATATTGATAACTCCAGAAAACGTTTTTGTAGAGTGCTTTTAATCTATTGTAAAATTATATTCATTGAGTAATCAATGAACCATATTAATCTTTGGTTATATATATATATATATATATATATATATATATATATATATATATATACATATACCTGTTTCTGTGTGCGTGCGTAGTTTATAAAAAAATAACAACAGAAATATTGGAAATTAAACGTCATATGAAGTAAATTTTGACCTGGACACACACACACACACACACACACACACACACACACACACACACACACACACACACACACACACACACACACACACACACACACACACACACACACACACACACACACACACACACACACACAACCACTCACACAAACGTCTGTTGTTGGAGTAGGATAACCAATTGAGTATCGATTTTCCTTTTATTTTAAAGAAATGCAAAGCAGTCAACAAAACACCGTTATTATGACTTAGAGGAAGAAACCGTCCAGCATAGTAGAAGGTAAAAACATGTGATACGATGGCAGCCGTCTTCTCTATCATTATGACTGTATAGTAATGATACAATGTACACTGTTGTTTTGTCTCTCGTGAACAACATTGATTTTACTATTATGGCGTCATATAATTGTCGTAGGTTGTCATAGTTTATAGCTGTGTTCTCCAACAGGGCTTTCTATAAACCCAAACGGTTCATCAAAATATTTTGGGTGGTTCTTAGTAAATTTATCGTCGTTGAAGCTGGGCAGTTCTTCATGATGTTCTTCATGCCATTGTAAAGCTTCTAGTTTAATATGTTATTATTTTATAAAATACAATTTAGAAAAATAAACATAAATGTTAAGGGTCTTTACAAATCTCTCAGTAATATTCGGGGTTGTTATCGAGAAAAAAACGTTGGCAATCACTTGTCTATAGCAATATTTCTCAAAGTAGGTTTCACGAAAACACGAGCATTTGTGTGATGAGGCATATTTTTCTAAATATTTATTTAAGGTAAATTTAAGGCATTTATAATTTCCTTTTTGTAAACCAGAAGCCTTTGCTGTAAAAATAATTTGCAGAACAGATACTGCCGCCGAACGTTATCTCGTCCGACCCCCTAATAAATTAAGTGGAAATTTAGTTTATTGGTCCGAAATCGATGAAAACAGAGCTGACCATAGCGGGATTTAAACTCAGGGCAGAATAGAGCCCGCAAGGCATCTAATCTAACAACTCTCCACCATTTATGCCAATCGACTGCCATCGAATTATACTTTATTCAGTCGATTCCGAATGGATACAAAGCTATGTTGGCTGAATTTCAACTCAGAGTGCAAAGAGACGATACAAATAACACATTCTCCACAATGCTCCAATTATTTTGCTTGTTCTTTGCTTTTGATATTCAAATTTAGTAACTTCAAGACATAGTTATTCTAAAGCTGGGCACCACTAGAGTCTAAACAATCAGGTTTTTATTTACAATATTTTGTCTTGTTCAATATTTTGTCATATTCGGCAGGTGTGTCCTTGACCAAAACAACACGCTGAATCTCAGTGAAAACTACGTAAAGGTTATGTAAGTTTGTGAAATGCTCAGTCACATGCAAGTTGTTCAGTTGTTCGAACTGGAACATTCGTCGTCGAAACTGACGTAGGTCCAACACAAAAGACCTGTTACACCATGCTGTATTCACACGTATCATGATCATACAGAATAACACTAGTAAAGGAAGTTTCGTTTATTCTACATCTGGTGTCCCCAA